>OY755239.1:30178787-30558282 GCA_963576725.1 Azorinus chamasolen | reverse complement strand
ACTTCTTCCTGTTTTAAGTTGAGGGAGAAGTTTAAATATACATCTACATATAAATATAGGCAGATACAAAATCAGGACCAAATTTCTCCCTGAATCCCACTAAACTTCTCCATGATGGAGAGCTCCAGCTTGAATATTACATTTCTAATAAAAAGAGACAACAATGATTGTAATATTAGTAAGAATTAGATTGTTGCAAATTAATACAAAGGTATTTCAAGTAAAGGACTTGGGTAAATCAAGTTTGTTGATTGTCAAGTAAAAAATATGTGTGTATGAGTTTGATGTTGACAGTTACTACATCGGCTTTTGTAGGGTGGAGGTACACTTGTGATAGAGTTTCCTGAGGATTCGCCGCTGGCACAGGAGTGTAACTTCTACCTTGTCTATGAGGGCAGCCAACAGAGACATGTGACCACTGCACGTCTACTGTCCCCAACTAAACTTCACTCCATCATACCAGGTATTAGCCAGTAATAATCAGTTGGTTTAACCCTTTACTCCATAAATACGCTTTTCTATGCCTTTGCGAACAGTGAAGACACAGATCAGACAGCTCCTAGAGGAGCCATCTGATTAGGGTCTGCTCAGTTTGCTTATGAAATAATATGTATATGATTCTACAGTTTCTTCAAGGCTAGAAGTTTCTTTGTCCATGTGGTATTATAACAAATTAATCTAATAAAATATTCATGACATCATTATATGTTACATAAATATTTATGGTGGAAAGGGTTAATGCCTAGCATACTGAGTAATTTTAGTATACCAAAGTTTCCACCTGAAACAATCTGCACGTCAACATTTGTTCCATGTCTGTTAATATAAACGTTCAATGTGTCAAACCATGTGGATTTTGATGAGACACTGAGTTACTTAGTGTCCTGTCTGGATCTATAACTAAGGGTTAAATGCCAATGCAAACAGAATAGACCCAGATCAGACAGCTTCTGCAAGAGCCGTCTTATCAGGGTTTGCTCTTGTTGCTTATGGAAATTGCCGAATATAGATCTGATTTTAGTTTCTGCTATAGCCACAAAAAACCCGTGTATTTAAAGTACCATTATAGATATTCAGCTAATACATATTCCTGATGTCATTATTTAACCCATTCCTCCATAGGCTATTTTTAGACCCAACCTCTTTGAATAAATCTACCCAAAAGGAGCATTAACTAGACAAATTGTTTTTAGAATTGTGTAGTTTAGAAACCATTGTGATAAATAGAGCATTTGCTCCTAAGGAGCAAATGCTCTATTTATAACAATGGTTTCATAAAGTGACTTTTACAGAGGCGTAGAAAGGCGTATTTATGGAGGAAAGGGTTAATACACAACTATTCACCAGGTAAAGGGTTGTAAGACATATCTTTAGAGTATCTATGAAGTAAAGAGTTACAGTTGAATGTATGTAGTGGAAATATACAACATTCTATACATTTTGTGTCCAGTTGATCCCTGCATTCAAAAGTTTAATCTTAGTAGGTCTTATTACATGAGAGATAAAACATTGCAGTTGAACGCTTAACCTGATAGAGATACATGCTTTATACAGATCATGCTTTATACAGATACATGCTTTATACAGATACATGCTTTATACATAAGTAAACAGTGTAGACCTATATTAGACGACTCCTATACAAACTGTCTGATAAGGGTCTGCTTCGTTTGCTTATGGACTAACATAGATCTGATTCTACACTTTACTTTCTGCCTTGGTAAAATATTCCTTTGCACATAATGCCATTATAAAACTTGGTTCCAGTATTCAAAGAGCTGAGTTCTGCAAGTTTCACCCATTTAACCCTTTCCCTCATACTGACGCCTTTTGTCACTTTCTGAAACCATTGTGATAAATAGAGCATTTGCTCCTATAGGAGCAAATACTCTATTTATCACAATGGTTTCAAACTACAAAATTCTAAAAAAATTCCTTTTCTCTAGTTAATGCCTATGAGGGAATGGGTAAAGATGAATTGTATACATGCATTTGCAAGCAGAGTAGACCCAGATCAGACATCACTTGTAGGAGCCATCTGGTCAGGGTTTGCTCTGTTTGCTTATGGAATTATATAGATCTGATTGTACAGGGTGTGTCATGGTCAAACATTCCTGTGTTCATAATCCATTCAGCTAATTAATCCATTCCTTCCTAGTGACATATTTTGGCGCCTCTGTAAAAGTCATATAGGAGCAAATGCTCTATTTAGCATAATGGTTTCTAAACTACACAGTTGTAAAATTCTCCTTTTCTATAGTTAATGCTCCTTTTGCGGTAGGTTTATTCAAAGAGGTTGGGTCTAAAAATAGTGTAGGAGGTATGTATATTTATCAGGTAAAGGGTTAACCCTTTACTCCATGAATATTCATGTAAGAGATAATTAATTTATGAATTTATAATGGGTAATGAACACAAAAGAGTTTGGCATGGCAAAAACTGTAGAATCAGATCTGTATTATTTCATAAGCAAACAGAGCAGATCCTGATCAGATTACTCCTATTAGCATTAAAAGGCATTGACAGGCATACCCCATTTATGGAGTAAGTAGTTAATAGAGGAGAGTTCAGAAATTTCAGCAAAGTGACACAGAGAATGGTGCTTACTTTGATCAAAGGACTCTTGGATAACCCTTTCCTTCATATAAACGCCTTCCACACATCTGCAAACAGAGTAGATCCAGATCAGATGGCTCTTATAGGAGATTTCTGATCAGGGTCTGCTCTGTTTGCTAGTGGAATTTGATAGTTCTGTTTCTTTACTTTCTCAAATGGCTACAATGTTGCACCTGCCAAATTTCAATTTAACTACTTTGGCCATGAATATTCAGTATTCATTGAAATTTAGAATAAACATAAAACAGGGAAAAGGTTAATCTAGGGAGAGAATCTGATCATGTTTTGTTTTGGCCACAAATTTCTTACATAAAAGTGTTAGAGATTAGGTGGTTAAGCTGAACATTCATATATATTCAATTTTACTCCTTGCTGAAACAATAACTCCTATTTCTCGGGTGAGATGTTTTCAGAGGCATATGAGATGTGTAAAATAAGCTTTTTTAAGAATAATTCCCTTTTGTTTTCCACCAAATCATATATTGTCACCACTCTTGAGAATTGTCTCAAGAAGACAACCAGAGGGCCACATATGATGTGTAAATAAGAATATTTTGAAGAATAGTTCCTTTATTTCTCCACCAAACCCAATGTTGTGACCACGCTATAGAATCATCTCAGAGAGATGATTCTAATGAGTAGTCACAGCATAGGGTTTGGTTGGAAAATGATGACTTTAGTACATGTATTTGAATGCATCTTTAAGTATTGCCCTGGACAAGTATAAACAGTGGCTGCATTATAGATTTTGATTGAGGATGGATAGTTTTATTTTATGAAATAAACCCCATTATTTTACGGTATAAGCCCTTTACTCCATAAATAGACCTTTCTACGCCTTTTGCAAACAGAGTAGACAGTTTCTGCCATGGCCAGAAATTCCTGTGTCCATGTACCATTTAAAAAAAATGAAAAAAAGTCTTAATTAATATTCATGAGGTCATTATTTCTTACATGAATATTCTTGGAGTAAAGGGTTAAAACAGTTTATAAAAGCCCTTACCCACCTGTCAGAGATTGGCCAGAGTTCAGGCTAGTATTCAAAGTCGGGTCACACTGTCTTGTTTGTTTGGTTAGTGCTTAGTAGCAGAAAACTTTCTGGCATATTAGTTAACTATTATGATTGATATATGAATAAACCCTTTGAATACTGAATTTACATATTAGAGTCCATTCAGTACATTCCCTCATAGGCTATTTTGAGATCCTACCACTTTGGATACATCTTAGTACCGAAAATGAGCATTAACTAGAGGAAAGGAAATTTTTAGAAATTGCGTAGTGTTGAACGTTTAAACCATTGTGATAAATAAGAGCATAAATTTTGCTCCTAAGGAGCGGCATGCCATTGTTAACAAAACTTTAACATTGCATATAACTTTTGATTTACTTAAGCGAGACAATTCATATTGTATACAGATAGCTTTGGTGAAGGCTTTTCACTAGATACAAGGATACATGAAATCAAGTCAAAGTCACTATTTCGAAAACTTTGATGTTTTTAACAAACTTAACATTGCTTTAACTTCTGAACTGCAAATGCTAGGCAATTCATCTTTGGTATACAGATGGCTTTGGTAAAGGCTTTTCAGTTGATATAAGATAATTTTAAATTAGGTCAAGGTCAAGGTCTTTATTTTGACAAGTTGGCCATCATTGAAAAACTTCAACATTTTGTCTTAATGTCTGAACCACATATGCTAGACAATTCATATATGGTATGAAGATAACTTTGGTGAAGGCCTTTTGGTTGATATAAGGATACATGAAATTGGGTCAAGGTCACTATTTTGAAAACTTGACTGTTTTTAACAAACTTTAACATTTTGCTATAAATTTTGATCAACGAATGCTAGGCAATTCACCTTCGGTATTCAGATAGCTTACAGATGACATAAAGATACCTGAAATCAAGTCAAGGTCAAGGTCATTATTTTGAAGACTTGGCTGTCATTAAAATTTTGTTATAACTTCTGAATTTCAGATGATAGATAATTTATATTTGGTATGCTGATAGTTTGGGTGAAGGTCTTTCAGTCGAAAATAGTGCTTTAATGCATCTTTTGCTTGTTTTTACTGAATTTCCAGAAAGATTAGTTTCTCTTATTCAATACAGTGTGTTCTGGTCAGTGTCAATCATTTTGAATGTGGGAAACAAGTTAACTGCCTTTTGCAAACAGTATATACCCAGATCAGAAGGCTTTTTAAAGTATTTAGCAATGTTTGTCTTTTGATTCCTATTGGATTCACATGTCAGACCAGAGGGCCAGATAAGATGCGTAAATTAAAACATTTTCAAGAATAACTTCTTTATTTCTACGCTAAACCCTATGTTGAGACCTTTCTTTAGAATAGTCTCTTTGAGAGAAATGAGTATTTTAATACTCGAGAACACACGGTTATCTGTTGCACAGTGTTAGACAATAATAAACTATTCCGCTTGAAACTTCAGAGTTCAAAGTGTGAAATGATGGACTTTGATTAGCAGAATTTACTTTGTCAGAAACTGTAGGATCAAATCTATATAATTTCATAAACAGAACCGACCTTTATCAGATGGCTCCTACAGGAGCTGTTTTTATCTAGGTCTACTCTGTTTGCAAGGGCATGAAAAAGTGTTTATATGAGGGAAAGGGTTAAAGGGCCATTTATCAGGGTATACACTGTATGCAACTACTGTGCATCAAACTTTGAAGGCTACACTCAAAAGGAGTACAATAATTATTTTGTCATTCTCAGAGGAAAAGATAAGCTTCATATTTGAGTGATTACTCAATTTAACCATTTCCTTCATATAAAGGCCTTTTCACACATTTGCAAACAGAGAATACCCAGATCAGATGGCTGCTATGGGAGCTGTCTGATCAGGGTCTGCTCTGTTTGCTAATGGAATTTGATAGATTTTTCTCTTTCTACAGTGTTCCACCTTCCATATTGTATAACTATTTTGTCCATGAATATTCAGTAGGTATAGAAATCTGAACTAAATATAGAATCAATGTGTAACAAAACTCAATGAAAATAAGGAATACTCAATTAGAACCAGTAATAGAGATTAAATGAGACCTGTTGCAAGTGTAGGACCATAAAATTGTTGCTAACAGATCTATCTCCATGTAATTTATCCGGCCATACAATATACAGGTCTGTTTCTCTTAATGTGTCCATTCCACAATACTGGTTTCATATGTCTGTGTCCACTTTATTCATGGACACATTGTGTATGACTGTTAATTAAGCTCAATGCAAGCTTTGCATGAAGGATCACTTGCCTTATACTAATCTGAGTAGTCTCTGTATGAAGACTTTTAAAGTTGGCGCTGATTTGGGTCTACACTGTTTGTACATTTGTTTCCCTCATTCTAAGGGTTAACCCGCTGAAGTATGCACAATCCCATCTGAATACAAGTTGTTGCAGATGTTATCACAGATTTGCCTATTTTCCCTCTAAATGTTGGACAAGCATGCATAGTGTAGATACAAATTAGAGGGCTCCTAGAGTTCTCAGATCAGGGTCTTCACTGTTTATCAGTCAAAATTATCTAGCAAGTTTAAGCATAGATACTGAAGGACTCTATCGTTAAACACTGATGGACTGTTCCACTCTGAAAATTCAGCGTTGAAAGGGTTAACCCTTTCCTTCATATAAATGCCTTTGCATGCCTTTGCAAACAGGGTAGACCCAGATCAGATGGCTCCTGTAGGCTCCATCTGATCAGGGTCTGCTCTATTTGCTTCTATATGACATGATATAGATCTGATTCTGCAGTTTTGTCAAAGCAAATAATTCCTTTAAAATTTGTACAGTATAAAAACTCAGCCAATAAATATTCATGATGTCATTATTGTTCACATGAATATTCAACAGATAAAGGGTTAATAGGTACAATTTGTTACAATAATTTTGCATTTGATTTCCAACACTGTAAAGATGAAAAAAAAGCAGGTTCATTGGCTCTATGCCTGTTTCATTGAGTTTACTGTTGCTTAGACTTATCTTGGGCAGTACCCAGGTTTGCCTCAAGTGTTTGTCAATATGTATATACCACTGGTTTGTCCACAGATCAGGGCGAACAAGTGGTGTTGAAACACTGATAAAAGTCTGTGGTTAAACCTTATACCCCGCCTATCATTGTAAGCACTTGTCCTGGTCAGATAGTGGACAATATTGTTTGGACAGTGTCCAGTAGAAATAAATATCATGTCATAAGCCATTATATTCTGTATAAGCTGTATCTATTCACTGAAAGGTCATACTATTGACTTGCAAGTTATTGTTTGCTTATATTATTACTTAACCCTTTCCTCCGTAGGCTATTTTTAGACCCAACCTCTTTGAATAAATCTACCCAAAAGGAGCATTTACTAGAGAAAAGTAAAATTTTAGAATTTTGTAGTTTGAAACCATTATGATAAATAGAGCATTTGCTCCTATAGGAGCAAATGCTCTGTTTATCACAATGGCTTCAAGAAGTGGTTATAACAGAGGCGTAGAAAAGCGTATTTACGGAGAAAAGGGTTAACTCTTCTCCTGCCATTAAAATGCTGTCTGCTGAACTTAACTTTTGCTGCCAGTGTAACGTCTCTTGTTACTAATGCAAACAGTTTGGATCCAGATGATACACTAAGTTGATCCAAACTGTTTGTTACTGTGACTACGTCCTTAAATTGAAACAAAAATGAAGAAAAATTCAAAAAAATAAAATTGTAGCAGACAACAAAGTTTGCAGATGACAAAACTGTGCAGCAAAAGACTTAACTCAATTCTATTGCAAAGTTCCGGTCTTTTGAGAAATTTTTGATGTGTGTGGCAAACTGCTCGGACCTTGATGAGATGTTGATTTACATCTTAACTCCTTGCACGCTAGCGGCGAAATGTGATTACCTATGCAAACAGTTTGGATCCAGATGAGATGCAAGGCGTCTCATCAGGATCCAAATTGTTTGTCGCCTTGAACACATTTTCGCAAAGAAATTAGAGTAATTTTATCTTAAGAATTGAAGCAGACGACAATTGTTGCAGGCGAAAATTACTTAGTGTGCAAAGAGTTAAAAGATCCAAGCTGGTTGCAAATGTCAGTCAAGTCTTGCTAAGCAGGAGTAGGAGTTTTTTATGTCTCAGCAGGTCACGTATAAGAGGCATAAGTCTTTGTTTTGGTCTGGCTGCCAGCTTGACTTTTCTGTATGTCTTAACCCATTCCCTCATATTGACGCCTTTTAACCCTTTACCTGTTCTACGTTTTTCCCAAATTTTGATACCTACTGAATATTCATGGACAAAATATTTATAAAGAAATATGGAATGTGTTGCATTATAGATATTTTAGAAAGCAAAGAAACAGATCTATCAAATTCTATTAGCAAACAGAGCAGACCCTGATCAAACGGCTCCTCTAGAAGCCGTCTGATCTGGGTCTACTCTGTTTGCAAATGCGTGAAAACACGTTTACATGAGGGAAAGGGTTAATGCATCCTTAAATTTTGAAGCCATTGTGATAAATAGAGCATTTCCTATGGAGCAAATGCTCTATTTATCCTTTATCTGAGATACATCTTTTCATGAATTTGCAAACAGAATAGACCAAGATCAGATGACACCTGTAGAATTAGGGTCTAAATTAAGGTCTGGTCTATTATCTGCTTCCTATTCTCCCTAATGGAGAGCTCCAGCTTGAGCCCAGGGTCCATGCTTATAAAGCTTTTAGTTGAGTCTGAGTTTTGTTCTCAAGCTTTTCATTGGTCAGATTGGAGTTCTCAAGCTTTTGATTGGTCAGATTTGAGCCTTTGGCTCAAATCTGACCAATCAAAAGCTTGAGAACGATCTCAGGCTCAACTAAAAGCTTTATAAGCATGGACCCTGATGTTCTGCATTAAGCTACCGCCTGTTTTTACTTTTAATAATTCACAATTACACTTGTTTTGAATAAATCGTATTAGACTTTACTGTAGTACCAATGAATACTCACCCTAAATATTTGGTCAGACAAACTTAGGCAAAAAATGTAGATCCAGATCACATTGCTCTTGATGAGCATTTTGGTCAGGGTGTATACTTTTTGCTATCCAGTTAGTATTTAATCCATTCCTCCAAAGGCTATTTTTAGACCCAACCTCTTTGAATAAATCTACCGAAAAGGAGCATTAACTATAGAAAAGGAGAATTTTAGAATTGTGTTGTTTTGAAACCATTGTGATAAATAGAGCATTTGCTCCTATGGAACAAAATTAATGCTCTATTTATCACATTGGTTTCAAAAAGTGACTTTAACAGTGGCGTAGAAAGGCATATTTATGGAGGAAAGGGTTAAACTGTACAGAATGGTTCTATTCAGCATTAACTCTTTACTCCATAAATACATATTTTTACTCCTGTGCAAATAGTACACCCAGATCAGAGGACTCCCGTTTACTTACGATAATATAAAGAACTGATTCTACATTTTTTGTCAAAGCAAACAATTCCCTTTTTTACGTTATAGAAATTCAGTGAATAAATATTCATGATGTTATTATTTCTTACATGCATATTCAACAGGTAAAGGGTTCATTACATAAATTCAACTCTTTAAATGATGAATATTCCGGTAAGATATGATGACATCATGAATATATCTGATTTTACAGTTTCAACTAATACTGGAAATCCTGTGTACAGTAAAACCTGTCTATAACGGCCACTAATTTGTGTTAATTAGTTGATATTTAGGGCAGGTGGCTGCTTAAAGCAAAGTGAAAGTAAAACAGAACGCTCCTATAAGAGCGTTCTGTTTTACTTTCACCTTGCTTTAAGCAGCCACCTGCTTTTAGCACAAAATACTTGATGTAATTTAGTGTCCGTTATAGAGATGTTTCACTGTATATACAATTATGCCATCATAACAAATCACCTATTTAATATTCATGATATCATTATTTCCTACATGAATATTCAACAGGGAATGGGTTAATCCTCAAAGTAAGTTTAAGCCATTAGCTTGGTGAAATAGAGTGATGACATTCAAATTTCATAGAAAAAGAAAAAACTATTTCAAATAAAATTGATATGGTTGACAAATTTTCGTATTTGGAGTATTGCCTGCACGTCAAGAAGTTTTATGGTTGAGAATGTTTATTTTATTGTACTGAAATCATGGTGGTGAATATTTGTGGACAGGTATACGAGAATATAAACGCTCCTTACACATTGTCATAGATCCTGATCATACAACTTCACCCATAATATACATACCACCACACCGTGCGCTTAACGCGAGTAACCTTACTGGCAAATTTGTGCTGACCTTTGCAAATACTTGCATCCAAATGACAGTCCAAACTGGGTGTCAATCTATATCATGTTTTTAGTGATATGTTAGAAAAACTAAACCTTTTAGCATTGAAGCAAACAACAAATTGTTGTTACATTCGACATTTGCGTAGAATGGTTAAAGACAGATAGTGAAGACCCAGGTCAGATGGCTCATAAAGATTCGCTCTTTTTGATCGTTCAATTATTTTCTTTGCTGTCTATCAATGTATGCTTTTTTTTAGCTTAACCCTTTTCGTCATACAAATGCTTTTCACGCCCATGCAGACAGAGTAGTCCCAGATCAGATGGCTCTTACATGAGATGTTTGATCAGGGTCTGCCTTTTTGCTTTTGAACTTACAATAGATCAGACGGTCCAATATACTGTGTACATACTATTATGCTATTATGCTTTTATTAAAATTCAGCTTTAACCCTTTGCTTGCTATTCACGTCAATATACGTACCTGTAAATAGTGAAGATCCAGATGAGACAGTCCCTGCAGGAGCTGTCTCATCAGGGTCTGCACTATTTACAAGTTGATTGTACAACAAGTGCACTCCACAGCAGTGATTGCCCAGCGAAATACTTGTACACAGTGAAGATATATGTAATTATACAACAGGGCATGGGTAAAGAAGGAGAGATGTATTTTAAAATTCAGCAAGAGAAGGGTTAATAAATATTCATGATGTTGTTGTCTGCTGGAACTTTTAAAATTCCATTTTTTCCCACTCTCCCTCGATATACAGGGTGTCAAACAGTTTGGATCCTGGTTAGACACCAAATTACAGTAAAACCCATCTAAACCGGACATTTTGATTTAGTATAAACAAAGTTCAAACTTAACTTTTTTCTTCACTGGCAATGTTTTGCCAGAGCCCAAATTTTCCACTGGCAAAATCAATTTATGACTTGCAATTTTATCTAATTTCAAAACCAAATGTGAGATTACAGTAGACCCTCTCAATAGTGGCCACTCTTTAACATGGAATGTTGTAAAGGCAGGTGATTGCTTAAGGCAGGTTGAATGTAATGTAGAAAGCTGCCAAATTAACTTTTTGTAATGTTCTCAATTTGGATTAACCCTTTCCCTCATATAGACGTGTTTTCACGCATTTGCAAACAGAGTAGACCCAGATCAGACGGCTCCTATAGGAGCCGTCTGATCAGGGTCTGCTCTGTTTGCTAGTGGAATTTGAAAGATATGTTTCTTTGCTTTCTAAAATGTCTACATTGTTCTATCTTCCATATTTCTGTATAACTATTTTGTTAATGAAATTTGGCCTAATTACAGAACAGGGAAAGGGTTAAGCAACCACCTGCCCTTACAGCAATTAAATCCTCAATCTATTAAAGATTGACCGCTATAGACAGGTTTAAATGTACATGATGTATTTGAACCCTGCTATGAGATTTCCAACAAGCATGGCAGTGTATGCCTTGTCAACTGTATAAATTGTACAAGTAACTTCTGATCAGGGTCAAAACTGACTATAAGAAATAATCATTACTAATCGAGAATCAGATTTATTCATTATGATGGTCCAATGTGGAGAGTTTGAAACAGATCTACTTTCTCTGCAACAGCTGTCCTGATTTTATCTGGGTTAGCGTAGTATGCATTGGAAACCCCGCTGCAGGGCTCATTTAAGTTACCCAAAATATGTACTCACATATTTAGCTTGTCTGTTTCGAAGAAAAGTTGAGCTATTGTGATCACTGGGTCGGCATTGGCGTTGGCATTGCTGTCGTTGTCGTTGTCAGCATGCAAAAACTTTAATGTAGCTCATTACTCGAAAAGTATAAGAGGTATTCAACATGAAATTTCATAAGTTGGTAGATCTCATTGAAGGGAAGGCCCCTTCATAAGAACCATAACTCTTGATTTCAAAATTTTGGAGTTATGGCCCTTTTTCCCCCAATTTTTTTTAATTTAGCTGGACAAGCACCAAATCAGACAAGTGTTGGCGCCACACTTGTTCGTCTCTTGTTTGTCATATGCCTGAAATTTCGACTCGCTATTTCCACTTTTCACTCACATTTTACTTGTTCTCAAGAGCTGACGACTCTGATAAATATCAGTCTTGGAGACAGACAGGTGGCAGCTTAATGCAGGGTGAAAGTCATGCAGAAAGCTCCTCTAGGAGGTGTCTGCATTACTTCCAACCTTCATTTAGCAGCCACCTGCCTAGAAGTATAACAATTCTTGTCTACTAGAATTCCTGTTTAGAGGTGTTTTACTGTACACAGTCTCTTATCTGTATTTAAGTGGTTTGCATAGGCAATCTGATAACAGCCAACAACATGCAAAGAATTAAGACAGATTTGTTTCAAATATCAATTTGAATGACCACTTATAAATAATTGGCAAACTGATAGATAATTGGCATACTTTGGCTAATATATATACATGTGTTTACAGATATCTCATATATGACTGTTCCTGATGTGACTTTGTTTTGTGTATACTAGTACTTGAAGTATGTCAGTATAAGCTGACAAGATGGAAAACTAAGGCTGCAGGCATGTATAGCCACATGCGATACAGAACAATAATTAAAAGGGCGTATTCAAATGCTAAAATCACAATATCTCCACTAAACTCTATGTTTGTGAGCACTCTTTAGAATTGTTTCTTTGAGACGATTCTTAGGAGTGGTCATAGCATAGAGATTGGTATAGAAATAAAGGAGCTGTTCTTGAAAATGTTTAGAATTATGCATCTTATTTTGGCCTCTGTTACATCATTATTTCTAAACAAAGTAATGTTATGCAACATAAATAAATCATAACAAATGGCCTTGACTTCTGATTTTGGAAAAAAAATAAAGCACTATATCAGGCATAGGGCAAATAACAAATAGTGTAACAAACAGTCACTTTTTGAATAAAAATGCATGATTTTAAAGAAATTTTCTGAAGGACAATAGCCCATGATTGGTCGTGATGTAGAAGGTAAAAGATCTTGAATGCAAGATATGTGAGTACCTTTCATTACATAGCCTTTGTAAAGAACCATAGACAGAAGGATATATAACTTGAAATACATTAAAAACCTTTCTATACCGGTTGTTGAATTTAGCTTTATAATTACATGACTTTCACCCTGCTTTAAGCAGCCACCTTGTCTAAAAGTATCTAAATTCTTCACTACTAGAATTCTGGTTTAGAGGAGTTTTACTGTATATCGACAGCTTAGCCTGCTGAAAAAATACTGTCTGCTCAATCTATGGGAGGAGTTTTACTGTATATCGACAGCTTAGCCTGATGAAAAAATAATGTCTGCTCAATCTCTGGGAGGAGTTTTACTGTATATTGACAGCTTAGCCTGCTGAAAAAATAATGTCTGCTCCAACTCTGGGAGAAGTTTTACTGTATATTGACAGCTTGAGCCTAGCAGCTGAAAAAATAATGTCTGCTCAAACTCTGAGCTTCTACAATATTTACTTACTTTCGAGGAACTATTGACCAATTGACAGACAGGTTGGGTCCAGTTGAGATGCCAAGTTATTTAATTATTACTCTTTTTTACTTTGGAACACCAGAGTTATGGCACTTTGTTTGCCAAAAACTTAACTTTTTTCTCTGTCTAATCAGTTACTCAGACAGTGTTGGCAGGGGATATTAATTCAGTGTATTTGTTTTTCTTTTTGTCTTGGCAGAAACTTGAATTAGATATGAAATATTTCATTAGAAAATAGAGCAGACCTTAATTTAGACCCTAATTCTACATGAATCATCTGATCTTGGTCTATTCTGTTTGCAAATTCATGAAAAGATGTATCTCAGATAAAGGATTAACCCTTTCCTCCATGAACATTCATGTAAGAAATAATGATGTCATGAATATTAATTAGATTATTAATAGCACAATGGACACAAGCATTTTTGGCAATGGCAGAAACTGTAGAATCATATCTATATTATATCATAAGCAAATTGAGCAGACTCTGATCAGGGTCTACTGTTTGCAAAGGTGTTAGAAGGCATATTTATGGAGTTAAGGGTTAAATAACTGTAAATGGTCACTGGGCTTCTACATGCAGCATACAAGATGTAAATTGAAGCATATGGAGAGGAAAATTTCAAACATAAATTACATTCTGTCGCTTTAGTATAATGTTGTCAACAGTTTAGCTGTAAACTTGTCATATCAGCTCTTATGAATTGTCATTTACTCAACATCTTGTCCGCTTTGAGTCTTCGAGTAGTTTTCCTCCGTTTATTCTGAAAAATGAAATAGGAGAGTACAACTGAGCCTGGCTCCAAACGAGACACCAGATTATTTTCCGGCTTATCCTGGTTCATACGGCATGTAGATGTCTTCAAATAGCTGTCCAATAGCATGCTAATTATTAATGTAATTTGTACCCATCCAATTGTGTAATTTATTCAAATACAGCTGCATGAAATTTAAATTGTTGTGTGTAACATTGTCATGATATATGACATGAGTCTTTTTTCTGTATGCAATAGTGGGATAGATTAGTTCACAGTGAATATTTAGATATGGACTTGTATGTTAGTTTGTTTTGGGTGTTCTGAATACCATGTTTATCCTAAATATTCGGACACCTATTTTTCCTCTTCGCAGGCTCTAATAGCTGAATACAGTAGAACCTGTCTTAAGCTACCATTCATTTATTATACGCCTGTTTGAAAAAACTGGAGGTATTATGGAATGGCGCTGTCTGTCCGTCTGACTGTCTGTCCATCTGTCCGTCTGTAACATCTCTAACTCAAGTTCCCCTTGTGGATCCTTCTCAAATTTAACCACAATGTTTATCTAGACATGCTACAGTAGCCTGCCAAGTCCCAGTCTGTTTATCCAAGGTCAAGGTCACACAATTGGACTTAGAATTTGCGTTTAGCAAAAATGTTAACCGCTCTGTCTGTCTGTAACATCTCTAACTCTAGTTCTGCTTGGTGGATCCTTCCCAAATTTAACCACAATGTTTATCTAGACATGCTACAGTAGCCTGCTAAGTCCCGGCTCGTTTATTCAAGGTCAAGGTCGCTTAATTGGACTTAGAATTTGCGTTTAGCATTTGCATTAAGCAAAAATGTTAACCTCAATTTATGCAGAACAAGTCCACTTATTTACATAACCCTTTGAGATAAAGCTTTTAAACTTGGAACACTTATTCACAGTCACAACCTTCACCTGTAGGCAAGAGAAAATAACTCTGTCAAGCATTTTGACCGAATTATGCCCCTTTTTAACTTAGAATTTTTGTTTAAGGCTTTGTTAAAGTCCATTTATTTACATAACCCTTTCAGATAAAGCTTTTAACCTTGGAACACTTGTTCACCATCACAAGCTTTACCTGTAGGCAAGAGTACATAACTCTGTCAAGCATTTTGACATAATTATGATGCTTTTTAGCTTGGAATTTTTGGTTAAGGTTTTAGTTAAAGTCCACTTATTTACATAATCCTTTCAGACAGAGCTTTTAAACTTGAAACATTTGTTCACCATCAGAAGCTTCATCTTCATCTCAAGCATTTAGACACAATTATGGCACTTTTTAATTTAGAATTTTTGGTTAAGGTTTTTTGTTAAAGTATGCCTATTTACAACCTTGAAACTTGGTCGCAAAATTGGACTTAGAATTTTAATTTAGCAAATACGTTAACCCCAGTTTATGTTGAACAAAAACTCGACGGGCGTATATTGTGCCCTCTGGCACTCTTGTTTAACATAGGACCCTTAAAAAGCAGGTGGTTGCTTAATGCAGGGCAAAAGTAATGCAGAAAGCTCCATTGGGACTTTCAGCCTGCATTAAGCTACCACCTGCCTTATTATAAGGACTTTACTTTTGACCTGCATTAAGCTACCTCCAGCCTTACAGACCCATAATGGCTTTAACCTTATCATGCTAAGCACGACCTGACTCGCATTTGCAAAGAGCTTAATCGTCTCATCAGGATCCAATCTGTTTGACACTTGGTCAACAGTTCCTCAAAAGCTTGTATGAATCAGAAGAAATTAAAACAATCAACGGATCAGAGTTTTGGCAGACTTAATTTTTTCAGCATGATAAGGGTTAATACAGGTTTTGCTGGAAATCTGTCACCGTTTTGATAACTTTGAATTAGCTGATAGACTCTCAGATCAGACTGCTCCTTCAGCCGGGCAGAATGATCAAGATCTATACTATTTGCCTGAGTTTGTCTATTTCAATACATGTACTTAAGGTAAGTGCGGTACAGGATCAGATTAAGAAATTCTTTGTCTATAATTGGATAGGTTTTGTTCATTCAAGTTTCCACTTTCATATACTGAACTCATATACTATGGACTGTATTGAGTTGTTTTGTTTGTATAGAGATCATGAGATAGCTAATTACTGTGGGTGTGTGTGTTAGAACTGATTGTGGAATAGAACATTCATACAAACGAAAGACTCCAGGGTATAATAAGTTTGACATAATGAGTAGAGAATTCAGTTTAATCTTTAGCATGTTACTCAGGCAAATCCGTGATGGCCTTATTGAAAAGTGTAGATCCAGATAAGACACCAAGTAACTCAGCGTCTCATTATGATCCAGACTGTCTGTCGCTGACAGGTATTGTTGTCTGTTGCTGACACATGTTGTCTGTAAAATTTATTATCTGCTTCAGTTTTCTTCATTTTTGTTTCGAAAAACATAATCATGAGTTAGGCCACAGATAAAGGTGCATACTCAGATTATAAAATTGTCTTTTTAACACCAAACCCTATGTTGTGACCCCTCTTTAGAATCGTCTCTTCGAGACAATTCTAAAGACGATTCTAAAGAGTGGTCACAGCATAGCGTTTGGTGGAGAAATAAAGAAGCTCAGTTCTTGCAAATGTTTAAATTTATGCATCTTATCTGGACCTCTGCATGAGATGCCAAGTTACCCAGCGTCTCATCTAGACCCAAAGTGTTTGCAAAAGTGATCA
Organism: Azorinus chamasolen; assembly: GCA_963576725.1. Taxonomy (NCBI): domain Eukaryota; kingdom Metazoa; phylum Mollusca; class Bivalvia; order Cardiida; family Solecurtidae; genus Azorinus; species Azorinus chamasolen. The sequence continues at coordinate 30,541,446 of OY755239.1, read as the reverse complement.
CAAATCTGCCAGTCACCAGGAAAGAATTAATTTCTTGGAAAAGAAATGTCCTAGACAGTCTGTTTCAGATTCTGAATTTGAAGACAAAATTTCAATCAAGGAAAGTTACTGAGCAAGCTAAAGGGTTACATTGTAATTAACCATGTACAGGTTTTAGTCCATTTTATGTACAGTTACATCTCTCTTAACTGGACATATAATTTAGTGTCAGTGCTGGTCTTCCAGAAAGGTGGCAGCTTAATGCATGTTGATGGTCCTTTGGGAGTTTTCTGCATGTCTCATCCTGCATTAAGCTGCGCCTACTGCCTAATGGACATAGATTGTTCTTGATTAAAATTCCAGTTTAGAGAGGTTTTACTGTACATGTACACTCTATGTTGGGACTGAATTTTCACAAATTGATATTTAGCATGCCCCAAGTTTTTATTTAGAGCGACTTTTTGATACATATACTTGCTTGTACCATTCAGTAATATTTGACAACAATAAAGAGTGCAGACCCTGATTAGACAGTTTTTCGGGTTTTTCGGGGGTGGGTGAAGATCCAATTTGGGATTTACTGTATGCTTTTTGGATGTTACTTTAGCAGGGAGCGGAGAATGAATGAATTCAGTCAATACATGTTGAATTTCTTTAACCATATGCAAGGAGCTGTCAGACCAGGACTTGCTCTGTTTGCATATGGTATAATATAGATCTTCTGTGTTCATATAGATGCCCATTAATTAGATGCGCTTATAAAAATGGAGCTAATTAGTATTCCTACACTCATTAATTTCTTACATATGAATGTCCATGGAGTAAGGTGTTGATATATTAAATTATTTGCATATTGTCTGCGTAGAGAAGTGGAGACTATTCCAACATACAGGCTAGTGTTGCTTTTTGTCTTATCATACATTATTTGACATATAACTGGAAGTTGAATATTTAGCTGTATTAGTAATTTGTTGTAAAAACTGTCATCTGCTTTATTTGTTTGAAAAGACTTTGATTTCTTTTTTATAAAGAGTTAATATAAACTGTTGGAAAATGAGCTGCAAGCATTAGTTTTATGACATGAATACACCCATGTGTTCAATATCTGGCCTTGATTGGTTTATATTGTTACTAATAGTGGACATGATATAACACTTCAAGGCTTTCATACAGAGTGGACTCTATAGTTAACCCATTCCCGTATAGGCTATTTTTAGATCCAACCTCTTTGAACAAATCTACCGAAAAGGAGCATTTTACTACTAAAAACGAAAATTTTAGAATTGTGTAGTGTTGAAACCATTGTGATAAATAGAGCATTTGCTCCTATGGAGCAAATGCTCTATTTATCACAATGGTTTCACAAAGTGACTTTTACAGAGGCGTAAAAAGGCGTCTATATGCGGGAATGGGTTAACCATTGACTCCAGAAATACGCCTTTCTGTGCCCTTGCAAACAAAGTAGGAGCTGTGTCTGATCAGAGTCTGCTCTGTTTGCTTATGATATAATATAGATCTGATTCTGCACTTTCTGTCTTTGTTAACTATTCCTGTACATGTGTTCATAATTATATTACTATAAAAATACAGTCAATTTATATGCATGTCATAAGTTTTACCTGAATATTTATAGAGCAAAGGGGCTAAACACTTATTATATGTGAGAACTTATGACATCATGAATTTTGATCGGATCAGTTTTTAAAATAGCATATTAACGAATGAATTTTTTGCCAAAATAGAAACTGTAGAATCATTTCTATATTATATCATAAGAAAATAGAGCAAACCCTGATCAGACAGCTTTATAGGATCTGTCTGATCTGGGTTTACTCTGTAAATGCAAAGGCATAGAAAGGCATATTTATGGAGGAAAGGGTTAAACACTCCCATTAGAGGTGTCTGATCAGGGTCTGCTCTGTTTGCTTATTAAATTATAAATTATCCTCTACAGCTTTAAGCTTTAGCTTGCCATGGGGATAAGCCAGATAAGATATAGGCCTGAGGTAACATGACAACTCATCAGAATCCGAACTATTTGACACTCTGAGATGGAAGAAAGTCTGATAAGAAATCTGAACAAAGTTTTTATCTACAAAAATTTGCTCACTGTGTTAAAGGTTCACTCCAGTTATATAGAACCCAGAATTATGAAACCTAGATTGATTAATTCGGGGATTAAGGTGACAAATTTAAATGAATGATCAAAGGGGAACAAATTGAGAGTCACAAGAGATTATTATTAGGCTGGATGAATAACACTTGACAAGCGATGTATTAACTTCGTGTTGACCTTTGCTCACTGTTTGGCTCCAGATAAGAACAACAGTCCAGTTAAGATGCATAAATTCAAATAATTTCAAGAATAACTTCTTTATTTCACCACCAAACGCTACGTTGTGACCTGGTGACTCTTTAGAATTGTCTCTTTGAAGAGATGATTCTTGAAGGGGTGGTCACAACATAGGGTTTAGTAGAGAAAAGACGAATTTTAGTATTTGAGTACATGTATGTTCCTTTATCTGTAACTCGAGGGCTTGGTGCAAAACTATTCTAACTCCTTCACTTTAGTGAAGGAGTTAGAATAGTTTTGCACCAAGCCCTCGTTTTGCTCTGTAAGAAATTTGTTACCTTGACATCTCATCAGGATCCAAAGTGTTTGACACTCTTGTCTGTTCTTGATGTGTAATGAAAGAGACACATTCTTTCAATTATTTAAACCCTTTCCCTGTTCTAGGTTTGTTTCAAATTTCAATACCTAAGTGTAGTTGAATATTCATGGACAAAATAGTAAAAATGAAATATGGAAGTTGCAACATTGTAGCCGTTTCAGAAAGTAAAGAAACAGATCAATCAAATTCCATAAGCAAACAGACCAGAGCCTGATCAGATGGCTCCTATAGGAGCCGTCTGATCTGGGTCTACTCTGTTTGCAAAAGCGTGAAAAAGCATTTATATGAGGGAAAGGGTTAAGTAGATCACAATATTTGCATAAGACAATGCATTAGGAGACAATGTGTACAGTACAAAATTTATTGTGGTGTGATCTATTGTGTTGGATTAAGTCAGTTTAATTGATTGTTCACGGAAGTATTAATATAAACAAACTATCTGGGTGAGGTTTGATATGATTATATATACATGTACTAAGAAATCATATTCAAGCTTTGTTGAAATGTATAAACATATTTGGTCTAGACCAAATGTTGACTTTATTGTCAATTTGTTCTGACCCATAAATGGATTAATGCATATTTATTCTGTAAAAATACATAATCTAATTACCCTAAGAATAAGGACAGACAAACTTTGGTCAATAGTGCAGACCCAGATCAAAGATCTGCTCCAGGATGAGCTGTTTGATCAGGGTCTACACTTATTCTACATGTGGATAGAGGATATTTTTGCGTCTATATATACATTTGGATAAGTATGGTAATAAGTCATAAACAATTAACTCTTTCCCTTATAAGAACACCTTTTTATGCCTTTGCAAACAGAGTAGACCCTGATCTGACAGCTCCTATTGGAACCGTTTGATTAGGATGTGCTCTGTTTGCATGATGAAATTATAATAGGTCTGACAGTTATTGTCAATATAATAAAATCCTGTGTATTAATTATGCCATTATAAATATGCAGCTAATAAATATTCATGAGGTCATTATTTTTACATGAATATTCAACAGGATCGCACAACAGTTAATGGGACAGTCAAGTTCAGACTTACAGTATTTATCCATAACTCTTTCCCTGTTCTTCATTTATTCCAAATTTCAATACCTACTGAATATTCATGGACAAAATAATTTTGAAAAAGAAGCCAAAGAGAGGTGTGCAGCAGTTTCTTATCAAACGTTTGCTATATACAGGTGCAGTTTGACATGGGTCTACTTGGTTGTTTTACATAAGAATACTGGCACCGGATCATAAATAGGTTTCTATAAATAACTGTTGTACGTATCAAATAGTATGTGCGCTATAAATAGAACGAAGACAATGTCTATCAAGTGCCACTGCATAGGAGATAAAATGCTTTAACTCATTCCCTCCTAGACTATTTTTAGACCCAACATCTTGGAATTAATCTACCGAAAGGAGCATTAACTAGAGAAAAGGAAAAAAATAGAATTGTGTAGTTAATTGAAACTATTGTGATAAATAGAGCATTTGCTTCTATGGAGCAATTGCTTTATTTATCACAATGGTTTCTAAATGTGACTTTTACAGAGGCACCAAAATGCGTCACTAGGTTGGAATGTGTTAATATAAAGTTACGGAAAAGGATCAGTCTGACATACAATGTCGGCCCTGTATGCTTTCACGTCTGGGTCGTTGCTAGTCGTTCTTTGAAAAAAATGTATTCTGTGTATCTGACAAGCTTCCCTAGTGACGTAATAAAGGGGGTGCGAATAAACTTAGGTTTATTAGGTTACTTCTTGTAGTAGAAGGTTTATTAGGTTAGTAGACATTTCTAAGGCATAATGATTCTGTAACTATGGAAATATTCTAATTTTCTGTAAAAATAATGCATATTATGTTGACGGAATAACAGACATGCGCCATTAGAATTATAAAAATAAGAGAAAAGAAAAAAGAGAAGAAAACATTTTTTGGTTATTGGTGGATTCGAACCCACGCCGCATCATACAAAAGAGAATTTAAAACACAAACAGTCTTCAGGCTATCCTATACTGCACCAGCCATCATCTAAGGCGTTAATAGCTGCTAATTTATCCAAGAACTTATTCCACCGCTGGGGAAACACATTTTTAATAACTGTCAAATCAAGAAGCAAAGATTAACTGATGAATAGTAGATGTTTTCTTTTTAATCGCATGCTATTTTGATTAAGAAGCTCGTAAAGGGGCGGGAATTGTCATAGACCTAAATAGTCTGTTCAGCTCCATGGATTTATGAGTAGGCCTGTTTAAAAATAGAAACTGAGACGGCCTTAACTCGAATTTTGTGCGGGAGAAAATAATCATGTCTATTTGAATTAACATATCGACATTTGAAATTATCTTATTTTTCAAATTCAACCACGTTTTCGCCTCTTGTAATATAAGTATCGATACTATTTTCGGTAGCTCATGATGACTGCATATTTTTTATATAACCAAATTCACGCATGCGTATAGCAACGATGGTTAAGACAGTGATACCCTATTTTATCATCCCTATTCAAAACTCCTTGAGAAGTCTGATGACCTCTCCAATAAAGAAATATTGAAGGTGGAGCATTGTAGCCATTATAAAAACTAAAGAAACAGATCTATCAATTCAAGTAGCAGACCGTCTGATCTGGGTCTGCTCTATTTGCAAATGAGTGAAAACATGTTTATATGAAGGAAAGGGTTAAGGAAATGGTTAATATAAGGACAGTCTCCTCTCTCCACCTGTTTGTAAAGCTGTACAAGTAAATTCTGACCAATTTGATAACTTCCAACTCTTTACATCATAGTACTCCTTTTAACGCCATCAATGGAACTTGCATGTAAAGAGTTGAGATTGTGTGATCTGAAATGACAAACACATAGAACCCTTTTATTGACAAAAACATAGACCCCTTTTATTGACAAACACATGGACCCCTTTAATTGACAAATACATATACCCCTTTAATTGACAAATACATAGACCCCTTTAATTGACAAACACATAGACCTCTTTTATTGACAAACACATACATGTAGATCCCTTTAATTGAGAAAACACATAATTATACCCTTTCTTTAACCCATTACCTCATATATAGGCCTTTTCATGTCTATGCAAACAGAGTACACCAAGATCAGATTGCCCCTGTTGGATCTGTCTGATCAGGACTGCTCTGTTTGCTAATGGGATAATAAAGATCTGATTCTACAGCTTTTGCCATGACCAAGCATTCTCATGTTCAAATTTCACAATAAAGCATCAGCTAATAAATATTCATGATGGTGTTAATTTATCACATGAATATTCATGAGGTACTGGGTTAACCCTTTCCCTGTTCTATGTTTATTTCAAATTTCAACACCTGATGAATATTCATTAACAAAATAGTTATAAAGAAATATGCAAGGTGGAACATTGTAGACATGTTAGAAAGCAAAGAAACAGATCTATCAAATTCTATTAGCAAACAGAGTAGACCCTGATCAGACGGCTCCTCTAGGAGCCGTCTGATCTGGGTCTACTCTGTTTGCAGATGCGTGAAAACACATTTATATGAGGGAAAGGGTTAATAGCATACATACATTGTTCATATGAACTAATGTTATTGAAATGGATTGTTTGATATCTACATGCAGTACAGATATGCAATGAATATTTAACGCTTAGCACAATAATTAATTGTAGTCTGTGCAAATTGTCATCTGTTATAATGTCTTCATGTGGATTTTCTCCATTATTTCTAAAAACACGATGAGAGTGACCAACAGACTGTGTCCTAAGAGACCCTGAGTTACCCAGTGTCTGATCTGGATCTAAACTGTTTGCATAGGTTATTCCAACTTAACCGCTTGCGTGCACAGAGTTAGGAGGAAGTTGAAGTCATGACTACAGATGATTATGATTCAGATTTATAACCCTTTACCCCATGAATATTTATGTAAGAAATTTTGACATCATGCACATTATTAGCTGAACTTCTTTAACCCTCTCCCTGTTCTATGTTTATTCCAAATTTCAATACCCACTTAATATGCATGGACAAAATAGTTATAATTAAGTATGGAAGGTGGAACATTGTAGCCATTTCAGAAAGTAAAGAAACAGATCTATCAAGTTCTATCAGCAAACAGAGCAGACCCTGATCAGACGGCTCCTATAGGAGCCGTCTGATCTGGGTCTACTCTGTTTGCAAATGTGTGAAAACACGTTTATATGAGGGAAAGGGTTAATGGTATCTGAACACAAGTTGTTTAAAGCCATGGCAGAAACTGTAGAGTCAGATCTATGGTGTTTTCATGTACCATTATAAAAAATCAGCTTATTAATATTCATATCATCATTATTTCTTACATGTAACATTGAGGAAAGGGTTATATTGTATGTATTTATAATGCAGTAAAACGCCTCTAAACCGGAATTCTAGTACAGAAGAATTTGGATACTTTTTGGCAGGAGGCTGCTAAATGCAGGATGAAAGTCATGCAGAAAGCTCCTAGAGGAGCTTTCTGCATGACTTTCACCCTGCATTAAGCTGCCACATGTCTCCAAGACCGATATTTATAAAATTAAACATCTGTTTTAGAGGGGTTTTACTGTAGTTCAAAGCTGGAGATTTAGAAAGGTTATTCCACTCTGATAATTCAGCGTTGAAAGGGTTAACTTTTGTTTTTACGTAATTACAATTCTTCTTACATCCTGTTTCACTTCAATCTGTCTTTACAAGGAAAGTTGCATCTTCACTTTTTCATCTTGTACCCTTGAAATGTGGAGAACACTTGGAAGTTAAATGATATTTTAAACAGTGGTGAATTAGATCATATGGTTTGCAAAGCAGCCCTCTGTTTGCCATTCAAAAACATTTTCAGCAAAGTTTAGTTTCATACTAAATGGACACTACTGTCCATGAACGATGGACCATTCCTGTTTAAAAGTTCAGCATTCAAAGGGTGAAATGTACATTATGAATAATCAGATAAGGAATAATACAAGATTGTGAATATTCATGACCTGGTACTTTATGAATATCAATGACCTGGTACTTTATGAATGTTAATTATCTGGTATCAGGAATTTTATAATCCCCCCCCCCCCAAATAGTATATGAGCAGATAGGAACAAGAGCATATTTGGCTGTAGCAGAGACTGTATTGAATCCAAATAAGACATAGAGTTACTTGGCATCTCATCTTGATTCAAATTATTTAACATTTTGATTGTATTGTTTTGGGTGAAAAAAGGAAAACAAATTAATTTTTAGCGGAAATGTTCGAGAAAAATCTCGGCATATAATTTGGTGAAAACCGGGCGGGCGGGTGGTTTTTGGCATGCCATCTTTAACAAATCTTTAACATTGCTTATAATTTCTGAATTGCTTAAGTTAGACAATTCATATTTGGTATGCAGATAACTTGGGTGAAGGCCTTTCACTTGATACAATACAAGGATACATGAAATCAGGTCAAGGTCAAGATAACTATTTCGAAAACTTTGCCTTTTTAACAAACTTTAACATTGCTATAACTTCTGAACTACAAATGTTAGGCAATTCATCTTTGGTATACAGATGGCTTTGGTAAAGGCCTTTCAGTTGATATAAAGTTGGCCATCATTGAAAAACTTCAACATTTTGTCTTAACTTCTGAACCACATATGCTAGACAATTCATATATGGTAAAGAGATAGCTTTGGTAAAGGCCTTTCAGTTGATATAAGGATACATGAAATTAGGTCAAGGTCACTATTTTGAAAACTTGGCTGTTTTTAACAAACTTTAACATTTTGCTATAACTTCTGATCAACGAACGCTAGGCAATTCACCTTTGGTATTCAGATAGCTTTGGTTAGGACCTTACAGATGACATAAAGATACCTGAAATCAGGTTACGGTCAAGGTCACTTTTTTGAAAACTTGGCTGTCATTAACATTTTGTTATAACTTCTGAACTACATATGCTAGACAATTTATGTTTGGTATGCAAATAGCTTGGGTGAAGGTCTTTCAGTTAAAAAATCCGGCTTTAATGTGGTTTCCGCATTTTTTGCTTCTTTGAATTGTAGCAGTCATCAATGTTTGCAGATGGAAATTATTAAGTGTGTAAAGAGCTTACTAGATCCATTGATTTGAAAATATTGCTTTGAAGTATTTTTTCATGACTCGTTTGTGTATTTTAACATGTTTCAGCTCATTTTTACCAATTTTCATATTTTTTTTCAGGTCATCATGAAGCAGAAGAAGTTAAGTTAAGTGTATTGTATTTCCATGGTGATAAAAAAGGTATCTTGGCAACCAGTGACTTTCATTTCCACAACGAAAGTGCTCATTATTTAGCCCAGTTTTTAGTGGACAGTGTGTATAACCCTACTTCTCTAGATGATTTAGAGCTCATAAAGTCCGATAAATTTGATCTTGCCGATGAGGAGTTGTCTACCCTGGATCAGAGATTAAGCCGTGCCCTTGCCCACTTGGATTTTCCGGACTGGTGGTCTGTTCTTGGACCTGATTTTCAGAAAGGTTTGTATAAATCATTTTGTCTATGATAATAGCTTCATTTCAAGTCTCAGCTAAAGGCAGTTTTTTTTTCAGTTTGTAATGTATTTAGTCTGATTTTATAAACAATAATTCTGGATATGTCATAAAGCTTGTGGAGTGGCAAGTGAGTGGGTTTGGCGAGAACATCAATATTTCAGTTTTCAGAAATAACTTTAATTAGGAAAGATATCTTGTGATCAATTTTTTTTTGTGTACAGATAGGTTGCATGGAGGCAAAGCATATATTGCATTAGGGAAGTCTTGGGTCAAGGTCACTGTTACTGAAAATAGGATTATTTACAGCAAATATGAAGATTGCTAGAAAATTTGGTTTTTGTAGTATTGGTATGTTTTTTTTGTCTCAACGTTTGTATTGCATCACAGCCAAAAAATTTGACTGTCCCAACATTTTTGTTGAGCCCGCTTGCGGTGAACTCAACATAGTCGCCACAATGTCTGCGCATGGTGGGTGTAAAATTGTTAGTGCGTCCAGTCTTGTCCAGGCTCTAACTCAGAACTCCATGGATGGATTGTGAAATGACTAGGCATAAATGTTCCTCTAGAAGGTACGGAGTGTCACATGCAAAAACTAGGTCAAAAGCTGACAGGTCAAGGTCATACTTAGAGGTCAAAGGTCAAAACATGTAATTTTTATGCTTTTCCTGGCTCTAACTCAGAACTCCGTGGGTTGATTGTGAAATGACTTGCCATAAATGTTTCTCTAGAAGGCATAAATGTTTCTCTAGAAGGTATGGTGTGTCGCACACAAAAACCAGGTCAGTAGTTGAAAAGTCGAGGTTACTCTTGGAGGTTAAAAATCAGATTTCACAAACACAATGTATGCCTAAAAGTACCCTTTACTTGATATCATGCCTTTTCATGCTTTTGCAAAGTAGACCCAGATCAGGCATTCCTATAGGACCTACCTGATAAGGATCTGCTCTGTCTAACTTTTGCATGTACTATTGGTGAATTGCCAGCAGGCTTGACATGTTGCCCAGTTCTGATTTCATTTCCAGGATGTTATAAGAAACTACAATATATCCTGATTTCATTTCCTGATATATGCTGTGTATCAAGTAGCCCTTATCCTGATGTGAATCATCTTGATAGCATCAGTTTGGAACTCCAGTCTTTTGAGGGGGACAGTAAACTTTGCCTTCATGTTAGAAATAATGACATCGTGAACATTTATTACCTGAATTTTTAAAATCATGGGGTTTATCATAGATGATTGAGTCATGGGGTGAAATCATGTACACATCAATTTTGCTTATGATATAATATAGATATGAGTTTGCAGTTTTTGCCATGTCCTAAAAAATCCTGTAATTTAGAAACTAGAGTCAGATCTATTATTATTATGCCCTCCATTTTGAAAAAATTGGGGGTATATTGCTTTGCACAAGTCATGTCAGTTGGTCGGTCTGTCTGTCGGTCGGTAGATCAAACGGTTTCTGATCAATAATTGATAAACGGCTTGGCATAGGATAGGATCTTCAAACTTGCTGTTGTGGTTGGTCATGACCACTAGGTGACCATTATTGTTTGTCAACTCACTAGGTCAAAGATCAAGGTCACTATGACCTTAAATGATGAAATTGTTTCCGATCAATAACTGCTCAAGGGTTTGGCTTAGGAACTTCAAACTTGCTGTGGTGATTAGTCATGACCACTAGATAACCCCTATTGTTTTTGAAGACACTAAGTCAAAGGTCAAGGTCACCATGACCTTAAATGTTGAAATGGTTTCAGATCAATAACTGCTCAAGGTTTGGCTTAAGGCTTAGGATCTTCAAACTTGCTGTGGTGATTAGTCATGACCACTAGATGACCCCTATTGTTTTTGAGGTCATTAGGTCAAAGGTCAGGGGGTCTGGGGGGTATACATATTTTACAGACATCTTGGACCTTGTTACCCAAGGCTTAAGCCAACAGAGCAGACCCTGATCAGACTGCTCCTATAGGGTCTACTCTATATTGTTTGTATGATGGAAAAGAAACAAATTGTCTTATATTGTTATATAAGACAAGTGAGTAAATGGTGTAGAATCAGGTCTAAGATATTCTGTAAGCAAATCAAGCAGACCCTGATCAGACAGCTTGTATGGGAGCCATCTAATCTGGGTATGCAAATGTGCCATAAGGTGTCTGTGTCAGTTAACCCTTTCCCTGTTCAATATGTAAGAAATAATGACATCATGAATATCAATTAGATTATTTCTTATAATATAACAAGGGCACAGAACATGTATGCTCTCTAAGTTGTCACCAATCTATCTGATTGTCACCTGTCACCGAACTTGGTGGTTTTAAAAAGTGAATTTTACAGAGGCATCAAAAGGCATCAACATGAGGGAAGGGTGTGTGTGTGTGTGTGGGGGGGGGGGGGGTGTTCCAAAACATGTATACCTCTAAGTTGTCACCAATCTATCCGATTGTTACCGAACTTGGTGAAAATGTGTTTGTGGTAATAATATCTTGGCCCAGTTTGATAGACTTAAGGCCCTTGAATTAACCAAATTTGCTTATTTTGCCTTTGTCAGCTCTCTATGTCAACCAGTTTTAATCCGATCATCACCAAACTTGATGAACTTCTGTGTTTGCTATAACATCTGGGTTAAGTTCGATAACCAGCCATATTCCCCCAGACAGGCTATTTTGTGTCAGTTTGGCACTCTTGTTGCACTTTATCAAGGCTGAATTGTCACTTTTGTTATCTGATAATTCTATACATGCTAAGTAATTCTCATCTGCCAAAACTTGTCCTCAGTTACATCTCTATATATGTTATTTTGTCTTCCATTTCTCTTCAAAAATGCAATCAGAGTGATGAACAATTTCAATCCTGTTGAGCCCCCACATAGTCAGCATCTCATCTGGATCTATAACTCTTTGTTAAAGTTATAACAAATTTACCACTACATGTAGTATGCAAAAACGTAAGATAACCATATTGGGTCAAGCACCTTTCAACAGCTGTAATAAATCTCTTCGAAATCCTTTTGTATGACATTAGAACCAATATATTGGCAAGACATTGACAAAAACACATTAACCCTTTAACTCTTTCCCTCATATAAACGTGATTTCACGCATTTGCAAACAGAGTAGATCCAGATCAGACGGCTCCTAGAGGAGCTGTCTGATCAGGGTCTGCTCTGTTTGCTAATAGTATTTGATAGATCTGATTCTTTATTTCCTAAATTGCTACCATGTTACACCATCCATATTTCATTAGAACTATTTTGTCCATGAATATTCAATAGGTATTGAAATTTGAAATAAACATAGAACAGGGAAAGGGTTAAATGCTGAATATTCATAGTGGAATGATTAACCATTAATATAATGACTTCATGAATATTTATTAGCTTAATTTCATTAATGGTATTATGTACAGATGCTTCTTTGGTATTGGTAGAAAGTGTATAGTCAGCTGTTATAATTTCATAAGCAAACAGAGTAGACACAGATCAGGAGCTTTCTGATCTGAATAGACTCTATTTTAAATATATATACTAACCTTTGAATATATACTTTTAAATTGCTGATTTTAGAACAATGTTGGTTATGTTTTGTCCATATTTTATTTACAATCCTGTTCATCGGGACTGGCATTTACATAATCTAGTAAATGAGATTGTTTTAAGTTTAATTTCATCTTAAAGATTGATTTACATTATTCATTTGGCTCTAACTGACCATCTGTGTTGATGGGCCTTAACCCTTCGCTTGCTAATCGCGTCAATATACCTACCTGTAAATAGTGAAGACCCAGATGAGACAGCTCCTGCAGGAGCTGTCTCATCAGGGTCTGCACTATTTACAAATTGATTGTGCAACCAGTGCAATCCACAGCAGTGATTGCAAAGCGAAATACTTGTACACAGTGAAGATGTATGTAATTATACAACAGGGCATGGGTAAAGAAGAAGAAATGTATTTTAAAATTCAGCAAGCGAAGGGTTAAAACATTATTCAAAGGTGTGAAAAGGCATTTATATTTGGAGAAAGTGTTCATTGTTAAAGATGTCCGGATTCTCTTAGAGGTTTTTGAATGACAGTGTGGCATTTGGTCAGAGGGTCCTCATATCTGGATCTGCATTACAAATGGCAATCAACTTAGTTCCCCCTTTTTAGCTCACCAGAGCACAAAGTGCTCAGGGTGAGCTTTTGTGATCACCTGATGTCCGTTGCCCGTCGGCGTGCGTCATGTGTCGTCAATAATTTGAACTCCTCTGAATCTAGAGAGTTCTCAGCTTTCATCTTTGGCACAATAGCATCATCTATAGGTCCTCTACAAAAGTATATAAATTATGTCCCTGGGTCAAAATTGGCCCCGCCCCAGGGATGGCCAGTTTTCTATAGAAACATATAGTGAAAAGTTCTCCTGATTGTCTGGTGAGTGATATCAGGGCCATCATGACCCTCTTGTTAATTTAACCTTACATGTTACAGACGCATATTGAAACATTTGCAAGCAGAGTAAACCCAGACCAGACAACTCTGGCGGGGTTTGTCTGATCAGGGTCTACTCTGTGTGAGCTGTCTATCAAGCTCTGGAATAATAATGATCTGATTTAACAGTTTCTGCCATGGCTGAACATTCCAATCAATCAATAACTTTATTTTTATGCCCCAGTTGACGATAGTCAGGGGGCATTATGTTTTGCACCTGTCTGTCCGTCTGCATGTCACGCTTGTCTGTCTGACTGTGTCATGCATGTATGTACAGTTGGTTGTCACAGTTTTTTCATTGTCAAGCACCACCACAGGGGCATTGCAGTACAACCCTGTAAATTTCTTATCCCCCCTCCCCCGATCAGATCCGGGGGGGGGGGGGGAGGGGGGGGGGGAATACTGTTTTTGCCCTGTCTATTTGTTTGTCACCAATTTTAACAATAACTTTTGAGCTAGTACAGAATAGAGATATGATGATATTTGGCATGCATATGTACCTCATAAAGCCACACATTTTGAGGGGTGACATGTCAAGGTCATCCTTCAAGGTCAGAGGTCAAATATATAGGTCAAATCACCGAATTTAATATTGGCCATATCATTTAAACCAGTAGAGATAGAGACTTGATACTTGGCATGCATGTGTATCTCATGAAGCTGCACATTTTGAGGGGTAATATGTCAAGGTCATCTTTCATTTCAGGGTCAAAGGTCAAATTGGGTGGGGGCATAGTGTTTCACAAACACATCTTGTTTCAAAGATTGCTTGGCTTGGCTTGACTTATGCTCGAATGATTTGATATTTAGTCTGAGTCTGCATTACTTTTGTCCTGCATGAAGCAGCCACCTGCCTATAAAGACAGCCATATTTGTTCATTAAGTGGTCATTTTAGAGGGGTTCTACTGTATCCTGTGTGGGGAAATATGTGATAAACATTGTAAACAATGTAGATCTAGATTACTTGCTCACTGAGGCAGTGATTTTGGATGTCATTGGGATCCACTATGCATGATACTCTTATTGTAATCATGCCATCTGCTCTAAGCACAGTGGACACTTAGGAATCTCTTCTGTTCATATGTCCGTCCAATAGTCTGTCAATCTTTTTGTTTCTCATGCTTTGTGAGTCGGGCTTTATTTTTATTTGGTCACTTCAGCTTTAACCCTTTCCCTGTTCTATGTTTATTCCGAATTTCAATACCTACTGAATATTCATGGACAAAATAGTTATAAAGACATATGGAAGGTGAAACGTTGTAGACATTTTAGAAAGCAAAGAAACAGATCTATCAAATTCTATTAGCAAACAGAGTAGACCCTGATCGTCTAGGAGCCGTCTGATCTGGGTCTACTCTGTTTGCAAATGCGTGAAAACACGTTTAAATATCAGTGAAAGGGTTAAGCCTTTACTTCATACAAATGCCTTTTTCCACCTTTTCAAACAGAGTAAACCTATATCAGACAACTCCTTTAGGAGCCCTCTGACATCTGATCGGGGTCACAACTGTTTGCTTGTGGAACTATAATATCTGATTTTTGCAATGGCCAAAATGTTTTATGGTCGTATACCATTATTTATCTTTATTATGCTATAAAAAAGAATGTCTGAGCGTTATTAACCCTTTCCTCCATAAATATGCCTTTCTATGCCTCTGTATAATGTCCTTTTCTCTAGTTAATGCTCTTTTTGGGTAGATGAATCCAAATAGGTTTGATCTAAAACTAGCCTATGGAGGAAAGGGTTAAGGAATGTGCAGTAGCTACTATAGTGTTGATGGTTAATAATATTAACTCTGCACGCTAGTGGCGAAGTTTTGATAACCTATGCAAACAGTTTATATTCTGATGAGATGTCAAATAACCTGGTGTTTCAACAGGATCCAGATTGTTCACATGTGTTCTGTATGTTTAACCCTTTCCCTTATATAAACATGTCCTCACGCATTTGCAAATTGAGTAGACCCAGATCAGACGGCTCCTATAGGAGCCATCTGATCAGGGTCTACTCTGTTTGCTAATGGAATTTGACAGATCTATTTCTTTACTTTCCAAAGTGACTACAATGTTGCACCTCCCATATTTCATTATAACGAATTTGTCCATGAATATTCAATAGGTATTGAAATTTGGACTAAATATAGAACAGGGAAAGGGTTGAATCAAAGGAGAAATGGAAGAAAAATGAAATTTGAGAATTTAAGAGAACAATTTTTGTAGACTACAATTACATGGCTTGCAATGATTTGACCTTTTGAATGTTGGAAACAAGTGTCCTGGCATTTGTACACAGTATCGACCCAGATCATAGGGCTCTTATGGTCTGCACTGTTTGTCATTTAAAAATCCTCTCATAAATCATACTCTTTCATATTGAATGGACGCTATCGTTAAACAATGATGGACCATTCCACTTTGAAAATTCATCATTTAAAGGGTTCAGTTTTCTAGATGATTGAGTCATGGGGTGAATAGTGTTTCATAGTCCATTGACTCACAAAAGTTAAATCTAGGTCATTGAACAAATAGTTATACCCCAAAACGTCAACAATCTCAAGTTAAGGAAACTTAATGTCAAGTTACCTTTGATTATGTAATTTTGAAAGTTGAGTTGTCCATCATAGTTTAACCCATTCCCTCATATTGACACCTTTTGACGCCTCTTTAAAAATCACTTTTTGAAACCATTGTGATAAATAGAGCATTTGCTCCTAGAGCAAATGCTCTATTTATCACAATAGTTTCAAAACTACAAAATTTTCTAAAAATTTCCTTTTCTCCAATTAATGCTCCTTTTCAAAGAGGTTGGATCTAAAGATAGCATGAGGGAATGGGTTAATAGTAGAATCAATATACAAGGGATAAATTGGCTGGACTGGTTTAATTAACCCTTTCCCTCATATAAGCGTGTTTTCACACATTTGCAAACAGAGTAGACCCAGATCAGATGGCTCCTAGAGGAGCCATCTGATCAGGGTCTACTCTGCTAATAGAATCTTATATATATCTGTTTCTTTGCTTTCTAAAATAGCAACAATGTTCCACATTCCATGTTTCAATATGGCTATTTTGTCAATGAATATTCAGTAGGTATTGAACTTTGTAATAAACATAGAACAGGGAAAGGGTTAAGTAACAAACTATGTAATGCTGATCCATGTCCTGATTTGGGTTTACACTGTTAGTAAGTGTCTGGTGTTCAAAGGGTTAAACCTTTCCTTGGTCTATGTTTATTTCTAATTTCAATACCTACTGAATCATCATTGACAAAATAGTTATACAAATGTACTGAAATACTGAAGGTGGAACAGTGTAGCCATTTTAGAAAGTAAAGAAACAGATCTATCAAATTCCATTAGTAAGCATAGCAGACCCTGATCAGATGGCTCCTATAGGAACTGTCTAAACTGGGTCTACTTTGTTTGCAAATGTTTGAAAACAAATAATAATAATTTATGAAAACTATCCCTCCTTAAATCTATGAAAACATGAATATTTATTAGCTCAATTTAGCTGAATTTTATAATGACGTATTTACACAGGAATGTTCATATTGGAAGAAACTATAGAACTGTAGAAACCAACAGAGCAGACCCTACAAGAGCCATCTGATCAGGGTCTACTGGGTGTGAAAAGGTTTATTTGAAGGAAAGGGTTAAATATCTACAGTAGAACCTCTCTATAACGACCACTAAATTGTGTTAATTAGTTGGTATTTTGAGCAGGTGGTTGCGTAAAGCAAGGTGAAAGTAAAACAGAACGCTCCTATAGGAGCGTTCTGTTTTACTTTCACCTTGCTTTAAGCATCCACCTGCCTTTAACACGAAATACTTGATGTAATTTAGTGGCCGTTATAGAGAGGTTTTACTGTAGATATATGTAATCTCCCCACTCCACTGGTTTGTAAAACATAAATCAATTTTGATAACTTTGAATTATGTTGGCATAGCAAATAGTGTAGACCCAGATCAGATGGCTCCAGGAGGATGCATTTTATCTGGGTCTGAACTATTTGTCTAAGTTTGTCTGAATACTCAGGGCAATTGGGATAGTACAGTAAAACCCCTTTAAACCAGAACTCTAGTAGAGAAGAATTAGATGCATGATTGAAAGTCATGCAGAAAGCTCCTAGAGGAGATGACTTGCACCCTGCATTAAGCTGCCACCTGTCTCCTAGACTGATACCGGTATTTATACTAGATTGAATGTCTGGTTTAGAGGGGTTTTACTGTATTGCAAGCGTAACCCTTTCCCTGTTGTATATTCATGTAAAAAATAATGACATCAAAGACATGAAAAAGGCATTTGTATAAAGAAATGGGTTAAGCATTTTGTTTATACTGTTTCTTACTTGTTACAGATGATCCTAAACCACAGTCTACTGTGTTTCACTTTGCTGCCAATCTTGGTCTGAACAGAGTGGCAGCATTCTTCATCAAGAAACCAGGTGGTGAGATTGCACTTGGTCTACACGACAAGCATGGAGACTCTCCAAAAGACGTAGCAGTTGCCAACGACCATATAAACCTTGCTGAACTGCTGTCAGAGTAAGTCTTGACTGTATGTTGTTTCTACACAGATTTGTATCATAATCAGTTCTCTGCTCTAGTACAGTAAAACCTCTCTATAACGACCACTAAATTGTGTTAATTAATTGGTATTTTGGGTAGGTGGTTGCTTAAAGCAGGGTGAAAGTAAAACAGAACGCTTCTATAAGAGCGTTCTGTTTTACTGTCATCTTGCTTTAAGCATCCACCTGCCTTTAACACAAAATACTTGATGTGATTTAGTGGTTGTTATAGAGAGGTTTTACTGTACTGTCAAATCAATCTTATTGCATATCATATATATAAACTCTTTAGAAATGGAAGTCTTTAGAAATAGAAGAAATCATTGTTTTCAGAATAAAAGAACCTAATTTACAAATGTTTGTAGATATTATTGAATGTAGCTACAATAATTTTGCACTAAGCTCTCTGCTGTCGACTTAGAGTCAGTAGCTTTGTTAGCTTAGATATTTATTGTCTATTCATAGCTTTTTACAAAACATTTGTTCTGATATATTACAATTGTATTTCTTTAACCCTTTCCCTGTTCTGTATTTATGTAAGAAATAATCATAATATCAATATGTATTAGCTCAATTTTTAAATTGTACACTTTTCAAGGGATTTGTTTGCTCTGACAAAAATTAGAAACCGAACTACATTTGTATATCATGTCACAAGGAAATAGAGCAGACCCTGATCAGATGACTCCTATAGAAGCCATCTGATCTGGGTCTACTCTGTTTGCAAATGCTTGAAAAGGCGTTTATATGAAGGAAATAGTGAACCTTTAGCATGCTAGTTACACTGGCAAATTTATGAACTTTTTTTTAACCCAGATTAGATATCCAATTAACTCTCAGCACTCTTGTTGCGATATGTGACCACCTTTGCAAAAAGTTTGGACCCAGATGAGACGTCGAGTTACTTGAAATTATGACAACATGAATACTTATTAGCTCAAGTTTTATAAGATAAACTTTTCAAGGGAAATTATTGCTTTAACAAAAACTGTAGAATCAGATCTATATCATGTCAAAGGCAAATGGAGCAGACCCAGATCATGGAGCCATCTGATCTGGGTCTTCTCTGTTTGCAAATGCGTGAAAAGGCGTTTATATGAGGGAAAGGGCTAAATATAAGGTGGGCCAACTGTCGATGAATCAAACATTTACTCAGTAAGCTAAAGGTATAGATTGTGTATGGTTTATCTGTTGTTGTTTGTACACAGACATGTTGGGCTAGTGCAATGGTTTGATATTGGCTGTTTGCTCTAGATTTGTCCTTTGCACACCGGTGGCAAATTATAATTTGTCATTATGGGTGTGCAAACAGTTTAGATCTAGATGAGATCTTGAGCAACTTGGTGTTTCATCAGAATCCAAACTGTCTGAGTGACACTCTGATTTTGGTTTTGAAGAAAAATGAATGAAAAATTAACTAGTAACAGATAGCAGTATTGATAGATTATAGAAGACAAATTCTTAACAGGTAAAGTTAGAGTTAAGGATACTGTAAACCTCTCTACAACGACCACTCAAATGAAGTCAAATTCTGGGTATTTCAGACAGGTTGGTAGCTAAATACAGGATGAAAGCTATGCAGAAAGCTCCCATAGGAGTTTTATGCATTAATTTTATTCTACATTAAGCAGTCACTTGCTTTTAACCCTTTAAGTGCAGAAACAAAGTATATATATGTAGGACCTTTGCAAACAGTGTAGAACCAGATCAAAGGGCTTCTGAGCAATCCTTTCATCAGGGTCTGCTCTGTTTGCTTATGGAATTATACTTCTGACTACAGATTCTATCAATACCAACAAATCCTGTGTGCATTTTAAATGCCATATAAAAATTCAGTTAATAAATATTAATGATGTCATCATTTATTCCATGAATATTTAACTGTAGGGAAATGGTTACAGGGTAAAGAACATGATTGTTTATTAAGTGGTAGCCACAGCTAGGGTGTACTGTATATGTTATATAGATATATCGGTACTTGTATTATAAGGCTGTCAATCTTTTAACTCTTTCAATGTTGAATATTTTCACAGTGGAATAGCTGCCCATCAGATCCCACTCAGTATAAAAGGCTTAAACTTTCTAGGTGATTTTAATTGACAAACAGTGCAGACCCTGATCAGTCTCAGAGCTCCTCTAGGTGTCCTCTGATCTAGGTCTTTGCTGTTTGCAATTATGTTAGTGCATGCATGTTTTACATTCAAAGGGTTAAACTCAGACCACCTGTGTAAATTGGCAACCGTTTTGATCCATATATTGTTTGTATTGCTATATAGATATTTTGCATTTGAACAACATAGACTTCATTGAATGGATTTGATCTCTGGTCAGGGACCAGCTGCAAGGCTCAGTGGTAGAGCATCCCCCTGTGGTACGGAAGGTCATGGGTTCGATCACAGGCCGCGACAGACCAAAAGTCGTTAAAAGTTGGTACTTGTAGCTCCCTTGTCTATGCTCGACATTAAAAGGGTAGTTCTAGGACTGGTCGGTTCGGTGTCGGGATAATGTGACTGGGTGGAGTGCCCTTGCCATGTGCCCGCGGCAGAAGCATTCCAGTGATGCAGCACTATAACTTGTCTCAAGCGGGTGCCGTCTGCAAATAACTGAAATACTGTTGGTCGGATGTAAAACCCAACTCACTCACTCTGATCAGGGTCTATGTAGGCATTTTTCTAAAGAAAAGTGTAATATGACAAACAGTGCAGACCCTGATGAGAGGTCTCCTCTCATCTGGGTCTACACTGTTTGTAAAGGACATGACTGACCCATTTCCCATATTGTAAGGGTTAAAGCTTGCATTAAAAAGTAAACAAGCAAAGGAAATGTATTGAGAATGGGATATATAGCAGACAAGCAAATGGACCAGACTGCCAGGAATGTCATATCTTGGTCTACTATGTTTGTAAAGGTGTAAAACTGTGTATCTGCTGTTTTGTTAGAACCTTTTACAAGCACTTGGGATGGATTGTTTTGGACTGCCACCAAACTCGGTTTTTGTGTCCCAGTGTGGAAGTGTGGTAGCTCTTTTGTGTGTGTCCCAGTGTGGAAGTGTGGTAGCTCTTTTGTGTGTGTCCCAGTGTGGAAGTGTGGTAGCTCTTTTGTGTGTGTCCCAGTGTGGAAGTGTGGTAGCTCTTTGCAAGCTGAATAATCGTCTTCTACAAAATTGTCATTGTGTAATTTTCAAAATACAGTAAAACCCCTTTAATGTGACCACCAATAATACTGTGTTTCCGGTTCCGGTGTGTAATAGTGTTTATTTCGCGCTGGAGATATTTATGTAATTTTTGGATAATTGTGTGTTTATTTGGACTTTGAAGAGATGTGACGAGAATCGTAGTGTATATAATAACATTCCTGTGGTATGTGACGTTTGTTAGTGAGTGAGTTTTGTTGTTCTTGACATTTTATGTGACATCATTTGAATATTTGTGGGTGGGGTACCATTTCGTTTTTACTCACTCACAGGCCTACGGGTCATGTTTGGAAATTTTCTTCACGCTTGATCGAATACAATGATGTGAGCGGTTTTTTATTATCTGGGGACCGTTACGCTAATGGAGCATACCGACGTTAAACGCACTGGTGATGCCGCTACGCCCACGGGCAATACACGGGGTGATAATGATGTCGACTGGTATGATCAACCTCTTACGGCGGCGCAACGCAAAAAGGCCAGTAGATCACAGACGGAAACAAGTGTTTCTGTATTGGCACGTGAACTGATACGTGTTGATGAGGATAATGTGGAAGAATTATTCAGCAGCCTATCGGAAGAGAAATGTACGATTGTCAAACTTCAGTCTTGGTTCAATTCGTATACAAAGAGTGAATTTATTTCAAGGCTTATAGCTGACGTTTCGGCAGACGAGTCGCTGCTGGAGGAGACACGTGACCTACTCTTCGAAGAAACGCGCTCGCTCAGAGAATATCCGTATCCCTCTACGGCTGAAATGAAACGGCGTATCAGCAGACGTAATGGCGAAAGCGTTTCATATAAATTGGCAGCTGATATTTACAACCTTGTGAATGTGTTAGATGGGGGTCCATTCAGTGAAATAAAAGAACTGATTAATGTTCCCAGGTCGTCCAGCTCTCGACCTGACATTAACTCGTCCATGTGTGGCACCCAAAAGAACGCTTCTAGTATAGATATTCTGTCTTCTACCGTAGCGCAGATTCAGGCAGACTTAGTTAGATTGAAGCAGGAGAATAAGCGCCTGACTGATACACTTTCCAGCGAAATTACTGCTATTAAGAAAAGTGTCAACTCAATACAGAAGGAATCGCGTGAGGGTATTCAGAACTTACGCGAGTTGTTAACAGCGAATACTAAGGCCTTAGATAGACTTTCCGACGGGGAAAGTTCTGGGATATCTAAGTTGAGAAATGACATGAAGCTCGTCAAGGCGGAAATTGCTTCATATGGTGACGAACTCGGTCGTACAATGGAAAAGGTAGAGACTCAATCGAAGCTCGCTGATAGGAGACTGAATCGCGTTGAGGGCAAAGTGAAAAGTGTATCCGACAAAGGTAACGGGAAAGATTCAGTTTCACCAGTGCAGCCTACAGAGAGAAACCCGTCCTCTGACGGTAAGCTCGAGCACGAACAGGACAAGCTCTACCGCACTGTGACCGAAGATGGCACCAGATTTGTCAGAGGAAAGAGTCAGATCCAACGTAATGCGACTTACAGCGAAGTAATACAGGGACGTCATCGGAAACGGACTGAAAGTGTCAGCATAAGTGATCCACCATTTGAGGTTGAGAGTATAGATACGCAAAGTGGACGCCAGATAGAGACTGAAAGTACGCGTACTTATCGTGCGAATCAGATTGAGACTGAAAGTACTTGTACTCAACGAGAGAATAGTGTGATTCATACAGAGTCTGAACGTGCAGATAGAACTCACAGCATCCAGCAGAGTTCCATAGGTATTTGTACTCGGGGGACTGAAGAAAAGTTTATACCGACTATTGTGAATAATAGAAGGAATGCTACTGGACAGACAGGTCTACACGGTTGTTCGGGCGATTCGTCTGAGTTTGAAGAGTTTATCAGACATGTGCGCAAAAAGACAAGACGCTTTTACGTAGGTAGATTTACCCCGGGCATTACAGTGGAGTGTATTAAGCACTATATAGAAGGACGCGGAGGGCCTATAGTTGACAAAATTGAGATATTTCGCCCCCGACATGGTATTGACGTGTTTCTGAGAGTCAGTGTTGAAATACATAACTGTTCTGTGTTAACCGAGCCCGAATTTTGGCCAGATAATATTAGATGTCGCCCGTGGTACTCTAAGAACGGGTATCTAGAGCACGTGCGCTCGAATAATAAGGACCAAGCACGTGAGAAATTCCAGTCTGGCAGACATCGCATTCGTAACTTAAGATTATAGCTATAGTGACGCTATTTTACTTGCCCAATTGCTTTGACAGTTATGAAAGTTCTATCCTGTGCAGGTTACGTTTTATATCTTATGACTTGTTTAAATAGTTGTACTTGGAATGCTAGTGGACTTATGTCCTGTGCTTTTTATCTCAGCAATCTGCTTGTAGCAAATGATATTCATATATGCGGGGTATCTGAACATTGGCTGTATAGCCATGATTTACACTTTTTGAATTCCGTTCATAAGGATTTTAGTGGATTTGGCAAATCTGACGCTTCCCTTCTGTTACCTAGTAACAGACGTGTGGGTAAGGGTGGGGTAGCTTTAATTTGGCATAGAAGCTTAAATGATCGGGTAACACCGCTTACTATTGATAGCGATAGGATCGCTGGCATTCAAGTGCAGTTATCTAAACACAGTTTTATGTATGTATTGCAGGTGTATTTCCCTTGTACTAACCATCCTATTGAAAGTTACAGGGATTCAATCAATTTACTGCATGATTGTGTTAATGCATACGCAGACAAAGGCAGAGTGATAGTTATGGGAGATTTTAATGCTCGCCTACATGGTGGGTCATTTCTTAAACGTAATGATATTCGCAGTCGTGAACTCGTTTCGTTTATGGAAACAAATAATTTTGTAGCTATTGACACGTTACCGTTATGCACGGGTGCTCATTCTACCTTTGTATCGTATGACGGTAAACACGAGTCCCTTATTGATCATGTTCTCGTTCCAAGTGAATCGAGTGATCTGATAGATAAATGTTGCATTGTGGATGATAATTGCTTAAATGTTTCATCTCACAGACCAGTTCTATTCTCAATGAATATTCCTACAATGAATTATGATGGCAAGGTACCTTCTGTTAAACCTATTAAATGGAATAGAGTTAGCCAAACAGAGATAAATGGATATTGTAGTATGCTGTCTAACTTACTGTTGAATAATTTAGACATAGGTACATTAGATATTAGCTGTCAGAGTGTAGACCGGCTTTATGCTGATATTGTTGATTGTATTCATACAACGTCTAAGGCTTATCTCCCTTATAAGAGTTACCGCTCGTATCTTAAGCCTTATTGGGACCAATCTTTGAAAGATTTACATGCACTTATGAGATTAAGACGAAATGAGTGGGTGTCCGAAGGCAGACCGCACTGTCCAACCTCGCAATCTTTTTCTACGTACAAGTCCGCTAAGCGTGAATTTCGGGCTTGTCATAGAAGAAGGGTTGGTGAGTATTTACGGGAGGTAAATGACGAGATTGACCGAGCAGCTGGGGTAGACTGTGGCTTATTTTGGCGCCTCTTTAATGAAAGAAAAAACGGTGGGATCCTTAAGGCAGGCGGTGAAATTAAGTTTAAAGGGTTAACGTTGAGGGATTCTGAGGACATAACAATCGCTTGGGGACAATATTTTTCAGAATTGTATTCAGATACTGAAAATAATTGTTATGACGAGGAGTTCTATGAGCGTATCACCCACGCTATGGATGATATTAAACGTATGGATATTACTGTAAATGAAGATATTATTGATAGTGAAATTCTGATCAGTTTTTTACTGAAACTTAAGCGGGGCAAGATGTGTGGTTTTGACGGCATCTATAATGAGCATCTTCTTTATGGAGGTATTACATTGCAATTATACATTTCCACTTTATTCAATATGATGTATAAGTTGTCATATGTCCCAGCTGACCTTAAAAGGGGAGTTATAGTTACCCTTCATAAAGGGGGAGGTAAACCTAAAGACGATCCGAAGAATTATCGTGCAATCACGTTATCATCTTGCATACTGAAGTTATATGAGAGTGTTTTGCTTGAACAACTGAAGAATAACTTAAGCATGTCTGTTCATGGACTTCAGGGTGGATTTCAGAGTAATAGAGGCTGTATCATGACGTCATTTGTTTTGAGAGAGGTAATTTCACATAGTCATGAGAATGACAGCACTTTATATGCATGTTTCTTGGATGTAAAACAGGCCTTTGATCGAGTTTGGCACGATGGCTTGTTTTACAAACTTTACATGTATGGGTTACCGTTACCGTTATTACAAAGTGTAATAGAGATGCACAGTAATATGTTTAGTTGTGTTTTACACAAGGGTTTTAGGTCTGACTGGTTCTCAATTAAACAGGGAACGAGACAAGGTGGAATATGGTCACCATTTCTGTATCTCTGTTTCATCAATGAATTAATTGAAAGGTTAGTAGGTTTAGACGTTGGTTTTTCTTTGAGTGAAGGTAATAGCTTTTGTGCCCCTACTGTGGCTGACGATATGCTTTTGCTCTCACTTTCAAAGAAATCTTTACAGGTTATGCTGAACGAATGTTACCGCTATTCTTGTCTTTGGAGATATCAGTATAACCCTAGTAAATGTGGAGTACTGGTTTTTGCTTGTAAGCAAAAAAGACAGAGCTATAATAATGTGACCTCTTTCTACCTTGGGACTGATGTGTTACCAACAGTGCAGACCTACAAGCATCTAGGTGTTCTATTCGAGGGGAATAATAAATCTCATGCTCTTATTAAGGAATCTTGTAACAAGATAAGGGGTACATTCTTTAGTTTGACAAATTATGGTTTTAACGACGATGGCTTACAACCTACCAGTTGTAAGCGTATATACAGTGCTGTAGTTATTCCTAAAGCTTTATACGGATGTGAATGTTGGCCACCGTTAAGTAAAACTGAGTTACTGCTACTTGAGCGAGCCCATCGTTTATGCTTAAAATACATACAGGGTTTCAGTTCAAGGACCAGTACAGACTGTGCTTTAAGCATGATTGACTGCCTACCTATTGCCTTGGAAATAGAGCGGAGGAAACTTACCCTTTTAGGCCAGTTATGCAGGCTAGAAGCTGATTGTGCTGTAAAACAAATGTTTTTATTTAGATTAAGTTCATACTTTTTAAGCAAAGTTAAGCTTGGATTTATGCCGGATATAGACCAGATACTGATTAAATATGGTTTGAGACATTTCATAGTGCAATATTTAAATGAAGGATCTTTTCCTAGTAAGGATTGTTGGAATCGCACGATTAAAAGAGCGATAAGAAATTCCTATGTTTTAGACTGGAATACTCGCACATCTGTTGAGAGATTTGGTAGATTTAGATCTGTTCATTGTAACTATCAAATGTGTAGTTTATGGAAATTCTCTCAACTGTTTCCTAAAATGTTAATCTATGTCAAGTCAGTTGCTCAGTTAGTAGCTTATTTGTCTAGATACGATGATGTCTGCTATAAATGTACACACGATTGCAATATGTGTAATTTAACAGATCATCTTATTTTAGATTGTCCAATGACATTAGCAGTAAGACAAAACATGTTAGATGGTATCGTTAGCCTGTTTGGGCATCAAGTTGGTAATTGTATTATATCCCTTGACCGATCAGCGTATGTTAATACACTACTAGGTGTATATCATCCAGATGTTGAACTGTCACTTCCGGTTGAAAGATGTTATAACGATTTGTTAAAATTTCTTTTCAGACATGTACATTATGTTTGCAAAGTTGGCAGTCTACAGAGTCAACGCTATGTCGACTTAACAACTCTATAATTGTCGTTGTACTTCATAATTATACATGCAAGTTTGTAATTACAAGTATGTTATTTTGTATACTCTCTGTATTTCGTTTCGATCAGAGAGATACACGACACATGCATGTAGTTTGAATGGAACTTATATATTATGTAGAATCTCGTTCTGAAATTGATATTCACCCGCCAATTTGTGTACATTTGTTTCGTATATGTATCTGATGTACTTGTCTAATGGTGTGTATGCATGTTTATGTATGTTTGTTTATATATAATTACCACAGACAAGTATTCCCATTTACTTATTTTTTATACTAAGTTAACGTGTTCTCTTGTACAGTCTCTACTTTTCGTTTCGTTTAGAGGCGTACTGGTAGGGTACATGCATTAGTTATATTATTTTTTTTTTGCATTTCCATCATGGGTTGTGTGTGTACTATGTATGTGTATATGCAGTATGAATGTTGGGTTTGTTGTATTGTCTTTGTATCTTTTTTTTTTTTTTGTTCTGTTGTGTTGTTCACTATTTACATGTGATTTGTAATCTTCAAATATGGAGGAAATAAAGATATATATATATATATATGTTTTGTTAGAACCTTTTACAAGCACTTGGGATGGATTGTTTTGGACTGCCACCAAACTCGGTTTTTGTGTCCCAGTGTGGAAGTGTGGTAGCTCTTTTGTGTGTGTCCCAGTGTGGAAGTGTGGTAGCTCTTTTGTGTGTGTCCCAGTGTGGAAGTGTGGTAGCTCTTTTGTGTGTGTCCCAGTGTGGAAGTGTGGTAGCTCTTTGCAAGCTGAATAATCGTCTTCTACAAAATTGTCATTGTGTAATTTTCAAAATACAGTAAAACCCCTTTAATGTGACCACCAATAATACTGGGTTGTGGAGGCAATTGGTAGCTTAATGAAGGACAAAAGTTATGCAGAAAGCTCCTATAGGAGCCTTACTTTCATCCTGCATTAAGCAGCCACCTGCTTTTAACCCTTTCCCTCATATAAACACATTTTAATGCATTTGCAAACAGAGTAGACCCAGATCAGATGACTCCTTTAGAACTAAGAAGCCATCTGATCAGAGTCTGCTCTGTTTGCTTTTGACATAATATAGATCTGATTCTACAGTTTTTGTCATTTGTAGCAAAAAATCTCTTAAAGTTTACATTATGAAAATTGAGCTAATAAAATATTCATGGTGTCATTATTTCTTACATGAATACTGAACAGGGAAAGGGTTAAAGACATCCTACTTGATTTATTTAGTGGTCACTTTAGATGGGTTCTGCTGTATTTGGTTCAGAAGCAAGGACTAAAGTGTCCTAATGAAAAGCTGTAATACTCTGCACCTTATATGGATTCAAACTGTATAAAATGCTACGGTTATTGCAAATCTGCCCATGGGGGGTTAACCCTTTCCCTCTTCTTTGCTTATTCCAAATTTCAATTCCTACTGAATATTCATTAACCCTTTCCCTCATATTGACGCCTTTTGACGCTTCTGTAAAAGTCACTTTATGAAACCATTGTGATAAATAGAGCATTTGCTCCACAGGAGCAAATGCTCTATTTATCACAATGGTTTCAAAACTACACAAATCTGAAAATTTCCTTTTCTTTAGTTAATGCTCCTTTTGGGTAGATTTAATCAAAGAGATTGGGTCTAAAAATAGCCTATGAGGTAATGGGTTAACAAAAAAGTTATGATGAAATATGGAAGGTTGTAACTATTTTAGAAAGTAAATAAACAAATCTTTCAAATTCTATTAACAAACAGAGCAGGCCCTGATCAGGCAGCTCCTATAGGAGCTGTATGATCTTGGCCTTCTCTGTTTGCAAATATGTGAAAATACGATTGTATAAAGGAAAGGGTTAAAGATGTAGGTGTCAGTGGGATATATGATGTGACAGTTACACCCTGAGTTAACATGAATGGTCTTGTAGCAGGGTCGTGTTTGTTTTTTCAGGTACAACTCTCATGGACTGATGCCAGTAGGCCGATGGTTTGAGACTGACAGGGGCGTTGTTCAAACAAGGGAGACAGGGGACATTACCCTGACCTCAAAGTTACAGACCCATCACAGAACTGTTGGTAGGTGATGTATATAGTTTTCAACCCTTGTGTCTGACAGAAACACCATTTGATACCTTTTGATGCACACAGAGGAGAACCACATGATATGACTCCTGTAGGAATGAAAAGCAGGATGGAGAAATAGTATTAGTAATTACAGAAGGTCGAAATTTTCTGCGTTACTTGTACCCTGAGTTATTAGTAATCTTTAAAGTGCAGGAACCAAATACAAAGGACCTTTGCAAACAGTGTAGACCCAGATCATAGGGCTTCCTTAAACTGTTTGTCACTTTTAAAATCTTCAGGCATATGTTTAGGTTTCATACTGAGATGTACATGTGTATAGTTATACCTTTCCTCCACATTTTCACGCATTTGCAAACATAGACCCAGATCAGACGGCTCCTGTAGGAGCCATCTGATCAGGGTCTGCTCTGTTTGCCTATGGTATGAAATAGATCTGATTCTACAGTTTCTGCCTGAGCCAAAATTTCCAGTATACATATGCCATTATAAAAAGTCAGCTAATAAATATTGATGTCATTATTTCTTACATGAATATAGAACAGGTATATATAAAAGTGATTTCATGCATTTGCAAACAGAGTAGACCCAGATCAGACCGCTCCTAGAGGAGCGGTCTGATCAGGGTCTGCTCTGTATGCTAATTTAATTTGATAGATCTGTTTTGTTTACTTTCTTAAATGGCTACAATGTCCTTGATAGATCTGTTTTGTTTACTTTCTTAAATGGCTACAATGTCCAACCTTCCACATTTCATTATAACTATTTTGTCCATGAATATTCAGTAGGTATTGAAATTTCTGATAAACATAGAACAGTTAAAGGGTTAAACACTGATGGGACGTCCCGCTTTGAATATTCAGCATCCAAAGGATTTTCTTTGCACAAAACTTGAATGGAAGTCATGGAATGTTTTGTGGGCAGTCAATTACAAACAGAAAACATCAGTGAATACACGATACACACTCCTGAAGCAATGCCAAAACTTTAGTGTCTATACAAATGTATTTCAAAGTGTGTGTACAGACTGGCAATTTCCTTTGCATTGTACAGTAAAACCCCTCTAATGCGACCACTTAACGAATAAATATGGCTGTCTTTATAAGCAGGTGGTTGCTTAATGCACAACAAAAGTAATTCTGCATTACTTTTGTCCTGCATTAAGCTACCACCTGCATCTAGCACCAAGAATTATACCTCTTTAGGTGGTCACATTAGCGGGGTTTTACTGTATATCAACTTCAAGGTTAACCCTATTACCTCCTGCGTATTCATCCCTTTCCTCCATAGGCTATTTTTAGATCCAATCTCTTTGAATAAATCTACCGGAAGGAGCATTAATTAGAGAAAAGGAAAATGTTAGAATTTTATATTTGAAACCTTTGTGATAAATAGAGCATTTGCTCCTATAGGAGCAAATACTCTATTTATCATAATGGTTTCAACAGGAGACTTTTACAGAGGCGTAGAAAGGCGTATTTATGGAGGAAAGGGTTATGCAAAAAATAAGAACATTAACTCTTTGCACACGGTTTCTATGGTTACCGGCAAACAGTTTGGATCCACATGAGTCACTGCATAAGTTGGATTCTTATCAGAGATTTAAACTCTTTGACACTGAATAAAAAAAAAAAGTGAGATAAATGTTATTTTAAGAGATGAAGCAGACAAGAATTGTTACAAATGGATGCAAAGAGTTAATGACAGATGAATATACAAATGTCAGGCTCATGACAAAATCATGTGACCATAATATGAATGAAAGTATTCTCTCAAATCATACTCAATGAATAAAGGCTCAATGAATAAAGTGTGTGTCAGATGACCTTATGCACCTATACCTTCGAAAGCCACTGCGAGTGGTCAGTTTGATAAGCATAGGGGGAAACGGACTAAATGTCAACTACAACTGCATCACTTACTAGAAAGAATGTTAAATCTAATCCTTTCCCATCTAGACAGTGAATGTTTTAAATATAATGTAAACAGAAACAACAACTTTACTATTTCGGTTTCAGGTCTGTTTTCTTTATTCTTCTAAGTGGAATCGGTGATTGATTTCATAAATTGGTGATCACACAAATCGGTGATCACACTTAAATCAGTGATCACATACATACATAATTCAATGATCACATAGATTAATGATCACATAAATCTGTGATAACATAAATCAGTGATCACAAATTGGTGATGACATTAATTGGTGATCACATAAATCAGTAATCACATAAATCTGTGATCACATAAATTGGCACATAAATCGGTGATCACATAAATACATAAATCGGTGATCATATAAATCAATGGTCACATAGACAAGTGTTGCAAGTCTTATATTTTAATTCTAAAGACACAGTAAAATCCCGCTAATGTGACAACTTTATGAATAACCACACTTGTCTTTATAAGAAGGTGGTTGCTTAACCCTTTCCCTGTTCTATATTAAGTCCAAATTTCCATACTTACTGAATATTCATGGACAAAATGGTTATAATCAAATATGGAAGGTGGAATATTGTAGCCATTTTAGAAAGTAAAGAAACAGATCTTCTCAAATTCCAGTAGCAAACGGAGTAGACCCTGATCAGACGGCTCCTCTAGGAGCCGTCTGATCTGGGTCTACTCTGTTTGCAAATGCGTGAAAACACGTTAGGGTTAATACAGGACAAAAGTCTTGAAGGAGCCTTCTTCATAACTTTTGTCCTGTATCTGCCTCTGGTACACCTGCACTGTACATCAAGAAATACACCATGTTAATGATAAAGGAAACAGAATAGGGAAAACACTGGCCCAGACAAATGGTGGGTTCCTTAGCTCACTTGAAAGCCACTTGAATATAACCTTAGTCATGGTAGGGATGAAATCAAGGTGTACAGTTTAATACAAATGAGACGCTAAGTAATTGTGAGTCTCTTGTAATAAGGATCCACACTACTTTATAATGTGTGTTTTGGAAATAAATGAAATAAATGAATTTGATACGAGAGCTACAGGAAGTTTTACCTATGTTTTGGAGCAATTTAAGAAATGTTTATCTGATTGTTTTTACAATCTCAGAGGCAAGAAAAAAGTCAAATCTGGTAGTATTCTGGATAATTAACCCTTTACTCCATGAATGTTCATGTAAGAAGTACTGACATCATGAATATAAATTATATTGATTTTTATGATAGAGCATGAACACAGGAATTTTTGGCCATGGCAGAAAGTCTATATTATATCATAAGCAAACAGAGCAGACTCTGTTTGATCTACACGGTTTGATCTAGGTCTACTCTGTTGGCAAAGGTGTAGAAAGGCGTATTTATGGAGTAAAGCGTTAAAGGTTATTATCAAAACATTGTGGCAGTTGACTGTCTAAATCAGCAGGTTAATGGTTCGTTTCCTGCTGGCTAATTGTCTGGTTTGTCTCAGACCTTTCTGGAAACTGGCAGTCGTATAGACATTAACTTTTAGTCTGCCAAGTACTTTTGATATGAACATATTTATTTGTTATGTCTCAATTTTCAAGACATATATTTCTTTCATAAACACACTAGTACTCTCAGAATATCAAACAGTGAAGCTTCTGGTGAACACAACTGTTGCTCAATGTCTGTGACAGATCCAAACTGTTCTCATTTTTCAGGACTTTACCTTTTCCCTCAAACAAATGTGTTTTCATGCATCTGCAAACCGAGTAGACCCAGATCAGACGGTTCCTATAGGAGCTATCTGATCAGGGTCTGCTCTGTTTGCTAATGGAATTTGATAGATTTGTTTCTATACTTTAAAGAGTTTAATCCTTATAATGCAGAAGAAAAAACCCCAGTTCTGCTCAGTTTTCACTTGCTTTCAATTTATTCAAGCTTTTGAGAAACTATTGACCAAAGTTTCATCAAGCTTGGATCGTTATTAAACACAGACTTACTTCATACTTGGCGTCTCATCTGGATCTACACCAGCCATGTCAGTATTAGTAGGACAATGCTAAATTGATAGCAGTTTTAGGTCATTGACTTGTACGAAGTACTTTATGGGGGAAAATATCCAGACCACTGGCTCAGCAATGCCGTTATTTTTCAGAAGTTTTACTTCGGCAATTGTCTGAGACAAAACATTAGTATTTACACTAGTTCTAGAAGCTGAGCTTCTTGTCCTGTTTTTTCAGAAACATACTACAAAAATTACCTGCTTGTCAGCAGTTTTTATTTCTGCTTTTTATACACGAAGGTAACTTTGGTCGTATTATGGTATGGCGCTTGTCCGTTCATCTGTCTGTCCGTCTGTCTATTAGCCACATCTTTGTCCACTCAATAACTTGACAAATGTTTGGTGTACAGTCCTCGTACTTAATAGGGTGGTAGCTCATGGCCAGTAGATGACCCCTATTGATTTTAAAGTCAGTTGGTGAAAGGTAAAGGTCACAGTGACCTTCAACTAAAACAAATCTTGTCCGCTCAATAACTTGATAATGATAAGCTGTGCTGACTTCATACTTAGTAGGAAGGTTGGTCATGGCTAGTAGATGACCCCTATTGATTTTGAGGTGATGGTCAAAGGTCAAGGTCACAGTGACCTTCAACTCAAAAATTTTGTCTGCTCAATAACTTGATAAGTGTTAGGTGTGCTGCCTTCATACTTAGTAGGGAAGTTGGTTATGGCTAGTAGATGACCCCTATCAATTCTGAGGTCAGTCGGTCAAAGGTCAAGGTAACAGTTACCTTCAACCAAAAAATCATGTCAGCTCAATAACTTGATAAGTATTAGGTGTGCTGTCTTCATACCTAGAAGGAAGCTAGGTCATGGCCAGTAGATGACCCCTATTGATTTTGAGGTCAGTTGGTCAAAGGTCAAGGTCACTGGCCGTGTAATGCTCCGACACACGGAGCTCTTGTTTAACCCTTTCCTTCATATAAACGTCTTTTCATGCATTGTAAATAGAGTAGACCCAGATTAGATGGCTCCTATAGCAACTGTCTGATCTGGGTCTGCTCTGGGTCTGCTCTGTTTGCTTATGAAATTATATAAATATGATTTACTGACCTGGGTCTACTCTGTTTGCAAGTTCGTAGAAAGGCATATTTATGGAGTAAAAGGTTAAGGAGGAATCGTTGGTTATAACAGTAACAGAGCTAGAGATAAGGGTGCATATTCAATACTAAAACCATCATTTCTTCAACAAACTGATTGCTGCGACCTGTGACTCTCTAGAATTTTCTTGAAGAGATGATTCTAAAGAATGGTCACAACATAGAGTTTGGGGGGAAAGAATAAGCTATTCCTGAAAAGGTTGTGATGAACACATCTTAACCCTTTACTCAATAAATATGCCTTTCTGTGTCTTTGCAAACAGAGTAGACCCAGATCAGATGGCTTCTGTAGGATCGCTTTGATCAGGGTGTGTTCTGTTTGCTTATGATGTAATATTCGATGATATGATTCTAAAGTTTCTGCCATGGTCAAAATTTCCTGTGTCCATGTTCTATTATAATAAATAACCTAATTAGTATTCATGATGTCATTATTTCTTACATGAATATTCATGGAGTAAATGGTTATCTGTGCCACTGTGCTAAGCCTTCTGTATGACATTTTCTTGTCAGATCTCATGGCTTCCATTGGTAAGCGACAATTGTCACTCTGTATGTAATTGTACATAGCTTCAGATGTATATATAGAACAGACTTACTCACATGCAGTTCTTTGCAGCATTTATTATAGCCACTTTTCTCCCTAAGAAGCCAAATCTTATTACATGTATAGCCATCCCATTTCAGACTTTTGTTTGAGTTTACCTATTTTAATCTCGGACTCAAAACCCAGGGATCTTCTCAAACCTACTAGCTTGGTCCCTAGCTTGTACACGTTTAGCATTCTGCACACTGAGCAGTTGTCGTCTACATATATTGCCATTTGCTTCAACTCTAATGATTAGTTTATCAGCGCCTACAGGAGCTGTCTGATCTGGGTTTTTGCAAAGACTTAAAAAGGCAGGATAATTAAGTGAAGGTATAATCCTTTGAATGCTAAATAGTCATAGTAGAATGGCCCATCATTGTTTAAACCTTACAATGCTGTCTTTTCAAATTAACTATTCCAAAATTCAAACAGGTCCAGCTTAAGGTGAATATTTAGGGATATTTCTAAAGAAAAATTAACATGACAAACAGTGCAGACCCTGATGAGAGGGCTTGTCTAGGAGCCCTCTTATAAGGGTCTACACTGTTTTCAATGGACATTAGAGACTCGTGCAACACGGACATTAGTGACTTGTGTACCACACACTCTGTAATGGTTAACATTTAACAATAGAGTCCATTGAGTATGAAAGACTTAATTGTGCTAGAGGATTTTAAATGACAGACAGTGCAGACCCTGGGTCTGCACTTTCTTTTAAAATTCCAGTACACGGTTTCCTTGCATTCAAAGGGTTAATCCTTTCCATTATGTAACACATTTTTACATCTTTCACACAGAGTAGACCCATATCAGACGACTCCTGTAGGAGGTTTGATCAGAATTCGCACTGTTTGCTTATGAAATTATAATACATAATTATGATGCTGCAGTTTCTAACAATTCCAGCAACTGTTTACATAATTATGCAGCTAAAAAAATCAGCTAATAATTATTCATGACATCATACATGAATATTCAAAAGGACAGTGTTTAGCAAAAGTGTTGTTTGAGAACAGAAGATCAAAAACTGCTAGGAGAAGGTGAATTAGAACCATGCAAACGTATTTGAGAATATTCTTGAGTTTTGAGTTGGAGAATACAGTATTATCCCAAATAAACGCACCCTGGGATGCTGCAGTTTTATCTCAAATACACGCTCCCTGGGACGTTACAGTTTCATCTCAAATAAACGCACCCAGGGAGGTTACAGTTTTTTAACAGGAATTTCTTGCATTTTGTACACAGGTGGTGGCTTAATGCAGAATGAAACCTAGAGGAGCTTTCTGCATTGTATTCAGTCCGCATTAAGCTACAGCCTGTATTTTGAATAACCTATTTCTCTATTGAACCTGTTTGTGTTGCTGATTGTTAGTTTCCTTCCATAAGTAAGGGGGCGTTTATTGGAGTGGAGGTGTTTATTAGGGAGAATACAGTATGTTGGAACAGCTAGACTTTGATCTTTGCATGTGATTTTCAGCTATTTCTTAGACCTTATTTCAGCCTGGCAGACCCACAGATAGAGAAAGAGACGTTTTCAAATAAAGTAAAAATTTGATACTAAGAACACTAAAATACGTACCATTATTGAGCTGTAACACAGGTGGTAGCTTAATGCAGGGTGAAAGACATGCAGAAAGCTCCTCAAGGAGCTTTTTGCATTACTTTCATCATGTATTTAGCAACCACCTGCTCTTATAGACTGCCATGTTTATTATTCCCCTACAGACAACACCGAAGGGGACTATAGGTTTGCACTCCGTCCATCCGTCAGTGTGTCACACTTCAGTTTTCTGGACTTTTTTCCTAAACCCTTACAGATATTGAACAGATATTTGGTATGTAACTTTATTATAATGAGTTACAGATCAAATTTGAATTTTGAAACACTACCTTGATTTTTTAACAGAATTACAGCAGTTTGAAAATTTCAGGAAAGTTTAGGTTTTTCCTGACTTTTTTCTAAACGTTAACAGATCTGATAAGAATTTATATTTGGTACATGTATGTAGATTTATTACAATGAGTCACAGGTCAAGTTCGAATTTTGTAACATTGATTTTTTTGTGGAATTACAGCACTTGGACTTAGAAAATTTCACGAAAGTTTAGGTTTTCGAGATATTTTTCTTAAACCCTTAGAGGAATTGAATTGATATTTGGTATTTAGCTTTATTTTAATGAGTGAAAGGTTATGTTTGAAGTTTGTGAAGCTACATTGATTTTTCACGGAAATATAGTACATGGACTTTGAAAATTTCACAAAAGTTTAACCGGTAGGAGACTAGGGCATTGCCTTCAATGCTCCAATATATTTGTTCATTGTGTGGTCATTATAGACAGGTTGTGCTGTATTCATCATTTCTCTACCAAAGCCTTTGTTATGAGTACTCTTTGGTCCCAGTTTCATCAGCTGGCAAATGATGGCTCAACTGGGTCAGTTATTTCAAGATTATGTAATTATTAGATTTTAGTACATTTAACCCTTTCCCTGTTGAATATTTGTGTAAGAAATAATGTCATTATGAATATTCATTAATTTAATTTTTATAATGGCATGTGTACACAGTCTTTTTAGAAATTGTAATTAGATTGGTAATAATTTCCTAAGTAAACAGAGCAGACCCTGACCAGATGGCTCCTACAGGAGTCTGGGTCTACTCTGTTTGCAAAGCAAACTAGTGTAACTCTAGCTATGTCCTGCTAGATTTTATATTGTTGTATTCAATTTTTTCAATAATACTCAATTTAAATCCGTGATAATGAAAAATTGATTTGATTAGCATTCCTTTTATCTCCCTCTCTGAATTATAGTTGTAGGGCTGTTGCTAAAACCTTCTTTTCATAAAGATCCCTTGCTAGTGCTTTCCATATACCAAGACTTTAGTAGATGGTCTGGATTCAGTCAGCTCGACTTCATAGGTGGTTGAGTGTATATTTGCGTGTGTGTCTGTTCAATATTTGTCTAGTCCATATCACAAGAGCAAGAACTATAACTGTAGCAGCAGAGATTGAGCTATTTCCCTTTCATAAATTTTGACATAGTTTTATTTTGCATGGACAGAACTGTGTATAATTTGGCTGCTCACATATTTCGTATGAGTAGGCCGTGTGTAATGTATACAGGAATCATATCTCTTATGTATCATTCTGTTTTGAATTATCCCAACATTTTAATGAAATACTTTTTTCAGGAATCGGCTTGACATGCTGCCAGAGGGCATTTAGTTAAATAGTAGATTACAATAGAAGTTCACTATAGCAACTACCATATTATTTCTAAGAAATGCTCCAGGGGGCGTTACACTTTTTACAAAGAGCTTTCATTTTGTACACAGGTGATTGTTTAATGCAGAATTATAGCAATGCAGAAAGCTCTTGCATTGCTATCATTCTGCATTAAGCTACCATTTCAGTCTGCATCAAGCTACCACTTGAAAAACCTGTAATTTTTATTTAATGGTTTATAGGGTTATAGGTTTAGTTTCCCCTAAGAAGTAAGGGGCCTCCGTGGCCGAGTGGTTATGGTCTTTGACTGACAATCGCTTTGCCCCTCACTGTTGAGGGTTCGTTTTCCCGGTCTGGGCATTTGGGGTTTTCATGTGAGGAAGCCTTCCAGCTGGCTTGCGGTAGGTCGATGGTTCTACCTCGATATTCTTCAATTTGTTCCATGCACAGAAGAACCTCTAGGGTCTTCCTCCACCTGTAATCAACTGGACGTCGTGATATGACTGAAATACTGTTAAAACCCCGATAAAATCCCTAAGAAGTAAGAGAGCCTTTATTAGAGTGGGGGCATTTATTACAGAAAATACAGTAATTTGTGAGAAAAAACCGTGGATGTATTTGATAGCAGTTGGTTTTCCTGGCAGAATTATGTACATGTACCTATTGCAGCTTTCTGTATAACTTTTCTATTCTGCAATTAGCTGCAGTTAATTTTTCCATCCTGCATTAATTTTTCCCGTAATATAAATGATTTTTTACAATTTTGCAAACAAAGTAGATCCTGATCAGATGGCTCCTATAGGAGCAGTCTGATCAGGGTCTTGTCTGTTTACCAATAGTATTATATAGATCAGAGTCTACAGTTTGTGCCACTGTCAAGTGTTTCACTAATTATAAATACTGTAATACTGTTAAAGCTTGGGTTATTTGATATTCATATACAGTCATTATATCTTACAATATCAGGAAAAAGGTTAAGCTGCCACCTGCCCAGGATAAGATTTTATCACATGAAACTGTTTGTATCCAAGTTAATATAACAGAGTCGTATCCATCCATTCGTTTGTCCCCAATTTAGTGTCTGCTTTGTAAATGCCAAGCATGGATTTTGGAATGACCTGGCACAAATGTTCATCACATCAAGATGACTTATCATAGGCAAGACCCAGGTCTGTCCTCAAAAGTCAAGGTCACACTTAGGGACCAAAGGTCTTAATCTGTCTTAAGCAGTCATTTATTTATATAATATAGGAGTCTTAAAAGCAGGTGGTTGCTTAATACAGGAAAACAGTGATACAGAAAGCTCCTACAGGAGCATTCTGTATCACTTTTGTCCTGCATTAAGCTACTGCCTATTTTAGAAATCCAGATTAAGACTTCTTTTTAATGGCCACTTAACCCTTCGCGTGCTGAATTTTAATACACATTTCTCCTTCTTTACCCATGCCTTGTTGTATAATTACATATATCTTAACTGTATACACGTATTTCGCTGTGCAATCACTGCTGTGGAGTGCACTGGTTGCACAGTCAACTTGTAAATAGTGCAGACCCTGATGAGACAGCTCCTGCAGGAGCTGTCTCATCTGGGTCTTTACTATTTACAGGTAGGCAAGCAAAGGGTTAAGGCGGGTTCTATTGTCTAGTTACTAGCTTTTCATCAAGTGTTATCATTATCATACTCATTCTTTGCTTTTGCAAAATATAACTCACTTCCCATAAGTATACTTTTAGCACTGCATGTAAGCCTTAGGATGTTTTTAGCTCACCAGAGCACAAAGTGCTCAGGGTGAGCTTTTGTGATCGCCTGATGTCCGTCGTCCGTCGTCGTCCGTCGTCCTGCGTCAACATTTTGAACCTTTAAAAATCTTCTCCTCTGAATCTACAGGGTTCTCAGCTTTCATCTTTGGTACATAGCATCACCTATAGGTCCTCTACAAAAGTTATATAAATAATGCCCCTGGGGTCAAAATTGGCCCCGCCCCAGGGGTTGGAAGTTTTCAATAGAAACATATAGTAAAACTTTGAAAATCTTCTCCTCTGAAACCAGAAGGTTCTCACCTTTCATATTTGGCACATAGCATCATGTTCAGGTCCTCTACAAAAGTTATATAAATTATGACCCTGGGGGTCAAAGTTGGCCCCGCCCCAGGGGTGGGAAGTTTTCAATAGAAACAAATAGTGAAATATTTGAAAATCTTCTCCTCTGAAACTGAAAGGCTCTCATCTTTCATATTTGGCACAGAGCATCATGTTCAGGTCCTCTACAAAAGTTATATAAATTATGTCCCTGGGGTCAAAGTTGGCCCCGCCCCAGGGGTGGGCAGTTTTCAATGGAAACAAATAGTGAAATATTTGAAAATCTTCTCCTCTGAAACTGGAAGGTTCTCACCTTTATATTTGGCACAGAGCATCATGTTCAGGTCCTCTACAAAAGTTATATAAATTATGACCCTGGGGTCAAAATTGGCCCCGCCCCAGGGGTGGGCTGTTTTCAATGGAAACAAATAGTGAAATCTTTGAAAATCTTCTCCTCTGAAACCGGAAGGCTCTCATCTTGCATATTTGGCACAGAGCATCATGTTCAGATCCTCTACAAAAGTTATATAAATTATGCCCCTGGGGTCAAAATTGGCCTGCCCCAGGGGTGGGAAGTTTTCAATAGTAACAAAAAGTGAAATCTTTGAAAATCTTCTCGTCTGAAACTGGAAGGTTCTCAGATTTCATATTTGGCACATAGCATCATGTTTAGGTCCTCTACAAAAGTTATATAAATTATGGCCCTGGGGTAAAAATTGGCCCTGCCCCAGGGGTGGGCAGTTTTCAATAGAAACAAATAGTGAAATCTTTGAAAATCTTCTCCTCTGAAACTGGAAGGTGCTCAGCTTTCATATTTGGCACAGAGCATCATGTTCAGGTCCTCTGCAAAAGTTATACTAATTATGTCCCTGGGGTCAAAATTGGCTCTGCCCCAGGGGTGGGTAGTTTTCAGTAGAAACATATAGTGAAAACTTTGAAAATCTTCTCCTCTGAAACTGGAAGGCTCTCAGCTTTCATATTTGGCTCATAGCATCTTGTTCAAGTCCTCTACAAAAGTTGTATAAATTATGTCCCTGGAGTCAAAATTGGCCTGCCCAAGGGCCGGCTAGTTTTCTATAAAAACATATAGTGAAAACTTTGAAAATCTTCTCCTCTGATTGTCTGGTGAGCGATTCAGGGCCATTCTGGCCCTCTTGTTTTGTATTTAGACTAGGGCTGTCACGGTTACTCGGTTAATCGTTGACGGTTCGGTTCGTTGTTCTGACCGGTTAAAAATTTCACTAACCGTGAACCGCCTGTAATGATCTGGGATAGTGAATTACGCTAAAAATATTATTTCGTATATCAGTTTGTTTCCCTTAGACATCCTATAATGGAGAAAAGCGCAGGTATCTGACTATTCGAGGCTGTAAACCATATACATATTATCTTCTGTAAACATTTCTTATTTCATGTAACTCACGTCGAGCTACGTTATCGCTTTAACATGCTAATTGTAATTTAAAAA
Source organism: Azorinus chamasolen (assembly GCA_963576725.1). Taxonomy (NCBI): domain Eukaryota; kingdom Metazoa; phylum Mollusca; class Bivalvia; order Cardiida; family Solecurtidae; genus Azorinus; species Azorinus chamasolen. The sequence goes on along the minus strand of OY755239.1, from coordinate 30,499,762 downwards.
AAAACTGTCTCTAGTTCTCAAATCTAATTGAAAGGTAACACAGTCTTCCACTTGTCTAACGGTGGTTTATCATGTAAACGTGTCTACCAATAAATCAATGTTTGTTCTTTCTCAATTTTTTCCAGTTTTCCTCATCTCTGTGTAGAGTGTACTATTTCTTTTACAAGCATTACGGTAAAGTGGAAGGGCATTCGAACCTGCACTTTTAGTCAGTACACATTCATAACGGAAGTTGATAATTTTACAGTAGACCAGTCTAGCAGAAGTTGAGACTAGAAAGATAAACAAGATTCTTACTTTCACTTTCGACATAAATCTACCAGATTGAAATGAATGGTAATATGATTTCAGTCAACAATGAATCAAGCAGGATGTCAACAGGTTTTTCAAGTCTTATATCGGCCCAAATAGGATTAAATTTCCGAATATATAGCGCGCCATGCTTTATCCTATATACAGTCTGACATGGATGATAAACATGGCGGTTTATCGGTTACGGTTCGGTTTGGCGTTCCCGATTAACCGGTTCAAGAATTGTCTAACCGTGACAGCCTTAATTTAGACATCATACTGCAGCTTCTGTTTACCTTTTGTATTTGGAAACTTTTGTGATAATGGTAGATATTAGAAATAAATAGATATTTATATAAAAAAGGGAAATGAAATTTATTGCTATTGTAAACAGTAGACCATCAGAGTTGTCATGTATAAGCACAAACCCTTTTATTAAAGAGAGAGTTTGCTTATGAACTTTTCAACCATTTGGTTAAAAACCCTTATGCGGAAACTCCTGCTGTTAAAGTTTGCTTTTTGAAAACATTCTGCTGTTATGGTTAAATGTGAGAATTAACTGCTGCATTTGAGGAAAAGTTTGCAATTGGAAAAATTTGCATTTGAAAATTGTTTTGTATTTAACATTTGTAACCTTTTCTGCAGTTTTACAAGCAGAGTGAGTTTGTTTGTATACTGGTTTATGTTTTTTGTACATGAATATTGAAACATTGCTGCAGTTGAGATAAGTTTTATATTTGGAAACATTTGTGCAGTTCAGGCAAAATAACAGCGACTGTGCTGTAGTTGAAATTAACTACCGTGTGTTCTATAATGTCATTTAACCCTTTCCCTCATAGATACACCTTTCAACACATGCGCAAAGAGTAGACCCGGAACAGAATTGCTTTCTGTAGGAGCCATTTGATCATGGCCTGCTCTGTTTGCTTATGAAATGATATGGGTCTAATTCTACTGCATCTGGACATTGCCAGAAACACTCCATGATACAATTATGAAATTCAGCTTATTTTTATTTTGAAATTCAGCTTATTAATACAGTCATGTATTCATACATTCATTATTTCTCATATGAATATTCATGAGGGAAAGGAAACCCTTTCCCAGTTCTATATTTAGACCAGATTTCAATATCTACTGCATATTCATTAATAAAATAGTCATAAAGAAATATGGAAGGTGGAACATTGTATATGTTTTAGACAGTAAAGATACAGATCAATCAAATTCTATTAGCAAACAGAGCAGACCCTGATCAGACGACTCCTCTAGGAGCCGTCTGATCTGGGTCTACTCTGTTTGCAAATGCGTGAAAACAAGTTTATATGAGGGAAAGGGTTAATACATGTATTCATACATTCATTATTTCTCACATGAATATTCATGAGGGAAAGGATAAATCAAGATAATAAATTTGCTGCTTTAGAAGTTTTTTTTTCTACATGTTTTGAAATAAACCTTTATGTCTTTTCCAGACGAGGACATCATAGTGCTGAATGGTATACAGAAGCAGCTGGAGGACGAGGGTTCTAACATATCACAGCAGTGGCAAACCCCGTGGCCTACCCAGCAGGCACCTGATGGTGGTAGGTTTGAAACTTTACCATTGACTCCAAACATTTTGCCTTTTAACACATTTGTAAACAGAGTAGACCCATATCAGATGGCTCTAAAGGAGACCTCTGATCAGAGTCTTCTCTGTTTGCAGATGGAATTTGTCCTGCACTAAGGTACTACCTGATTTATAAATCCAGAATTGAGTGGTCGTACTAGCAGGACTTTACTGTAGTAAATATAAGACAAGATTGGGATTTTTAGGAAGATCAAATATGTAACTGTGTGCCTTCTACGGTTCATTTTCCTTTTATGGCTATGGTGAAAATTAAACTACTGGGCAGATTTCAAGATAACTTGAGAAATTATCCTAAGGTGACCGTTCTCCAGATTGCCGAAGTCATTGTAATTTGTTAAAAACACATGGCCACCAGGGGCAGGACTAATTGCTCAAAACTGGCTTCTAGTATAATGAAAATTTGAAAAATCTTCTCTGAAATTACTGGGTAGATTGCAATATAAATTTGTAGGAATGTTCCTTAGGTGACCTTTTACCAAAATTTCTCAAACCATTGTGATTTGTAAAGGCCAGGGGTGGGCTAATTTTCCATATATGACTGGTGAAAATTAAAAAAAATCTATGAAACCATCCGCTGGACCCTTTACCAAAATTGTTCAAGCCATTATTGTGGACAAAAGAGTTTGGCCATCAGGAAAGAGGCTAAATGTTTGTGTGTAGCTATAGGAGATAATTTTGTAGGAATACTAAATAATTACAGTTCCAGAAAAGCTATGACTTCTAAAGTAAAATTCTATTGTTTAGCGATTATTTCTCTGTTGCAGGTGATTTAGACAGTGGCCAGTCCACAGATGACACTGTGAAAGCAATATGTGAAAAAGCCCAGGAACTTTCAAAGCTTGTTACATTAGAAGCAGTTAATGACTATAGGGATAATAATGACACATATTCTGACCCAAATATAGAAGCTATTCGTATGCAAGATAATGTAGAGTTAAGTGACGACGGAGATATCACCATGGATACGAGACAGTTGCCAAAGTTACATGTGTCAGAGGGTGAAGAGGATGTAGAAAATGAGATGGGTAAGTTTAATTTGTAAAATAACATGCTATACAAAAAGCAATCTTTAGACATTGCAAACAACAATTAACCCTTTCCTCCATAAATATGCCTTTCTACACCTCCGTAATAACCACTACTTGAAACCATTGTGATAAATACAGTTGCTCCGATAGGAGTAAAATAATGCTCTATTTATCACAATGGTTTCAAACTACAAAATTCTAAAAAAAAAAAATCTTTTCTCTTGTTAATGCTGCTTGTGGGTAGATTCATTCAAAGAGGCTGGGTCTAAAAATAGCCTATGGAGGAAAGGGTGAACCGGATCAGCTGCTATATTAAAATGGAAGGTTTAATTTGGTTCCACCTTATTTGCCGTGCATCAAGGCCTATTTATTATCCCCGCTGAAAGCGGAGGGATATAGTCTTGGCGTAGGGATATAGTTTTGGTGTTGTGCGTGTGTCTGTGTGTCACAGAGTGAAATCTCAGAAACAGTTGGGAGTTTTTAGCTCATCAGAGCACAAAGTGCTCACGGTGAGCTTTTGTGATCGCCTGATGTCCATCGTTGTGCGTCGTGCATCGTCCGTCGTCAGTTGTCAACAATTTAAACCTTTAACCTCTGAATCTACAGGGTTCTCAGCTTTCATCTGTGGCACATATCATCATGTTCAGCTCCTCTACAAAAAATTATAAAAATTATGGCCCTGGGGTCAAAATTGGCCCTGCCCCAGGGGTGGCCAGTTTTCAATAGAAACATTGAGTGAAAACTTTGGAAATCTTCTCCTCTGAAACTGGAAGGTTCTCAGCTTTCATAATTGGCACATAGCATCATGTGCAGGTCCTCTACATAAGTTATATAAATCATGGCCCTGGGGTCAAAATTGTCCCCGTCCCAGGTGTTGCCAGTTTTCAATAGAAACAGTTAGTGAAATCTTTGAAAATCTCCTCTGAAACTGAAATGTTCTCAGCTTTCATATTTGGCACATAGCATCATGTTTAGGTCCTCTACAAAGTTATATAAATTATGGCCCTTGGGTCAAAATTGGTCCCGCCCCAGGGGTGGCCAGTTTTCAATAGAAACATATAGCGAAAACTTTGAAAATCTTCTCCTCTGATTGTCTGGTGAGCGATATCAGGGCCATCATCGCCCTCTTGTTCACCATTTTAGTAACTTCAGATTAACCCATTCCCGCATAGGCTATTTTTAGAGCCAACCTTTTTGAATAGATCTACCGAAAATGAGCATTAAGTTATGAAAATGCAAAATTTTAGAATTGTGTAGTGATTAATGCTCTATTTATAACAATGGTTTCACAAAATGACTTTTACAGAAGCGTCAAAATGCGTCTATATGCGGGAATGGGTTAAAATGATATAGAGCAAATAGTGAAACCCTTGATAAAAACCGGCGGCGTGGCTCAGTGGTTGAGCGTCCGCATGCAGTACGGAAGGTCGTGGATTCGATCCCCGGCCGCGACAAACCAAAAGTTGTTTAAAGTTGGTACTAGTAGCTCCCCTTTCCCCTGTCTACGCTCGACATTAAAGCGGTAGTTCTAGAACTGGTCGGCCTGGTGTCAGGATAATGTGACTTGGTATGTGCCCACGGCAGAGGCATACTGTTGGTCAGACGTAAACCCCAACTCCCTCACTCACCCTTGATCAAAGGGCTCCTGAGGGAACCATTTGATTGTCTAGGTCTACACTGTATGTCTAAGTTTGTATGAATACTTAGCAGAATTAGGATATGGAGTTAATCTTCTTCTTAACTTTATCAAACTGTGTTTTCCAAAATGATTCTTTCAACTCTTGGAATATATTTTTCTACTTCAGTTATGAAAGCCCAATTTTCTTCCATTTCTCTTCCATAAAGCTGATCAGAGTTTCAATTTAGTTGGAGTTCTGGTGTGACTCCTAGGTACTTAACCCTTTCCCTCATATAAACATGTTTTCATGCATTTGCAAACAGAGTAGACCCAGATCAGACAGCTCCTAGAGGAGCCGTCTGATCAGGGTCTGCTCTGTTTGCTATTAGAATTTGAAAGGTCTGTTTCTTTACTTTCTAAAATGGCTACAATTTTCCACTTTCCGTATTTCATTATAACTATTTTATCCATGAATATTCAGTAGGTATTGAAATTTTGAATAAATATAGAACAAGTAAAGGTTTAAGGCTTCGTCTAGATCCAAACATGTAAACAAGGAATATGTCTTATGGGGAATAACTCTTACAAAATACATTGTATTTTAGAAGAGGTTAGGTCCCTTCAGTTATGTTTTTTTCACGAATCATCTTAAATTGCTAGTAATACCATTTTAATATTTCTAAATTTCTACGATACGTTTTCTGTACTGTATGAATATTCATGACAAACTCTGCTCATTTTGTACGTTAATTAAAATAATTATTATACATATATACTATTATATAAAACAAGTGAATATGATAGTATAATACAATAAGCACCTAGAGCAGACTTTCTATATAAGGCTCCTACAAAGCCATCTGATCTTGGTCTGCTCTGTTTGCAAAGGCATGAAAAGGCATTTATATGAAGGAAAGGGTTAATAATTGACATTTTTGCAGCATCATATTGACAATGAAATAAAATCATACATTTGAAAAGAATTGTGTATAATCATGTCATTAAGTCAAAAACAGTGAGTTAGGTTTCCATGCAACAATTTTTATCTACAAAATAGATTATTTTTTTTCAAATGGAAATGCAGTGAGTTTGATGATATAAAATAGCCATTACAGAGAGCCCATAAGCACCCCCTTCCAGCTCAGCATAAAAAAAGTTTCAAACAGCCAGCAATTTCATATCTGATTCAAACATTCTGTAAATCAGGAACGTAATAGGAATTTTGCCACACCTCAGATGCATGCGAAAATGCACATATGCAAATAGCAGCTTTATCAAAAAGATAAGGTGCATACATGCCTTATGATAAGCCATCTGCTGACATGTAAACCACAGCGGTAGCCTTATATCACCCTGTGTACACTGGATTCTAATTCTGAGTGTCTAGCCATAAAGAAATGGCATCAAAGCTGGAAAATGCTGAGTTAAATATTTTATGAAAAATCTAGTTTGGTGCTCATGTCAGTTTTGCCCTCTGCAAAATTTGTAGTCTGTTTTCATTTTGCATTTTTATCCCCGGACAATGTGGTGGCATATAGGGTTGCTCTTGGCCGTACGTATGTCCGTATGCACATCTAGAAGAATTTGTCCAGGCTCTTTCTTGGAAAGTATTTGTCCAGTCCACACCAAACTTTACACACATGTTTGTGGCTATTATATCTTGGTCAAGTTTGATAGCCATGTAAATCCCTTCAGTGGTTTAGGAGTTGCTACCCTTAATTTGCAAAAATGACTTTAAATATCTTGTCCAGACTCTTTCTTGGAAAGTATGTGTCCAATCCTCACCAAACTTTACACACATGTGTCTGGCCATGATATCTTGGTCAAGTTCAATAGCCATTTAATTCACTTCATTTGTTGCATACTTTACATACCGGTACATGCTCATGAGCATATATCAATTTTATGATAAATATGGTCCTTACTGTCTGTGATAAAAAATCTGAAGTGGGGGCATCAGTGTCCTATGGACACATTTGTAATATAACAGTTATATTTGTTTTAACACTTTCCTTCATATAAATGCCTTTTCACACATTTTGCAAACAGAGTAGACCCTTTCCCTATTCAGTATACATGTAATATATAATAACGTCATGAATATTTATTAGCTGAATTTTTATAATGGCATTTGTAGACAGGATTGTATTGGTATTTGTAGAAACTTTAGAGTCAGGACTCGGGCCTATAAGACTTTCTATTTTAGGCTCCTACAAAGCCTTCTGATCTTGGTCTGCTCTTTTTGCAAAGGCATGAAAAGGCATTTAGAGTAGACCCTGATCAGATGGCCCCTATAGGAACTGTCTGATCTGGGTCTACATTGTTTGCAAATGCTTGAAAACATGTTTCTATGAGGGAAGGGTTTAACCCTTTACATGATAGATATGTCTTTTGATACACCTTGCAACTACAGTAAACCCAGATCAGACAGTTTTTGTAGAAGCTGTCTCAACAGACTCTGGCCTGTTTGCTATTGGAATGTTATAGATCTAATTGTTCTATCAGAAATGGCCAAAAGTTCCCTTGTTTGTTGGCCAGTACGAAAAATTATGTAATGAATTATTGAATTTTTATGAAGTCATGAATTCTTGTAGAAATATTCATGAGGTAAAGGATCGAAAAAACAAAACTGAAACATGTCAGTAGCCGCAGCAGAAACCTCCGTCTATTTTTGAAACCACAAGGGATTTTATGATGGTATATTGCCAAAACAGCAAACAGCTGATTGAAAAGAAAAGCAGACAATTTATACTCTTTAACCCTTTACTCCATAAATGCACCTTTCTATGCCTTAATGCATACAGAGTAGACCCAGATCAGATGACTTTGTAAGCTTATGATATAACATAGATATGATTTTAAAGTTTCTGCCCTGGATAAAAATGTCTGTGTCCATGAGCTATTATAACAATTTAATCATAATTAATAATCATGACATGTTTATTTTTTACATGAATATTTATGGAGGAAAGAGTTAACCCTTTAGACCGTAGATATGCCTTTAAACACCTATGCAAACAGAATAGACCCAGACCATACAGTTTCTGTATGAGCTATCTGATCAGGGTCTACTTTGTTTCCTAATGGAAAGATAAATATTTTCTGAGACATCCAAAAAAGTCCCTTGTTCATTGGTTAGTATAAAAAATCAGTTGCTGAATATTCTTGAAGTTATGAATTCTTGTATATTGCAAGAGGTAAAGGGTTATGAAATGCCATGTGTCCCATTAAATATATCGACAGTTATAATCTTTTAATTTAACCCTTTTCTTCATACAAATGCTTTCATACACCTTTGCAAACAGTAGACTCAGACCAGACAGTTCCTGTAGGAGCCATCAGGGTCTGCTCTGTTTGTTTATGAAATTTTGATAGATTTGATCCAACAGTTTTTACAGATACTAAACAAACCTGTGTTTATATACCATTATAAAAATCAGCTAATAAATATTCATGATGTCATTATTTCTTACATGATTATTGATCAGCGAAAGGTTAAGAGTTTTAATAACATTTATTTCGGCTGAACTAATGTGCAAATGTTCTGTTTAAAGGTATAATCTGAAGAATGTTATATTATTTATAGTAAGCTGTATTTCCCCAAATTATTCACTTTTTCAAGTCAGTAGGGGACATTGTATTTCAAAAGCACTAGTCTCAGAATGCTTTACCTCATTAATATTTATATAATTACAGTAAAACCTCTCTATAACGACCACTAAATTTGTGTTAATTAGTTAGTATTTTGGGCAGGTGGTTGCTTAAAGCAAGGTGAAAGTCAAACAGAACGCTCCTATAGGAGCGTTCTGTTTAACTTTCACCTTGCTTTAAGCATCCACCTGCCTTTAACACAAAATACTTGATGTAATTTAGTGGTCGTTATAGAGAGGTTTTACTGTACAATGAAATCATGAATATTAATTAGAATAATTTTTGAAATGGCATATTTGGCCATGGCAGAAACTGCAAAAATTCAGATCTGTATTAGTCCACAAGCAAACAGAGTAGACCCTGATCAGATAGCTTCCTACAGGAGCCATCTGATCTTGGTTTACCCTGTTTGCAAAGGTATCAGACAGGCCTTCCTATGAGGGAAAGGGCTAATGCAAGGTTTAGAACTTGGGTGTTTGCAACTGTCCCACAGCTGTTGTGCTGATATGTTTTAAGGAAAGGGAATGGATATCCGGGCAGCTTTTGATGAGAAATACCAGGTAGTACTTCCTAAGCTGTTGGGTTTCATTCATAGTCTGTAGACTGGCCTCAGTGCTGTGGGTCATCTAAGCCTGTATAACTGTATTTATCCAAAGTACCTTATTATCTTTATAACCCTTTCCTTCATATAAACACATGTTTATGCATTTGCAAACAGTGTAGACCCAGATCAGACGGGTCCTATAGGAGCCATCTGATCAGGGTCTGTTCTGTTTGCTAGAGCTGATTCTACAGGTTTTTTTTATATGCCATTATAAATATTAAACAAATTAATATTCATGAATATTCATGAAGGAAAGGGTATTACCTTTACCTGGTGAATATTCATGAGTGAAATAATGAATGTATAAATATTATAGTTTTTATAATGGCATTTTGAATGAGAGAATTTTTTACCGTTACAGAAACTGCAGAATGAGATCTATATTATTCCATTAGCAAACAGAGCAGACCCTGGTCATACAACTTCAGCAGGAGTCATCTGATCTGGGTCTACTCTGTTTGCAAAGATTGAGAGAATATTCTAACAGTAATATCTTCCTACATGAATATTCATGAATTAAAAGTTTACAGTGTACACACATGCTTGCAGCTAGTCTAGCTATCAAGGTAAACGTCCAGGAGAAAGACTTCAGAAAATACATCCTCAGAACTGTGTTAAACTTCGTGGCTCATACATACTTAAACGTTGTTTTTATTTTCGAAACTTCTAGGATAACTTTATATGTCAGGACCTTACTCTGGTATCGAAAACTGATGACCCCTTCATGTGTGAATAAAATTTGCCTCCTCCTGAGAGATTGCAACATTAGTGAGAAGTGATAATTCCAAGTGGTTTTTAAAGTTTTCCTGCTGTCATATATATTGCAGATGAGGGAATTGCAAACTTGCATGAATATAACCAGCAGTTATCAAGGATTAGAGAGAAAAGTACAGTGTTTAATCGACTCCTTGAACAGGTAAGGGAAGATTTCTAATTTTGCAGACTGTTAATAGTGCTATAGTTGTAGATTGGTTGATTGATGTTATACCTGCTGTCGGCAAACCTGTGATTACCTTTATAAGCAATTTGGATCCAGATAAGATGTGGAGTACCTCAATGCCACCCTAGGATCTAAATTGTCTGTACTGTCATTACATCTTTGAAAAGAAATGGATGAAAGTCTCGTTTCAAAATCTGATTCTAGACATTTTCTTTCATAGTGTTTTCTAGGTGAAGTATATTGTCGATGAATTATGACAGTGATCATTGAACACACTAATTTATCAATATTTGGACCAAAGTGTTAAGGTGAGCTATTGGGACTGTGCTGTGTCAGTTCTCATTTGTTCTAACAATTACTTTATTCCTTTACTCCATAATACGCCTTTCTATGCCTTTGCAAACAAAGTAGATCCAGATCAGATGGTTCCTATGGGAGCAGTCTGATCAGGATCTGCTGTTTTCTTATGGAATGATAAAGATCTGATTCTACAGTTTCTGCTTTGGTTAAAAAATCATATATTAATATGCCATTTTAAAAATTAATTTTATTGATATTCATGATGTCATTTTTTCTTTCATGAATAGTCATGTAAGCGAGTGACAACAGTTTTGACTCTTACCCATATAACAATGAAATGAATGTTTTATTACATCTTGATCATCAAACTTATAACATTGGGTGTTTCCATAAAAAATCATAAATCGAAAAAGGATATGACAAATTCAAGGATATAACGTGTGTAAATAGAGAACAGACAAATTGTAATGACATCAACAGTAACTGTTGATACTAATGACCAGGAATTAGTTTTAACTCAATGTAGTTTAACCCTTTCCTCCATAAATAAGCCTTTCTATGCCTCTGTAAAAATCACCTGTTGAAACCATTGTGATAGGAGCAAATTAATGCTCTATTTATCACAATGGTTTCAAACTACAAAATTCTAAAAGTTTCCTTTTCTCTAGTTAATGCTCCTTTTCGGTAGATTTATATGAAGTGGTTGGATCTAAAACTAGCCTATGGAGGTAATGGGTTAACTCAATGTAGTTTGATAAAGCAAAAAAATGATAGACGACATTAATTTAGTGTATTAGATAATGATTATTTAACCCTTTACTTGTGACCACTTTGCTTGATAATGACACATTTTATACATTTGCAAATGGAGTAGACCCAGATCAGGGTCTACTCTGTTTGCTTATTGAACTATATATAATAAAGCCCCTCTAAACCAGAGTTTAAAAAGAAAAGAAAAATGTAGGTCTTTTTACACAGGTGGCTGCTTAATGTGGTATGAAAGACATGCAAAAAGCTCCATTTGGAGCTTTCTGCGTGACATTTCATCCTGCATTAAGCTTCCACCTGTCTGAAAGACGGGCACTGGTGCTAATTTTAACAACTGGTTTAGATGGGTTTTACTGCAGATCTGATTCTTCAGTTTATTCCATGGCCAAAAAGTAATTTGTTCATATGCCATAATAAAATGTTTGTCTTCTTAATTCTCAGTAAGTATTTAGTAATTATTTCCTATATGAATATTCATGAGGTAAAGGGTTAAACAACTAATTTGATATAACCCTTTACACCTTCTAACCCTTTTGCTAACAGAATTGACCAGACCAGATGGTTAAGCCATACGGCCATATATATAAAAATTAAACTAATTAAATTTCTTGATGTCATTATTTCTTTCATGAATATTCATGGGGTAGAGGGATTTAGGCCACGCAAGTTTAGTACTTAACCCTTTCCCTGTTCTACATTTACTCCAAATTTCATTACCTACTGAATATTCAAGGACAAAATAGTTATAATGAAATATGGAAGGTGGAATATTGTAGACATTTTAGAAAGCAAAGAAACAGATCTATCAAATTCTATCAGCAAACAGAGCAGACCCTGATCAGACGGCTCCTCTAGGAGCCGTCTGATCTGGGTCTACTCTGTTTGCAAGTGCGTGAAAACACGTTTATATTAGGGAAAGGGTTAATCCTATACTCTATGAATATTCATTTTAGAAATTATTTATGAATATTAATGTGTTTTTTGTGTTTTGGCCTTGGCAGAAACTATAGAATTAGATCTATATTAATTCTGTAAGCAAACAGAGAATAATTCTGTAAACAAACAGAAGACCCTGCAGGAGTTTCCGCACTATGTATTGTCTCATCTGGATCAAAACTGTTTGCATAGATTATTACAGTTTTGCTGCCAGCGTTCAAAGAGTTTAATTAGTCTAGGTATCCTCATATTTGTTCAAACTTAAAAGTTTATTTGACTGGACAATAGATTTGGTATTTCTACTGTTAGTCAAACTTAAAAAATGTGTTTGTAACATTCTTGCTTGTTGTGATTCTGGGTCAGGGATGAACTCCAAAGAAAATGCTTCATTTAGATAAATTGTTTATTTTCTGGAAAGATCATTGTACTTAAATGTTTCTTACACACGCAAGAGCCTGCGTTGGTGTAGAGGTTTATCCAAGTGCCCCAAAATTAGTAAACGCTGAAAAATTCAGGATGATAGAAAGAATCTATAAGAAAGTTCAACACTTAATCCTTAAAATGCAGGGACTGGGAATAAAATAGCTTTGCCAACAGTGTACACCCAGATCAAAGGGATCATGAGTCTGCACTGTTTATGTTAAAACCATTTTATTCAGTGATAAATTTTGATAACATTTTTTGTTTAATTGATATTTAGAAAGGAAGGTGCCAGTTTTAATTATTCAGTGGGTTTAGGGTTAAGATGAATAGAGATAACTATTGGCATGGAGTTATATTGAGTCTGTTTGAAACAATTTCAAAATACAAAGATAATGTGTCAGATGAACGATTGGGTGCAAAATCATTGTCCGATCTGCTTTTAACCTTGTACAGGTCTTTGCAAACAGAGTAGACCAAGATCAGAGCCGTCTTATCATGGTCTGCTCTGTTTGCTATAAATGAAAGTAAAATAGATCTGTGTCTTAGGTTTCTAACAATACTGAACAATCTGGTGTATGTATGCCATTATATAAATTCAGCCAAGAAATATTCATGATCCCACTCATTATTTCTTTTATGAATATTCAACAGGGAAAGAGTTTGCACTTACAGTACCCTTCTTACACTATGCCCTTGATACAATATGAGTTTGGTAAATTATATTGTCAACCGGATATGTTTCAGAATGTTTTGTCTTAAACTTTTGAATGAAGGAAATGAATTAACTCTTTTTTGGATGAATATTCGATATTGGTTGATTTTTAAGTGTAGTCAGATCTATTAAAATTTCATAATTTCACCCTGATCGGATGACCCCTACAGGAGCTGTCAGGTCTGGGTTTATTGTGACTCCCCCAATTTATAATGTGGACACATTGTTTTTGGTCAAGTTGTCTGTCTGTCTGTCTGTCACACTCATGTCCACTCCATATCTCTCACAAATATGAAAGGATTTCAGAATACTTTGGTACAAATGTTCGACTCAACAAGACGATGTGCAGAACATTTAATTCAGGCACATGGATCAAATGTCAAAGTCACAATTCAAGGTCAAATGTTTTTTCCCAAATCATTAAATTTTGTGTCCGCTCCATATCTATTAAACCCTTGGAAGGATTTCAAAATGCTGTGCCACAAATGCTCTCAACAACAAGCAGGATTCAGGCACACAGGTCAAAGGTCAAGGTCACAATTCAAGGCCATTGTCACAATTCAAGGTCAAATATTCACACTTTCTTGTCCAGACGATAACTCCGATATGGTTAATGCCATTTGATTGAAATTTCATACATGGAAATAAAATGATGAGAAAAAGTGTCATGTATAATTGCCCTAACTCTGGCTTCATTAATTTTTTAGTTATTGCCCTTCGTTACATTTTTCTGGTCCAATTAATAACTCCTGTTCTACTGACGCTATTGGAATGACATTTTATTTATGGAAAGAGCATGATGGAAGGAAGTGTTATGCAAAAGTTTCATAACTCTTGCTTCAATAGTATTGGAGTTATTGCCTCAATTTTCTTCAGAGTTATGGGACTTAGAAATTTTTACATGGAAATTTTGTCTGCAGGGTTTCACAGAACCGTTAGTTGGATATTCATTAAATTTTATAGGATTGATTAGCATCATGCCTAGTTGTGCATATCTTACTCCTGTTCCGGTTTAATGATTTCCTGCAGATTTATCAAACTTTGAAAATTTTATATAGAAAATTTTGTTTGCTCAGATTCTCCAAACCAATTGATTGAATTTTCATGAAACTTAATAGGATTAATCAGCAACATGTCTAAATGTGCATGTCTCATTCCTGTTTCTGTTTGATGATTTTCTGCAGAGATCTTTACATAGAAAATTTTGTCCTCATGGTTTCTCCAAAATCTTTCGTTGGATTTTCATGAATCTTCATGGGATTGATAAGCACTAGGCCTAGTTGTGCATAGTTATTCCTTTTCTGGTTCGATGATTTTCTGCAGGGTTATGGGACTTTGGAAAATTTGGCCATATGCTGGGGGGAGACATCAGTTTTTGTATCAAAAACAATTATAGTTCTGTTTGCAAATGGGTGAAAAAACATTTATATGAAGGTAAAGATTCTGTAAAAAATCTGTAGGTCTAGATCAGTGGATTTCCTAGAATTATCCTCTGAGACTGATCAGGTCTGCACTATTTGCAATTCAGAATTCAGAATTCTCTAGCAATTTTAAGGTTTTCATAATGAATGGATTCGACTGGTTCACAATGGGGTAACTCTTTGCTCTCTAAGTACCAAGTACTGTATTCATTTATTGTAGTTGGCAAAAATTACTGTCTCAGCTAGTCGCCAATTTCTTCAGAAATTAAAATAGAGTGAGAGTGTCAAACAAATTGAATGCTGATGAAAAGCCAAGTTATTTGACTTCTCTTTGGATCCTATTTGTGTGGGTAATCACACCTTAGCTGCTCTCAGAGGCCTAGATAAGATACGGAAATTACAGTTTTTGAAAATCGCTGCTTTATTTCTCCACCAAACCGTATGTTTTATGTGACCACCCAACAGAATCATATCTTCGAGATAATTCAAATGAGTGGTGACAACATGGGGTTAGATGGAGACTGACAATGTTGGAATATTGAAATACCCCTGTTATATATCCAGGCTTTGTGCTATAGTGTAAAGAGTTAAAACCATTTTCAGAGTTGATTAGCCTATCAGGGTTTAACCTTTACACTATAAACGTTTTTTTCTCGCATTTGCAAACAGAGTAAACCAAAATCAGATGGCTCCTGAGGGAGAAAAGTGGAATAGTCTATCATTGTTAAACCTTTCCCTGTTCTGTGTTTATTCCAAATTTCAATACGTACTGAATAGTCATGGACAAAATTGTTATAATGACATATGGAAGGTGGAACACTGTAGCGTTTTATGCTGCAAACCAAACACGCCGTCTGATCTAGGTCTACTCTGTTTGCAAATGCTCAAATGTTTATATGAGGAAAAGGGTTAAATGGTAGAGTCTATTCAGTATAAATTCAAGAAGATAATTATGATAGAGGATTTTGAATGACAATTAGTGCAAACCTAGATCTGAAAAAAAAATCCAAGGAATCCTCTTATCTGGGTCTATCCTGTATGCAAATACTAGTTAATATGTTTCCCATATTGAAAGTGTTAAAACATTGAGACATTTGATCAGATGTTGCACTCCAAATAGTTTGGCAAGCTTTTCAGGTAGAACTTAGATAAGATGTAGGGAAAGGCAGGCTATATAGATAAAACAAGGGAAAGGCAGGCCATACCCTTACAGCAATGTTTTTCTTAGTAAATCAGATCATAAGCAGATTGGAATAATGCCTAGCTGCTTTTTTGTTAACCCTTACCTTCATATAAACACCTTTTCAAGCATTTGCAAGCAGAGTCGACCCAGATCAGACCAGCTCCTATAGGAGCCGCCTGATCAGGGTCTGCTCTGTTTACCAATGGAATTTGATAGATCTGTTTCTTTACTTTCTGATAGCGCTACACAATTCCACCTTCCATATTTCATTATAACTATTTTGTCTATGAATATTCAGTAGGTATTGAAAATTGGAATAAACATGTAGAACAGGGAAAGGGTTTACTCTTAATCTGTGGAATATTCTTGTAAGAAATAATGACATCGGTCATGAATAGTTATTAAATGTTAACGTTTTTATATGGCACAAATTGAAAGAAACTGTCGAACCAGATCTATGTAATTTCACAAGCTAGAGCAGACCCAGATCATACAGCTCCTACAGGAGCCCTCTGATCTGGGTCTACTCTGTGTGCAAAGGCATGAAATGAGGTTAATATGAAGGAAAGGGTTATCATTCTCTTTTGCTGACAATGGCAAATCTGTGATTACCTACGCCAACAGTTTGGATCCAGATGAGACAATAAGTAACTTACAGCTTCTTATTTGGATCCAAACTATTTGAGGATGTGATTTTGTTTTTTTAGACAAATAGGGAAGAAAATGCAAGAATGAAAATTGAAGCAGCTGACAATTTTGCACATGACAATATGTTGTAAGGAAAGCATTTAAGGTTGGAAACCAGTTAATTATTATCTTTAAGCATTTTGGCCAAATTTATTGTTTCTTGATAAATGAGCTATATTATTTCTTTGCTGATAGTGATTTTTTGATAACCAATTTGGTTTTGATCTGAATGAGAGACCAGATCATCAAGATCCAAACAATCAGACTCCCTGACTCTGGCTGTAATTTAGAAGAGAAATGGAGGAGAACTACTGTTTGCCATGGCAATAAACTTCCTTATTTTTAGCTTGTCTGTTTCAAAAGTATTGTGATCACTGGGTCATAGGCTGTAGGTGTGCAAAAACTTTAATATAGCTCATTTACTGGAAAAGTATAAGAAGTATCAACATGAAACTTCATAGGTTGGTAGATCTGAGGAGAAGGCCCTTATACATTAGAACTATAACTTTTGATTTCTAAATTTTTGAGTTATTGCCCTTTATTTTTTTCAAAGGGTTGGCGCTGCACGTGGCTCTTGTTTATTTGCATGCAATGGCAATAAATTTTCTTATATATTTGTAACCCTTTCTCTGTTCAATGTTCATATAAGAAATAATGACATCATGAATATTTATTAGCTGAATGTTTATAATGGCATATGTAGACAGGATGTTTTGGTGTTGGTAGAAACTGTAAAGTCTGGTCTGTAATAATTTTATAAGCAAACAGAGCAGACCATGATTTGACAGCTCCTATAGGAGCTGACTGGTCTGAGTCTACTCAGTTTGCAAAGGCTAGAAAAAGCATTTGTATGAGAGAAAGGGTTAATGCAAGAAGTAACTAATATAATTGGTGGTGAAGTATTGAATGAATATATGCATCAATAAAAGTTGAATGTTCCTGTCAAAAAAAATTGGAATACAGCTTCTCTCATAGTTGAGAAGGTTGACTGGCGTATTTGCAAACAGAGCAGACCCTATAAGAGCCGTCTGATCAGGGTCTGCTCTGTTTGCCTTTAACATGAAATAGATCTGATTTTAAGTTTTTGTCAAAGCAAAATATTTCATTGAAAATATTCAGCTAAATAATAAGTACATGAATTGTATTCATGAAAAATTTCATTGAAAAGATTTAGCTAATAAGTACATGTATTCATGATGTCATTATTTTTTACATGACTATAGAACAGGGAAAGGGTTTAACTGTCTACAGAGTAGACCCAGATCAGGCGGCTCCTATAGGACTTTGATAGTTCTGTTTCTTTACTTTCTGAAATGGCTACAATGTTCTGCCTTCAATATATTCCAGTATAACTATTTTGTCCACGAATATTCAGTAGGTATTGAAATTTGGAATAAACATAAAACAGGGAAAGGGTTTAAGATGTACCAGGACAGGGCTGGTTATCATTCTGGTGAAGAATCAGGCTGAAAATGATGCAGTCAGTAGAGATATGATGCATAACTGATGGCTTCTGTCAGATAAAACACCCTGAAACTTTTAACTTAATACATGCAGGGGATATATTCGTTGTGCATACTATGCCTAAAGTATGGATGCAGATGAGATGAAGAGTGAGTCTATATCTCACCAGCATCTAATTGGTTTAATATTACATTTCTGAAAAGAAATTTGAAGAAATATTTAAAGCGAGACGTGAAACAAACATATGCAGACCACTCTTAGGGAGTTACAGGTTGAGCAGTTTCACTGAACTGTAAGTAATGTTGTCTGCAAAAAATTGGTAGTCTGCTTCAACATTCTGAACAATTTTTAGAATTTTTTTTTTAAAAAAAGCCGTGTAATATTTTGTATCCTTATATGAGAAGATGAATTATTGTTCTCATCTTGTTTGAAATTTGTTTACAAAATTTTCACAAATTCATACACGATGCACTCAGAATTATGTCTGCTGACTGCAACCCACCAAGTTACTAAACAGAACAAGCTGGCTTTCACATTAACCCCCCTCCCTTCCCAATGAATATTCATATAACCCTTTCCCTCATATAAACATGTTCTACATGTTATATATAGGAGCAGTCTGGTCAGGGTCTGCTCTGTTTGCTAATGGAATTTGATAGTTCTGTTTCTTTGATTTCTAAAATGGCTACAATGTCCCACTTGCCATATTTCATTATAACTATTTTGTTCATGAATATTCAGTAGGTATTGAAATTTGGAATAAATATAGAACAGAGAAAGGGTTAAGAATTTATTACAGCATGACATGTTTTTTAGCTCCACTTTTTCAAAAAGTGAGGCTATAATGTGATGACCCTCTCGTCTGCGTTGGTTAATCTTTTTGTTAAGGTCCATTTCTCAGAAACCATCAAAGATATATGGTTCACATTTGGTATGCATATTAACTATCACAAGGGGAACCCATTCTACAAGAGTAGGTAACCCTACAATTAATTTTGCCATAGTTATGCCCCTTTTTCGACTTAGAATTTTCATTGTTGGTTAAGTTTTATGTGAAGGTCCATGTCTCAGAAACTTTCTAAGATATTTGGTTCAGAGTTGTATGCATGTTAACTATTACAAGGGGGGACCCATTTCACAAAGGCAGGTAACCCTGAAATTAATTTTGCTATAGTTATCTCACTTTCTGACTTAGACTTCCACTACACTATCCAGCACAAAAGAAAGTGGAGCGCGCTGTCCAAGGACAGCTCTTGTTATATTTACACATTTAGAAGGAAAGGTTTGACACTTCAGAATCAGATCTATATTTCATAAGCAATCAGAGCAGACTGTTAAGACAGCTCTTGCAGGAGCTGTCTGATCTGGGTCTTCTCTTTTTGCAAAAGGGTCAAAGTCATCTTTGTTATAGAAAGGGTTGATGCTGAATTCGCAAAGATAAATCTTCTATACATGTAGAATTTGACCCATTTTATATTAAAATACTGGTCCAAAACTCCAGTATCCTCTACACTTTTAATGATACGAGTGTTTGGTGTGAAACTATAATAAATACATCATTTAACTTTTATAAGCATTTGGACTAACCCTTTCCCTCATATAAATGCCTTTTCATGCATTTACAAACAGAGTAGACCCAGATCAGACGGCATGATATAGATTCTGATTCTACAGTGTTTGTCCCTGCAAAAAATTCCCTTAACACTTTCCCTTATATAAACGTGTTTTCAAGCATTTGAAAACAGAGTAGACCCGGATCAGAGGGCTCCTAGAGGAGCCGTCTGATCAGGATCTGTTCTGTTTGCTAATGGAATGTGATAGATCTGTTTCATTTCTTTCTAAAATGGCTACAATATTCCACCTTTCATATGTTATTATATCTATTGAAAAATTCAGCTTATAAATAGTCATGATGTCATTATTTCTTACATGAATATTGAACAGGGAAATGGTTAAGCTAACTTCATTCATGTGCCAAATACCTCTTACCTGTGTAGTGAACATTGAAGTATTTTTATCATATTTATTAACTAGTGTCTGCAAAAGAATAATTAAATTTTCTACCTGGTGCTGTTGATCAAACTAATTTTCCTCTTTTTGCATCTAATTCTGTAATCCTTAATATGCTGGCAAAACTATAACAGCACTATGGATGAATATATAACCTTTAGGGTGTCAGCACTGTGGATGAATATATAACCGTTAGTGTGGATGAATATATAACATGCAGTATATGATTATAGCATGCAGTTTGGATTTTGATGAGATGCTAGATCTGTTATTGACATCACGGTTTTGCCCTTATGATCCTGTAACATTCTAAATGTTAAATAACATGATTAACTCTTTCCCTGATGAATATTCATATAAGTAATAATGACATCATGAATATTTATTAGCTGGTTTTATAATGGCATTGGACACAGGATTTGATGGTATTGGTAGAATCTGTAGAATTGGAAGTTCTTTAATAATTTCAAAAGCAAACAGCAGATGCTGATTGGGTGACTCCTACGGGAGCCATCTGGTCTTGGTGTACTCTGTTTGCAAAGGCATGAAAAAAGTGTTTATATGAAGGAAGGGGTTTATTGTAAGGTTTTTGCAGGTTTTATTACAAGGTTTGTCTATCAGCTAAACTCTTTGAATGCTAGTGGCATGCAGTTTGAGGAAAAAAGAAAGAAAAATAATTTGTTGCAGACAGCACTTTTTGCATATTACAATTACTTAGTGTGCAAAGTGTTATGCACATGTTAAGATTACTGTACCTCTCTGCTTCATAAATTGTTTGCTCAAATAATTTTATATAAATACCAGTACTGTATAACCCTCTGATCTGGGTCTGCTCTGTTTGCTTATGGAATTATATAGATATGATTCTACAGCTTCTGTCTTGGCCAAATATTCATGTACCTATACGCCTATATCTCTCTGCATTGTTGCCACTGTTTACATGACTGTACCCCCTATCTATATTTCTTCTTTTAACCCATTTCCCCACAGGCTATTTTTAGATCCAACCACTTTGAATAAAGGAGCATTAACTAGAGAAAAGGAAAATTTTAGAATTTTGTAGTTCTGAAACCATTGTGATAAATGCTCTATTTATCACAATGGTTTCCAAAAGTGACTTTTACAGGTGCGTAGAAAGGTGTATTTATGGAGGAAAGGGTTAATGGTTATTCTACAGAGTTTAAATTGTTTTATTCATTGTCAGGAATTATATTATATATATACAACTGACTACATCTTAAACTCCAACCCTTTGGGTACTGAATGTTCGGAGTGGAATTGTCCATCTCTTTAATGATTTAGTCCATTTAAATAGGAAGGGATTATATTTTCTAGAAGATTTTGAATGACAAGCAGTGCAGACCCAGATCAGTGTGGTCCTGTAGGAGCCCTCTGATCTGGATCTACACTGTTTGCAAATACCTTTATACTTGTTTCCACATTCAAAGCGTAATGGAAATTTGATGGATAGTTGGCAATGGAACAAATGGTGGTAAAAATAGTCATTATAGAGCACTGAACACGTCTGAAATGATGGCAGTGAAATTAACACTAAGTTGTTCATAATTATTTAGCTGTATCATTAAATATTTGTAGGCCAATCAGGAATGATATTTGCAAATAATCTGCATGCAGCAACTTGATGTTTAACCCTTTCTGTGTTGAAAATTCACATAAGAAATAATGACGTCATGAATGTTTTTGCCTAAGCCAAACTTTCTTTGAAAGTTTTACAGTACAGAATTAATTTAGCCCTTTACTCCATAAATCCGTCATTCTATACCTTTGAAAACAGAGTAGAACAGATTAGATGGCTCCTGAAGGAGCCATCTGATCAGGGTCTGCTCTGTTTGCTTATGGAATAACATAGCTTTGATTCTACAGATTGTGCCATGGCTAAACATTCCTGAGTTCATGTGCCATTATAAAAATTAATCTAATCAACATGCATGATGTCATTATTTCTGACATGCATATTCATGGAGTAAATCCGGTTAATGAATATTCATGAAGTGATCAAGTCATGTGTAAATGTTCATTACGGAAAGAGTTAATTAGCACATGTAGCTGCTGAAGTAGCAGATTATAATGAGATCACTATGCTAGAGACTTTAACCCTTTCCTCCATAGGCTATTTTTAGACTCAACCTCTTTGAATGAATCGACCCAAAAGGAGCATTTACTAGAGAAAAGTAAAATTTTAGAATTTTATAGTTTGAAATCATTGTGATAAATAGAGCATTAGCTCCTATAGGAGCTAATGCTCTATTTATCACAATGGTTTCAAGAAGTGGTTATCATAATACAGGGGCATAGTAATGCGTATTTATGGAGGAAAGAGTTAATGCTTAGAAACCAGTGTAGTCATTTGCAAGCAGTGTAGAGGGCTCCTAGAGGAGTACACTGATCTGAGCTGAACTCCTGTCACAAACTTGACCCTCTAATACTGTATTGGACTCTACCCATAAACAAATGATATACAATAAACAAACTACTCCACTCTGACAATTTGGCATTGAAAGGGTTAAACTAGTCTATTGTTTTATTTCAGTCAAATGGAAAGGCAGCGTATTTACTGCGGACAATAAAAGTAAACTTTTTGTTCTAGTTTTGTTTCCCATTGTTTATTATTAATTTAGTGCTTCACTGTACAGGTTCTTAATCCTTTAAACATATTTCCTTGTTTTCATTTCTTCATTTTGTTTTTTCTTCATTTTGTTCTTTATTTTACACATCTTGAGTTGTGCTTAATTTTCACATGTTGAGTTACAGTCCTTATTTTCACATCTAGAGTTGTAGTGCCTTATTTTCACATCTAGAGTTTTAGTGGCTTATTTTCACATCTAGAGCTGTTGTACTTTATTTAGACGTATAGTTGTATTACATGTATTCCTCATCTGTGTATTTATAGAGTTGTTACCTTGTGTATTTTGTTTTCTCTAGAGTTTCACTACTTGATTTATATGTATAGAATTGTACTACATCATGCACTTTATATTTTCATAACTAGAGTTTCACTACTAGATGTGTTTTGTTTCACATCTAGAGTTCGTACTAGTAACTTTATTCTCACATTAAGAGTAGCACTACTACATGTACTTATATTATCCCCACCTGTAGGCGTAGGGTTATAGTTTGACATCAACCCTCGGTCTATCCAGTCCGTCCATCCATGTGTGCATATCTCAATACAGTCAAATAAATAGGCCAACACTTGAGTGTCTCCTTCCTACCATAGTAGCCTATGAGTGCCCACTTGCTACCATAGTAACCTACGAGTGTCTTCTTCCTACCATAGTAGCCTAGGAGTACCCCCTTCTGCCTTAGTAGCCTAGGAGTACCCCCTTCTGCCATAGTAGCCTAGTAGTGCCCACTTCCTTCTGTAATAGCCTAGGAGTGCCCCTTCCTACCATAGTAGCCTAGGAGTGTTGTAGTAGCCTAGGAGTATTGTAGTAGCCTAGGAATGTCCCCTTACTACTATAGTAGCATAGGAGTACTCCCTTCTTTCCATAGTAGCATAGGAGTGCCCCCTTCCTTCCATAGTAGCATAGGAGTGCCCCTTTCCTTCCATAGTAGCATAGGAGTGCCCCCTTCCTTCCATAGTAGCATAGGAGTGCCCCTTTCCTTCCATAGTAGCATAGGAGTGCCCCTTTCCTTCCATAGTAGCATAGGAGTGCCCCCTTCCTTCCATAGTAGCATAGGAGTACTCCCTTCCTTCAATAGTCACATAGGAGTGCCCCTTCCTTCTGTAGTAGCCTAGAAGTGCCCCTTGGTAACCTAGGAGTGCTTCCATCCTTCTGTAGTAGCCTGGGAGTGCCCCTTCCTACTATAGTAGCATAAGAGTGCCCCTTCCTACTAAAGTAGCATAGGAGTGCCCCCTTCATACAATAGTAGCATAGGAGTGCCCCTTCCTTCTTTAGTAGCCTCGGAGTGTCCCCATCCTACCATAGTAGCGTAGGAGTGCTCTCTTCCTACTGTAGTAGCATAGGGATGCCCCCTTCCTGCTATAGTAGCATAGGAGAGCTCCCTTCCTACCATAGTAGTCTAGAAGTGTCCCCTTCCTACCATAGTAGCATAGGAGTGCTCCCTTTCTTCTATAGTAGCCTAGGAGTGCCCCTTCCTACCATGGTAGTCTAGGAGCACCACTTACTACTATTGTAGCCTGTCAGTGCCCCCTTCCTACCATAGTTGCCTAGAAGTGCTCCCTTCCTGACGTAGTAGTCTTGGAGTGCTCCCTTCCTGACATAGTAGTCTAGGAGTGCTCCCTTCCTGACATAGTAGTCTAGGAGTGCTCCCTTCCTACCATAGTAGCCTGTCAGTACCCCCTTCCTACCATAGTAGCTTGTCAGTACCCCCTTCCTGACATAGTAGCCTAGAAGTGCCCCCTTCCTGACGTAGTAGTCTAGGAGTGCTCCGTTCCTACCATAGTAGCCTGTCAGTTCCCCCTTCCTACCATAGTAGCCTGTCAGTGCCCCCTTCCTGACATAGTAGCCTAGAAGTGCCCCCTTCCTGACGTAGTAGTCTAGGAGTGCTCCCTTCCTACCATAGTAGCCTAGGATTACCCTTTCCTTCGGTATAGCCTAGGAGTGCCCGCTTCCTTCCATAGTAAGCCAATATATTGATTGATTTCATTCTTGTTCAAGTTTATTGGGTGCTATAGCCAAACAAAAGGTCGACCTTGTACCAAAAGTTTCGCATCTGATATTATGCAGGCTATTTCGATGACAGATAAAGAATTACACTGAGCCATTTATAGCAAAGCAGATAGACCTTTTGTATGAATGAAACTCCTCTGTTGCCAATAGTGAATCTGTGATTACCTGTGCAAACTTTGGATCAAGATGAGATGCTGATTACCATGGCGTCTCATCAGGATCCAAACTGTTTGTTACTGTGATTATGTTTATTTAAAAAAGGGGAGAACATTAACCCTTTACTCCATGAATATTCACGTAAGAAATAATGACATCATGAATATCTGAATTTTTATAATGGCACTATGAACAAGGATTTCTTTTTATTAGGACAGAAACTGTAAAATCAGATCTATAATATTTCAGAAGCAAACAGAGCAGACCCTGACCAGACAGCTCTTACAGGAGCTGTCTGATCTGGGTCTACTCTGTATGCAAATGTATGAAAAGGCTTTTACATGAAGGAAAGGGTTAACCCTGTGAGAACTGATTTTTTCAAAGTAGAATAATCCATCATCGTTTAATGGAAGAGTCTATTAAATATCACCATTAACCCATTCCCTCATAGGCTATTTTTAGATACAACCTCTTTGAATAAATCTACCGAAAAGGAGCATTAACTAGAGAAAAGGAAAATCTTAGAATTTTGTAGTTTGAAACCATTGTGATAAATAGAGCATTTCATTTGCTCCTATAGGAGCAAATGCTCTATTTATCACAATGGTTTCACAAAGTGACTTTTACAGAGTCGTCAAAAGTCGTCAATATGAGGGAATGGGTTAATAAATTGCTAGAGGAATTGAATAACAAACAGTGTAGATTCTGATTAGGTTATCTTCAACTACATTATTGCAAATGCCAATTAGCTTTTTTCATGCAATCAAGAGGTTAACTTGGTTGTATTTGTTTTCATTGTTGCCATGGAAATGGTGTTCTGTCTTTGATCATTTTCAAAATCCCATTAACTGTTGATCAGTAATAAAACCTCTCTAAAGCGGACACTCAAGTTTGTCAGCCATTAAGAGAAGTGGTGACTTAACCCTTCCCGGTTCTATGTTTAGGCCATTGTAACCATTTTAGTAAAAGTAAAGAAACAGGTCTTTCAAATTCCACCAGCATACAGAGCAGGACCTGATCAGATAGCTCCTATAAGAGCCTTCTGATCTGGGTCTACTCTGTTTGCAAATGCTTGAAAACACATTTATATGAAGAAAAGGGTTAAACGTTATCATGCTGAGCACAAGGTGATGAGACTCCCAGGTAAATTGGGTCTCATCAGGATCCAAGCTGTTTGACTCTTGGTCAGTAATTTATTAACCCTTTGCAGCGAATGAGATTAGCCGAAATCATCTTCCTGATATCATCCCTCATCATCCTGCCATCTCATCATCCATCGGCGCTATATGACCTATTCAGTGTCGCAGTGCCGTAAAACCCAACTCACTCACTCACTCAATTCCTCCATGTTATAGAACTGTTATGATAAAGTAAACATCTGCTCTAGTCAGAGCTCTGATATCAATTCCTTCATGTTATAGAACTGTTACAAACAGCCAGTATCCAGACTTCTCTTTGCTTAGCCCATTCCTCCATAAATACGCCTTTCTACGCCCCTTGAAACCTGTTGAAATCATATGAAGCAAATGTTTTATTTATCACAATGGTTTCAATACTACACAAGTCTAGCATTTTCCTTTTCTCTAGTAAATGCTCCTTTTTGGTAGATTTTTTTCAAAGAGGTTGGGTTAAAAAAGAGCCTATGGGGGAATGGGTTAATACATCTTGAAACTGTTAGACATTCTATTAGCACTTTACCTGATGAATATTCATGTAAGAACTTGTGGTAGTATGACTATAAATGCTTTCTATTTTTATTCCAAATTTCAATACCTACTTAATTTTCATGGACAAAATTAAGTTACAATGAAATATGGAAGGTGAAACATTGTAGCCATTTTAGAAACTAAAGAAACAGATCTATTAAATTCCATTAGCAATTTTACAGAGCAGACCCTCCAAGATCCATCTGATCGGGGTCTTCTCTGTTTGCAAATGCATGAAAAGGCATTTATATGAAGGAAAGGCTTAATTTACCGAATGTTTTAACATCATTTCTAATAAGGAAATTTTTCACTGTGGTAGAATCTGTGTTATTTCATAAGCAAACAGAGCAGACCCTAATTTGACAGGAGCTGCCTGATCTAGGGCTATTCTGTTTTAAAGGCATGAAAAAAGTGTTTATATTAGGCAAAGGTTTAACCCATTCACTGCCAAATTAATTTGAGCTACTAATATAGTCCTGTGCTTCTGGTTTCAAAGTTGAGTTTTCTGTTGACCTAGAGGCATTTTGGAAGAGTTCTTTGATCAAGGTCTACACTGTTTGTCTTCTAGCAAGCTTAAATCCAGAAATACAGGGCACAAGCTAGAGGGGATATGGGTGAAAATGTCTCCCTTACCTGCCCACATCTCATCTTGAACTGAGGGAGAGAACACGTAGGGAGACACAACTTCTCCCTGAATCACACTTAACATCTCCCTGATGAAGAGCTCCCGCTTGATCCCTGAAATAAAGATTTTGTGAATGTCATGTAGCTGATAATGCCATATGAACAGTGGAATATTTGGCCAGGGCAACACTATAGAAGTGGATTATTTGTTAGACCATAAACAAAATAAAGCTAACCCTGATAAAAGAACTCCTACAGGAACTCTTGTATCTGGGTTTACTCTGCTTGCAAATGCTTAACCCTTTCCCTCATATAAACATGTTTTCACGCATCTGCAAACAGAGTAGACCCAGATCAGATGGCTCCTGTAGGAGCCGTCTGATCAGGGTCTGCTCTGTTTGCT
Organism: Azorinus chamasolen; assembly: GCA_963576725.1. NCBI lineage: Eukaryota > Metazoa > Mollusca > Bivalvia > Cardiida > Solecurtidae > Azorinus > Azorinus chamasolen. Next base: position 30,472,549 of record OY755239.1, on the reverse strand, counting down.
AATAGAATTTGATAGATCTGTTTCTTTACTTTCTGAAATGGCTACATTGTACCACCTTCCATATTTCATTATAACTGTTTTGTCCATGAATATTCAGTAGGTATTGAAATTTGGGATAAACATAGAATAGGGAATGGGTTAAATATGCATCTTTCATGTTCAGGGCAAAACAATGATGGACCATTCCACTTTGAAATTCAGCATTGGGACGTTAACCCTTTCCTTCATATAAACTCCTTTTCACACATTTGCAAACAGAGTGGACCCAGATCAGATGGCTCCTATAGGAGCCATCTGATCGGGATCTGCTCTGTTTGCTAATTGAATTTGATAGATCTGTTTCTTTACTTTTTAAAATGGGTACAGGGTTCCACCTTTCATATAACTATTTTGACGATGAATATTCAGTAGGTATTTAAATTTGGAATGAACATAGAACAGGGAAAGGGATAACTCTTAACTCTCTATTATCATTTTACCCTATAGAGCTTTCAAACAGATCAGAGGCAGATCAGAGAACACCTGCTGGAACTGTCTGATCAAGATCTCATGTGTGTGCTTATGCAATAATAAAGATCTGATTCTACAGCTTCTGCCATGATAAAAATTCCTTTGTTCAGTGGCCATTATAAAACTTCAGTCAATGAATATTCATGAAGTATTGTACTCTTGTATAAATATTGATGAGAGAAAGGGTTAACTTGATGCATGCTAACTAATTTTTCATCTGTAACAGTTGTCTCATGTTTCAATTCTTAACCCTTCTCTTGCTGAATTTTAAAATACATTTCTCCTTTCTTTACCCATGCCCTGTTGTATAATTACATATATCTTCACTGTGTACAAGTATTTCGCTGTGCAATCACTGCTCTGGAGCGCACTGGTTGCTCAATCAATTTGTAAATAGTGCAGACCCTGATGAGACAGCTCCTGCAGGAGCTGTCTCATCTGGGTCTTCACTATTTACAGGTAGGTATATTGACGTGAATAGCAAGCGAAGGGTTAAATTTCTCTCTTTGCTTTGCAAAAGTATGGCCAGTGTGTCAAACAGTGTTGCTCCTGATAAGACATAATGTAACTGATAGTGTGTTATGCTGCGTCTCATCTGGATCCAAACTGTTTGCATTGGTAATCACAGTTTTGCTGCTAGCATGCATTTAGAGTTAAGGAGTGAATACGTGATTACCTTGCATGCATCTTGGGTCAAGCTGAGATACCCAAGTTACTGCACGAGATACCCAAGTTACTGCACGAGATACCCAAGTTACCCCAAGTTACTGCACGAGATACCCAAGTTACTGCACATTTCATCAGGATTCAGACGGCTCTAATTGCATTTTTGAAGATAAATGAAAGAGAAATCTCTTTAGACACTTGCTTCGGATAACAATTTGTGCAGAGAACATTTACTTGGCTTGCAAAGAGTTAAGATTTGATGACGGGTATCTACAGACAGATGGCACAAAAAAACTAAACCAAACCACAGAAAAATAACAGCTATGTAATGGAAAAGCCAGGTGGCATACTCCAGCTATCCAGATACACTCAGGCGGAATATTACATTTCCACCATTTTTATAAACAAAGTGTGAAAATTTGGCAACAATTCTCCATACTAACCTCAAAACCAGAAAACAGGGGAGAGAAAGCAGTAACAAGTCTAAGATTCCCAGCTTTGAAATTGGCTCTTTAACCCTTTCCCTGTTCTGTATTTAGGCCAAATTTCAATACCTACTGAATATTCATTAACAAAATAGAAAGAAATATGGAAGGTGGAATGTTGTAGACATTTTAGAAAGTAAAGGAACACATCTGTCAAATTCTTTCAGCAAACAGAGCAGACCTCTAGGAGCCGTCTGATCTGGGTCTACTTTGTTTGCAAATGCGTGAAAACACATTTATATGAGGGAAAGGGTTATCACTTCGAATGCTGATGGTCCGGCTCTTTAACACTTGGAATGGTCCATCATTGGTTAGCCCTTTATTCCATAAATATTCATGTTAAAAAATATTGACATCGTGAATATTAATTAGAATATTTATTATAATAACACACGGACACAAGAATTTTTAGCCATGATAGAAACCATTGAATTATATCTATATTATATCATAAGCAAACAGAGCAGACCCTGATCAGATGACTCCTACTGGAGCTGTCTGATCTAGGTCTACCCTGTTTGCAAAGGCGTATTTATGGAGTTACAAAGGGTTAACCCATTCCCGCATAGGCTATTTTTAGATACAACCTCTTTGAATAAATCTCCCGAAAAGGAGCATTAACTAGAGAAAAGGACAATTTTAGAATTCTGTAGTTTGAAACCATTGTGATAAATAGAGCATTTGCTCTTATAGGAGCAAATGCTCTGTTTATCACAATGGTTTCAACAGGTGACTTTTTGCAGAGGCCTCAAAAGGCGTCAATATGAGGGAATGGGTTAACAGTATACATGTAGCCCATTTAGTATGAAAGAGTATGATATGGTAGAGTATTTTGAATGATGAACAGTACATACTCTGATGAAAGGACACTTCAAGGAGTACTCTGATCTTGGTCTACACTGTTTGTTCATCTCCAGCATTCAAAGGGTTGATTCTTTCGCCGTCATAGGCAAATCTGCGATAACGTTTGAAAATAGTTTTGATCCAGAGGAGACACAGAGTAACTGGGCGTCTCCTCTAGATACAAACTATTGGATACTTGACTATGTTTTTTAAAAAATGGACAAAACTGCCACTTTGAAACTTGAAACAGACAATGATTTTAGCAGATGAAATTTATTTGGCAATGAAAGGGTTTAGAATACTTTGATCATATTTTTGATCACTTCTGTATTGAAATTTATAGATTTGCTCATAATGCCAAAGATCATATCATTGTACACCAAACAACAGTGAATCTGCAAAAATTCTTTTCTTGTAAATATCGGTGTAGATGAGTTTTTTTCCATTTTTTCTTCTTCCATTTTTCTTCCAGAATATTATTGGGTAGTCAACCATTTTGGATTGTGATGTGATGCAAAAGCAAATAGTTAACCCGTTACTCCATAAATATGCCTTTCTACGCCTTTGCAAACAGTGTATATCCAGATCAGATGACTCCTGTAGGAGCCATCTAAACAAGGTCTGCTCTATTTGTTTATGGTATAATATAGATATGATTCTACAGTTTCTGTCACGGTCAGAATTTCCTGTGTCCATGTGCTGTTATGAAAATTCACCTAGTTGATATTCATGATGTTATTATTTATTACATGAATATTCATAGAGTAAAGGGTTAAGTGATATTTGTTACATTTAGTAATCATTAACCCTTTCCTCCATAAATACGCCTTTCTACGCCACTGTAAAAGTCACTTTATGAAACCATTGTGATAAATAGAGCATTTGCTCCTATAGGAGCAAATGCTCTATTTATGACAATGGTTTCAAACTACAAAATTCTAAAAATTTCATTTTCTCTAGTTAATGCTCCTTTTCGGTAGTGGTTGGATCTATTCAAAGTGGTTGGATCTAAAAATAGCTTATGAGGTAATAGGTTAACCTAAACCTTGTGTTCATGTTGTTTTATATTTAATCTTCTGCACAAATAATATTGTTGTCTGCTTCAGTTCTAAAGTGCATGTACAGTTTTCATCCATTCTTTATAAAGTAAAAAACAGTAATAGATTGTTGAACAGTTTGGATCCTGGTGAGATATGCTTAGAATCTCATCTGGATCCAAACTGTTTGCAGAGGGTTATTACCAATTTGCCAGTAATGTATCATTTGTCATTGAAGATTTTTGAAGAGTTGAAAAACAAAAGCTGGGGATGATTTTCAAACTCAACTTTTATTTACATGATTTTAGTTGTTTATTTTATAACACTTTCCTTCATATAAACACGTTTTCACGCATTTGCAAACAGAGTAGACCCTGATCAGATGGCATAGGAGCCATATGTCAGGGTCTGCTCTGTTTGCTGATGGAATTTGAAAGATCTGTTTCTTCTACTTTCTAAAATGGCTACAATGTTCCACCTTCCATATTTCATTATACCTATATTGTCCATGAATATTCAGTAGGTTATTAAAATTGGGCATAAACATAGAACAGGGCAAGGGTTCAACTTGTATGATACCATGGGTGATTTGTGATTTATTTTGCCACAGTTTTAACCGGATGAATATACATGTACATACAAGACTCCACTGATTACAAATTAATGTTAATTTATTTTTCAAAAATATAAAATAAGGGCATTTATTGCCATGGTAAACATTAGAGATGTGTTACATATAAGCAAACTGAGCAGACCCAGATAAGACATTAGAGATGTGTTACATCAAAGCAAAAAGAGCAGACCCAAATAAGACATTAGAGATGTGTTACATGTAAGCAAACAAAGCAGACCCAGATAAGACATTAGACATCTGTCACATCAAAGCAAACAGAGCAGACCCGGATAAGACATTAGAGATGTGTTACAGTCATCTGTTGGGAGCATTCTGTTTTACTCTCACCTTGCTTTAAGTGGCCACCTGTCCCAAATACCAAATAATTAACACAAATTAGTGTCCATTATAGAGAGGTTTTACTGGAGCTCTGCGGGCTAGTTCTCAAATGATCGTACAACAGAGGTTACCCTAAGTTCTAGCATACAGCAACTGCAGCTTCCAGTACGAAGTGATCCTAACTCATCGCATACTAGACTGTGATAATTTGGGCTAAGTGAACAGTATTGCCTGTCTTAACCCTTTACTCTATAAATACGCCTTTCTACACCTTGGCAAACAGAGTAGACCCAGATCAGGGTCTGCTCTGTTTAGTTATAGAAAAATATAGGTCACATTCTATAGGTTCTACTTTCACAAAAAATTCATCTGTTAATATGCTTTTTAGCTCACCTGAGCCAAAGGCTCAAGGTGAGCTATTGTGACCGCCTGTCGTCCGTCTGTCCGTCTGTCCGTCTGTCCGTCTGTCCGCACTCACCAATGGGTAGTTGTGTGACTTTTTCTAACTAGTCACACAAGTAAAATCATTAACCTGGCCATCTCTTGTGACATTAACCTGGCCATTTCTTGTGACATTAACCTGGCCAGTTGTGGGACATAGGGTTAGGGTTAGGGTTAGCTTCCAGATCATTCTTTTCCAAAGTTAGAGCCAAAAATAGTTTTTCTTGTGGGACTAGTCCCACAAGAAAAGATCAAAGGAAAAAGTCACACAACTACCCATTTGTTAGTACGTCCGTCTGTCCGTCCGTCTGTCCGTTCACTTTTATTTCAAATGACTTCTTCTCCTAAACCACTGGGAGGATTTCAACCAAATTTCACAGAAATGTACCTTAGGGTGTCCTCTATCAGTTTTGTTAAAATCATGACCCCCGGGCAAAAAATGGCCCCGCCCCACTACTTTTACAGGGTTTTTTTTTAAATCTTTAAAAATCTTCTTCTCTGAAACCACAATTTCTAGAACTTTGATATTTGGTATATAGCATCATCTAATGGTCCTTTACCAAGTTTGTTAAAATGATGACCCCCGGGCCAAAAATGGCCCTGCCCTTGGGCTTGTAGTTTTTACATAGACTTATATAGGGAAACCTTTAAAAATCTTTTTGTCTGAAACCACATAATCTAGAGCTGAGATATTTGGTATGAAGCATCACCTAATATACCACTATCAGGTGTGTTCAAATAATGACCCCTGGGCCAAAAATGGTCTCACCCTGGGGTTTTATGCTACTTAACATCTGAATCTGTAACACTTAAAAGGTAATTTCCTCACAGTTATTTCCCTTGTCCCATCAGCATAGCCATAAGGGACAAAGGGAGATAACTGCATTGGAGTTCTAGTGTCATTCTATTTATATCTATTTATGATAAAATGTTGAAGGTGAATCAGTGTAGCTGTTTTAGAAGGCATAGAAACTGATCTGTCAAATTCCATTAGCAAATAGCAGACACTGATCCTACATGAGCCACCTTATCTGGGTCTACTCTGTTTGCAGATGCATGAAAACAAGTTTATATGAGGGAAATTAAGGGTTAAATGAACAACTCCAGATCCTTCAGTTCAAAGGTTACAGCACTGGGCAGTAAAATCTCTCCAGGTCAATGCATGACTCTTAACTCTTTGCATGCTAGTGGTGAAACTGTGATTACCTATGCAAACAGTTTGGATCCAGATGAGAGGCCGCATACTGCAGCGTCTCATCAGGATCCAAACTGTTTGTCATCTTAACCATATTTTTGCAATAAAAAGAAAGTAAGTTTAATTTAAGAATTGAAGCAGATGACAATAACTTTTTGTTGCAGACGAAACATTAAAGGCATTTTGACCCATTAACCCCAGTGTGTAGTGTTAGTGATAGCTAGATGTTACATGGTGTCTTCCAATGTCTCTCAAATTAGATGTGAGAGATATTGGAAAGTAACAATTCAGCCAATCAAGGAAAATGATCACCATCTAGACTTTTGATCTGGGTCCAAACCCAACTGATGTAAGTCATGGTAATGTTTAAGAAAACTGTGAAAACATGATTATGCAATGGCCCAACTGATATAAGTCATGGTAATTCTTAAGAAAACATGATAATGCATTTGCCCCCCTAACAATGATAGGTGTTAAAATTACTACTGCTGCCCAAAAAAGCATCTTAAATATAACATTTTTATATAAAATTTGATGACAACACATTAAAAAGTCCTAAAATGTCTGAATTTTGTATGATATTAATGAAATAACTGAGTAAATATAACTTAATTATAACAGTAGACGTAACTCTTCTCAATTTCAATTGTTAAAAATACTAATGACCCATTTAATTGAATTATCATGAGATATTCACACCTAGATCTAGAATTATTTCTAAACACCTATTAACCCTTAACCTATTTGCTTTGACAAAAATTGATCTGGGACTACTCTTGTTTGCTAATGCTTAAAAAAGTGTTATTGCCATAAATAGAAGTTTTAGCTTTGAAAAAAACTGTAAAATCAAATCTATATCTTGTCAAATGTAAACAGAGCAGACCCTGATCAGACAGCTTCTATAGCAGCCTTCTGATCTAGTCTACTCTTATTTTTAATGTGTAAAACACATTATTTCTCTGAAGAGAAGTTTTTGCTTTGACAAAAACTGTAGAATCCGATCTATATTGTGTCAAAAGAAACAGAGAAGACCCAGATCAGACAGCTTCCGTAGTATTCGTCTGATCTGAGTCTACTCTGTTTGCTAATGCACGAAAACAGCTTTATATGAGGGAAAGGGTTAAACGATTTTTAAAGATATTCTTATTGGTCATTTCACACAAAAACTGGCATTATGTACTGCCTAGCACTTTATTTGCCTACATACCTGGGTCAAGGTATAATTGCATTAATTGCATAGCTTTATTGAAGTCATTTGAATTTCTCAAAGACCAGTTTTAGGCATTTTGAGCTAAGGCAAAAATGGCACAAGTTGTAAACAGTTTAGATCTTGGTCAACCAGTCACTTGGTATTAGTTCTGAATCCAGTTCAAGTTTATTCAGCAGTGAAAGGGTGAAAGCAGTGCACTAAGCTTATTTCATCTGCTAGATTGTTTTCCACTGAAAAATTAACATGTCAATATACATGTATTACTGTAACTCAGGTGAGCGATATAGGGCCAATGGCCCTCTTGTTAATTTTTTTTATCTAATTAATATTCATGATGTCATCATTTCTTTCATGAATATTCATGGAGTAAGGGTGAAACAAGGACTTACTATAAATTTACGTTGGGATCAAATGTAAAATGATAATTTAATTGTGGGATCTTTTGTAAGACAATCTTTTGTAAAACGGTACCCTGATTTGCATGTAAAGGTCATATTGGTGTTGCTTTAGTTGTGTATTGTAATGTACTGTTCTTTGAGATGTGTTCCATATGTCAGAAGATTATCACATGGATCTGACAGTGTCATGGCTGCCGTTCAAACTGGTTGGCACCATGTTGGCCTCAAATCCCCTACCCTGTCTACATTTACTGTATAATCTCTAATAAACACTCCAAGGGGGTGTGTGTAACAGTTTAGAAAAGGAGCTTCTCGCATTTGGTATACAGGTGGTTGCTTAGTGCAGACTAAAAGCAATGCAGAAAGCTCATATGAGAGCTTTCTGCATTGTTTTCAGCCTGCATTAAGCTACCAGCTGTATTTACAAAAATAGCCACTAAAATTCTATATTTAATGATTATTATATCCCCGCAAACTAGTTTGATGGGGGGTATACTGGAATCACCCTGTCCGGCGGTCGGTCGGTCGGGAGGGCGGTCGGATGGTCTGTCTGCATTTGAACATGGGTATAGTTGGTGTCACGAACTCCTCCTTCAGTTTTAAAGTTATTGAGCTTATGTTTGATATACAAAATAACCATGAATGTGCAAGTAGATGTGCAAGACACATTTTTCATGTGTTAAGCTCTAGGCATTACAGAATTATCTCCCCTTGAACTTTGAGTATTTTTGTGTATTCCTGTTATAATGGGTAGTTGGTGTCACAAACTTGGTTTTGCAATCAAAGCTGCCGTGCCGGGGGGGGGGGGGGGGGGGGGGGGTATTCATCACCTTTAGTGATAGTTCTAGTTAATTAGTGTTTCAGTAGTTTTATTGGTTGTTGGTTTTCACCAAAAAATAAGGGGGCATTGTTGGGGTGTTTATTAGGGAGAAAATGGTACATGTCTATGCTCTACAGATTGGTTTTTGTACACTGAGACTTGTTATGCTTTAATTATAGCTTTTGTTCAAACTAAGTCTATCCATAAAACTTTGATCAGCAGGTTAATAGATTAAATTATCAACATCTCCTGGGATAAAGTAAAATTGCAGATATGTAAGTTTAGAAATATTTATTCTTTTTTTATCCCTACGGTGAGGGTAGTAGTAGTTCTAGGAGGTTCTTGCTAGTAATAAATGACTCACTGCATTCGTCCCCATTGATTCATCTTACTTATGTTAACAGATGCAGACAGCGTTTTAATTGAGAATAGTTCTAGAGTAGAGACTGAGTAATAGTACTGTTTTTAGTCAAGTTAGTACATGAAACTGAAAGCTTAATTTCCTGCTGAATTGTTAGAATTAAAAATTACTCATAGGTATTAAACAATCTACATGAAAACAAGCAGATCGCGGTTCCTTCTGTGAACAGAAGGGTATCAGAGTTGTCATCAACACCTACAGAATTCCGAGCTGCTCCGAGGAAATTTTACTACTGTACTTTTGGGTTCTTCAATCATATTGAGTCTGCAAGTTTGTTACGACTGTGTTTATTCCTATTTGTTAATTGGAGGTATTGATATAGACAATTGGATAATCTGTTTTCATATGTGTAGATGTGGAACAGTCTGTTAAGTGAGTAATTAAAATATTGTAATGAATTACTAATTAATTTTTTGTTTCAGTCTTTTTTAAGCTGTAATCTTTTAACCCTTTTCTTCATACAAATGCTTTTTTCAAGCCTTTGCAAATATGTAAACTTAGATAATAGATCAGATGGCCTCTATAGGAGCTGTCTAATCTGGGTCTACTCTGTTTGCTTATATGAAATAATAATGGATCTGACTCGACATGCCAAAATAGCATTGTAAAAATTCAGCTAATAAATATTTAACAGGGAAAGGGCTAAATATTGCATTTTCCAAATGGAATTGTCTCTTATTGTCTGTTATTGTTGAGTTTAGTGCATTGTAATTTGAATCTATTCAAATTGGCTAAACAAGTTTTATCCCTTTCAATTTTTTCCTCCATTCATTTAGTGACTTGTAAAACTGTTGGCCCTGGGTGACAAACAATTTAGATCCTGATGAGACACTGAGTTCCTCATCTAGATCTATGCTGAAATTATGGCCCTTTATTTTTTATACCCCCCCACAACGAAGTTTGGGGGGGTATACTGGAATCAGGTTGTCCGTCTGTCCGTCCGTACATCCGTCTGTCCGTCCGTGGACACAATTTTGTCCAGCCTTCTTCTTCAACAGTTTTGCTTCAATTTTGTTGAAAGTTCATGTATAGCCATATGACCATATAAACCTGTGCACCGCATATTTCCATTATGATCGCACCACTACTTCAGGAGTTATCTTCCCTTTTTAGTCCCCTATCAATGTTTTCCGTTTTCTGGACGTTTTATGGAAGTGACTCGAGATATCAACTCTATATTTAGTACAAAGCTAAATCTAGATAAGTTACAGCTTATGTTACAATCTCAGCCAGGTTGAATAATTATTTCCAGAGTGATTGCCCTTGAACTTTAATTTTTTTCTTCAAATTTGGGATTTCCAGACTTTTTTGGAAGTGGTTGCAGATATTAACTTTATATTTGACATTAAACTAACTCTAGATGATTTACAGCTAAATTCCAAATCTCAGTCTGGTTGAATAATTTTTGACAGAGTTATGGCCCTTGAACTTTAATTTTTTGTCAATTTTTCAATTTTCCGGTCTTTCTTTGGAAGTGGTTAGAGATATTAACTTCATATTTGACATAGAGATATTAATCTAGATGAGGTACAGCTTAAGTTCAAATATGGGTCTGGTTGAATAATTTTTGTCAGAGTTATTGTCCTTGAACTTAATGTTTTTCTGAAAAGGTATGTAGCTTTAGAACTTAGCATTTGACCAAAACCTCATGAAAGGGTCTTGTTTCTCTGAATTATTCTTCATTTTTATTACATAAATTAGGTTGGGGAATGTATTGTTTTTAAATCTCTTCATGTTTCTGTATGTACATATGTTCAGATTGAAGATAGGTGTTCTGTCTGACAAGCAGACAGGTTGGGGGGGGGGGGGGTATTTGTTTAAGCCTTTGGCTTACAGTTCTAGTTTCAAAAAGTTTTAATTTAATTAGCTGGATGAGTGTTTACATGAATATTCACGGAGGAATGGGACTGTCTGATGTGGCCTACTCTTTTTTGCAAATGTGTAACTAAGCTTCTTTATCAGCTGAAGGGTTAATGAAGAAAATGAACAATTTCTTCTAAGAATATAATTAGCCCACTTGAGTTTTGCACAGGTGTAACACAAGCAATGAAACTGAAGTATAGTAGGTCATATAATGAATCTTTAAAATCAAGCAAATGCTTAAACCTTTACTCCATAAATACGTTTTTCTATGCCTTTGCAAACAGAGTAGACCCTGATCAGATGCCTCCTTATAAGAGCTGTCTGATCAGGGTCTGGTCTGTTTGCTTATAATTGATATTATATAGAATTATATGATTCTCCAGTTTCTGTCATAACAAAAATATCCTGCATTCATTTTGAATCAGAAAAATCTAATCTAATTGATATTTGTGACATAATTATTTGATGCAGAATGAAAGTAATGGGGAAAATTGCCTTTCGAGCTATCTAATTTTCATTTGCAATAAGCTACCATCTGCCTTAACCCTTTCCTCCATAAGTATGTGTTTCTACATGTCTGTAAAAGTCACTTTCCCCTATGGGAGCTGTCTGGGTCTGCTCTGTTTGCTTATGGTATAATACAGATCTCATTCTACAGTTTCTGCTGGACCCAAATTGTCCTGTGTCCATACGTCATACTAAAAAATTGTCTTATAGTAATGATGTCATTATTTCTTACATGAATATTCAACAGGGAAAGGGTTACAGGGAAAGGGTTACATGAATATTCAACAGGGAAAGGGTTACATGAATATTCAACAGGGAAAGGGTTACATGAATATTCAACAGGGAAAGGGTTAACCCTTTGAGCACCTCATCTAGATTCGAACCGTTTGCAAAAGATAAACGAGTATTTGTTTATAACACGAGAAAGGTTCATGGTATGCAGTGAGTTATGCGTCTCACCAGGTTCCAATCTATTTGACACTCTTGACACTGATTTTGTGAAGACATTGAGGAAGACGTATACACTTTGAGAATAGAAGCTGACAGTATTGTTTGGAGATTAATTATGCATATAGTTGAATGGGTTAACCTTAATTTTGAAAGCAGAATTTCCAAAGTGGAATAGTCCGTCATTGTTTAATGGTGGAGAGTCCATTCAGCGTGACGGATTTAATAGTCCATTATTGTTTAATGGTAGAGAGTCCATACCGTATGAAGGATTGAATGGCCCATCATTGTTTAATGGTGGAGAGTCCATTCAGTGTGAAGGATTTAATGGTCCATCATTGTTTAATGGTAGAGAATCCATACAGTATGAAGGATTGAATGGCCCATCATTGTTTAATGGTGGAGAGTCCATTCAGTGTGAAGGATTTAATGGTCTATCATCGTTTAATGGTAGAGAATCCATACAGTATGAAGGATTGAATGGTCCATCATTGTTTAATGGTGGAGAGTCCATTCAGTGTGAAGGATTTAATGGTCCATCATTGTTTAATGGTAGAGAGTCCATACAGTATGGAGGATTTAATGGTCCGACATTGTTTAACTCTTTGCACGCTAGTGGCAAAACTGTGATTACCTATGCAAACAGTTTGGATCCAGATGAGACGCCGCATAATGTGGCATCTCATCAGGATCCAAACTGTTTGTCACCCTGACAATATTTTTGCAAGGAAATGAGAGAAAGTTTGTTTTAAGAATTGAAGCAGAAGACAATTGTTGCAGACGAAAATTTACATAGCGTGCAAAGAGTTAATGGTAGAGAGTCCATACAGTATGAAGGAATGAATGGTCCATCATTGTTTAATGGAAGAGAGTCCATTCAGTGTAAAGGATTTAATGGTCCATCATTGTTTAATGGAAGATAGTCAATTCAGTATGAAGGATTTAATTTGACAGTAAATGTAATTCTCATAATTATTCAAAGTTTTAAAGACCTGCTATTTTCTTATTTTTCAGGACCTACGCTCTGAGAACTTGGCTCGCTTCAGTTCCTCTTGCCCTTCGCTAGACCTAGATAGCGGAGACTTGCCATTGCCAGTCATAGATGAAGCAGGTAAGCTGTATAATGGACACTTCAATTGATGCACACTAATTTGCTGTCTGTAGAAATTGTCATCTGCTGTAAATTTTTAATGTAGATTTCCCCCATCTTTTCTCAAAACCATGACGAGAGTGTCAGACACACCAGATCTTGATGACATGCTGAGTTACTCGGTATCTTGTCTGGATCCAAACTGTATACATGTACGTAGTCACTTGATCTGATCTGGGTCTACCCTGTTTGCTTATGAAATAATATAGATATGATTCTACAGTATGTGTGCCATGACCTTGACCTTGACATATGACCTACTTTTGCAAAATCTTTAAATGCCAATATTATTGGAACCAATAGGCCTAGGACTACCACACTTGGTATGAACATGCCAACATTGTTGCCCTCCTGACCTTGATCTTGACCTTTGACCTACTTTTGCAAAAATCTGTAAAGGCCTATAACATTTGAACCAATGGGCCAAAAGCTTCCATACTTGGTATGCAACTTTCTTGTGTTAAGACCTTTCCAACAATATCATTGTTTTTGCCATGTTACTTTGACCTTCTTTTGCAAAATTCTTTAAATGTCTATAAAATTTGAACCAGTAGGCCTAGGGCTTCCATATGTTGTATGACCATGCCAATATGTTTGCCTTTCTGACCTTTACCTTGACCTGTGACCTACTTTTGCAAAAGTCTTTAAATGCATATACTTCCATACCTGGTATGTATCTTTTCTGTCTGAAGACTTTTTTCAAACATACCAATGTTTTTTACCATGTGACGTTGACCTTTTACCTACTTTTGCAAAAAATCTATAACATTTGAACCCATTGACCTTGGGCTTCTGTACTTGGTATGACCATGCCAACATATTATGCCCTTCTGACATTAATCTTTGATCTACTTTTGCAAAAGTCTTTAAATTCATTTGACATTGGAACAATAGGCCTAGGGCTTCCATACTTGGTATGCACCTTTCTTGTCTTAAGACTTTCTAACCATACCAATGTTTTTTACTATTTGACTTTGACCTTTGACCTACTTTTTTAAAAAAAATTAAAATGCCTATAATATAGGATGTGATTGGCAATGAGTCTTCTACTTGGTATGACCATGCCAACATTTTTGCCCATCTGACCTTCACCTTTGACCTTCTTTTGCAAAAATCTTTACCTGCCTATTACATTGGAACCAATAGCTCTAGGGCTTCCATATTTTGTATCCTTGTTTATTAATCTTTCTAATTTGCTGAAAATTGGTATTTGGTTGCTTTTTTGTTATGATATTGATGCAGTTAAGTTTAAATTGAAAATTGAATGATATTTTTTGTGTGTTCAATATGACACGTTTTAGACTTTACTTTTAAACAGGCGAGCATCAGGTGGCATTGACACCATTTCTGGTTCTCTAGTAAATGCTCCTTTTCAGTAGATTTATTCAAAGAGACTGGGTCTAAAAATAGCCTATAAGAGAATGGGTTAAAAGACTTCACTTTAAATTCAGATTTGAAAGAAATTTTGTCCAGGGTATATAGAATTTATGACTGTTTTTGTTTGTCTGATAGATCATTCCAAATCTATGGTTGACTTGGCCGAGGACGGTGCCCAACCAGCAGATAATGCAGGCCCATCCACTTCCTGCCCTGGGGATCCAGCCAGTTCTCACCCTGGGGATGGCCCTGATGATGTGCGTGTCATAGTAGAGGGTGCCACCACAGACAGCACAACAGACTACGGGCTTCAGACCCAGGAATATGATGAGTTTTTGAAGGAGTTTTATGGTGGAAACCAACCACAGACTCGTAGAAGAAGTTTTAGTCCAAAGCCCCAGAACCAGGATGTTGATAAGGAGAGCACGGGCTCTGGGCAAAATATGTTGATTCATGGTAATAAGAGGTAAGTTAGTAGATTGTTGTATTGTCAGAAGTACTACTGTAGTTATAAGCCCTTAGGGCGTGATATTTATTTTACTATACTGAACAGCACAATCAATTTATCAGATTTATTCAATGACAGCAATAAACAATTTGAAACAAAAGTTACAGAGCTACAGGGTGCTTAAAAATTGTGGAACAGCTTCACATTTCTATTCATTGCACATTATAAGTACTGTCTGAGCCCTTTTCACTGTCCAATCTTGACAGATCCTCCTCCGAATTAGTCACATAACGTGACATTTCTCAAATATTTAAACAAACAAAAAAAAACAATTGTCAAAATGACGTTTGTTGATCAAATTGCAAGCATCAGATGACGTCAATCGGATGACGTCATGCACACAATTATTTATTGAACATAGGAGTCTTAAAAACAGTTGGTTGCTTAATGCAGGGCAAAAATAATACAAAAAGCTCCTATGGGAGCTTTTTGCATTACTTTTGACCTGAATTAATCTACCACCTGCTTTACAGACCCATAATTAGATATCTTTTTATGCCCCTGCCTTTAGGCGATGGGGGCATTAAGTTTTACCCTTGTCCGCCCGTACGTTTGTACGTCCGTACGTCCGCCCTGTAAAATTTTCGCTTGTGTATGCTGGAATGATTTGATATTTGGTCTGAAGCATAATCATAGTGAGTTGTACCGTGTCTCCCCTTTTCAGGTCTGTTGTTTATCTACTTCCTGTTTGCCGACACTTTGATTGAATTTTGGTGATTGTTTAATGACAAAAAGTTTCGTTAAAGATTTCTTGGCTTGTGTATGCTGGAATGATTTGATATTTGGTCTGAAGCATAATCATAGTGAGTTGTACCATGTCTCCCCTTTTCAGGTCTGTCGTTCATCTACTTCCTGTTTGCCGACACTTTGATAACATTTTAATGGTTGTTTAATGACAAAATGTTTGTCAAAGATTTCTTGGCTTGTGTATGCTGGAACAATTTGATATTTGGTAAGAAGCATAATCATAGTGAGTTGTTACAGTGTCTCCCGTTTCAGGTCTGTTGTTCATCTACTTCCTGTTTGCCGACACTTTGATTAAATTTTAATGGTTGTTTAATGACAAAATGTTTGTCAAAGATTTCTTGGCTTGTGTATGCTGGAACAATTTGATATTTGGTAAGAAGCATAATCATAGTGAGTTGTTACAGTGTCTCCCGTTTCAGGTCTGTCGTACATCTACTTCCTGTTTGCCGACACTTTGATTGAATTTTCCTGGCAGTGGCATCCGTGTCTCATGGACACATTTTCTTTTATTGATGTTTGCTTAAGACAGGTTCTACTGTAGATGGGTTTTCATGCCTTTACAAACAGGGTAGACCCAGATCAGACAACCCTTACAGGGTCGGGTCTGTTTTCTTTTGAAATAGTAAAGATCTGGGTCCATGCTTATAAAACTTTTAGTTGAGTCTGAGTTCGTTCTCAAGTTTTTGATTGGTCAGATTTGAGCCTTTGGCTCAAATCTGACCAATCAAAAGCTTGAGAACTCAAATCTGACCAATCAAAAGCTTGAGAACGAACTCAGACTCAACTAAAAAGTTTTATAAGCATGGACCCTGATTGGTGGATTCTGCCATGATAAAATAAAATTTCCTGTCCATGATGCCATTATAAAAACTCATCTAATTAGTATTCATAGTCCTTTATTTCTTGCATGAATATTCATGAGATGAAGGGTTAAAGAAGAAGAGAAATTTGAAATAGTTTATTAACCTTTTACTCGCTGAATACTGATGTAAGTAATACTGACAGTAATGGCTGAGTATGAATATTAATTAACCCTTCGCTTGCTATTCACTTCAATATACGTACCTGTAAATAGTGAAGACCCAGATGAGACAGCTCCTGCAGGAGCTGTCTCATCAGGGTCTGCACTATTTACAAGTTGATTGTGCAACCAGTGCACTCCACAGCAGTGATTGCACAGCGAAATACTTGTACACAGTGAAGATATATGTAATTATACAACAAGGCATGGGTAAAGAAGGAGAAATGTATTTTAAAATTCAGCATGAGAAGTGTTAAACTAAAAGGTGTAGAATGGCATGATGAAGAGATTGTTTTATAATGGCAGAAACCATAGAATCAGATATGCATTATTTCGTAAGCAGACAGAGTAGACCATGATCAGACAGCTCCTACAGGAGACATTTGATATAGATCTACACTGGTTGCAAAGGTGTCAGAAGGGGTCTCTATATGTGCTACATATCAGGTTAATTAAACCCCTGCGTTTCATACAGAGTTGATAAACCCAGATCAGATGGCTCCTATAGGAGCTGTCTAACCAGGGTCTGCTCTGTTTGTTTATGATACAATATAGATCTGATTCTGCAGTTTCTGCCCAAAAGTACTTGGTTCATTACCATAATGAAAAATAGCTGATAGAATATTCATGATGTTAAATATAAATTCCAAGAGTTTTATAACAATATATTTCTGCTTGCAATTCTTCACTCTCCAATTTTGATCAGTGTATGGCCTACAACATCCAGGCCTTGGTAGACCTGGGGTGTTTGATTGGCCCTGGCAGAGATACATTTACCTATGTCAATCACTGAAGACCTTGGCATAGGAAGGTACCGGTGTACATGTAGAAGATCATTTACTTGTCAATCAACAGCACTGCTCTAATAAACTCTGAAAGCTTATTCTTTATGCTTGCTGGAAAAAATGCTGTTGGCTGAATTCATATAATGTGTCATGTTTTCAACAAACATATTACAAATTGGAAATTGTTTTGATCTTACTCCTAGTCAGAGTCACTTAGAACCTGATCAGGATCAAATCTGAAACTGTATGGCAGGTAGGCTTAGTTAGGGTAAAGGAAAGTAGTAGCTTCTGGTAGAATCTGGCAACAGGTAGGAGGCTCATCTCAATCTTCTTCACCTTCTGGCTGCCAGATAAAGCCAGAGGTCAATGATTTATGTAGAGAAGGTCCATTAGTTTATCCCTGTTCTCCATAAATACACCTTTCTATGCCTTTGCAAACAGAGTAGACCCAGATTAGATGGCTCCTATAGGAGCCATCTGACCTGGGTTTATTCTGTTTTCTTAATTAAGATATAGATATGATTATACAGTTTCTGCCTTGTCAAAAATTTCCTGTGTCCATTTTCTATTATAGCAATTAATCTAATTAACCCTTTACTCCATAGGCTATTTTTAGACTCAACCTCTTTGAATAAATCTTCCGAAAAGGAGCACTAACTAGAGAAAAGGAAATTTTTAGAATTTTGTAATTTGAAACCATTGTGATAAATAGAGCATTTGCTCATAGGAGCAATGCTCTATTTATCACAATGGTTTCATAAAGTGGCTTTTACAGAGGCGCAGAAAGGTGTATTTATGTAAAGGGTTAATATAAATGATGTAATTATTTCATTTATGAATATTCATTGGGGTAAAAGGTTATAAAGCTGAAGTCATACTGGTACCCAGTCAGAATTTATCAACTCTTTGCATGATGGTTATCTTTTTCCCTGATTTTGTCATTTCTAAGACCAATATGAATTGTTAACCCTTTACTCCATGAATAGTCATGAGCGAAATAATGACATCATGAATATTAATTTGATCAATTATCATAATAGCACATGGAGACAGGAATTTTTGTCAGTGTCAGAAACTGCAGAATCATATCTACAGTAAAACCTCTCTATAACGACCACTAAATTACATCAATTATTTTGTGTTAAAGGCAGGTGGCTGCTTAAAGCAAGGTGAAAGTAAAACAGAACGCTCCTATGGGAGCGTTCTGTTTTACTTTCACCTTGCTTTAAGCAGCCACCTGCTCTAAATACCAACTAATTAACACAATTTAGTGGCCATTATAGAGAGGTTTTACTGTATATTATTTCATAAGCAACAGAGCAGACCCTGATCAGACAGCTCCTACTCTGTTTGCAAAAGCGTAGTAAGGCATATTTATGGAGTACAATTTTAACCCTCTACCATCATGATAGAAACACTTTTCCAAGCCTTTGCAAACAGAGTAGATGCAGATCAAAGATAGATGGCTCCTATAGGAACCATCTAAACAGGGTCTGCACTGTTTGTTTACGGGATAATAAAAATATGACTGTAGTTTCTGAAATAGAGTGAACAAATTTCTTGTTCACTGGCCATTATTAAAATTCAGTTAATGAATATTCATGAAGTCAGAAATTCTTGAATGTAATGGATTAAAACGTCAAAGGGCAATTTTACGGACCACTTGCCAGTCTCTTGCGAAAATAGGGCCCACTGACCGTCAGTTAGAAAAATGGTATTAAATATTGATTAGTAAGTCTTGTCGCTTTCCGTGTTGCATATTCATGTTAGAAGTAATTTTTTTTCATGAATATGTTTTAGCTGAATTTTTATAACGGCATAATTATGTGCACAGGGCTTTGTGATATTGGTAGAAATGGTAGAGTCAGGTCTATTATAATTTAATAAGGAAAAAGGGCAGACTTTGATCAGTCCTTGATCAGAGTTCTTGGTCAACTCTGTTTGCAAAGGTGTGAAAAGACATTTATATGAGTAAAAGGGTTAAAGATTTATTACAAGCCCGTTGCTTACACATGTTTATTTGCATTTTTCAGTGTGAACTTTGTGCCTAGTGAGAGTGAAGACACAGATGATGACTCATTCCGGAGGGACACGGACACCTCTGCATCGGACAGTTACATCAGTACGGGCTCTGGGCGATTTAGGCAAGCGGGTTATAGCGTAGGGGATATAGACAACATATCAAAAGAAGAACACAGTCCATTGAAAGGTGAGGGCAAGAAGAGTTATGAATAACCACTCATTTGATTTAATCCTTTATCTGAATAATATTCATGTAAGAAATAATAGCACCCTGAATATTTATAGTTGAATTTTTATAATGGCACATGAACACTGGAATTTTCATGCCCCCAGATCAGATCTGGGGGCATATTTTTTTTGCCCCGTCTGTCTGTCTGTCTGTTTGTCTGTTTGTTTGTCAACAACTTTAACATTGGTCATAATTTTTGAGCCAGTACAGATAGAGACCTGATATTTGGCATGCATATGTATCTCATAAAGCCGCACATTTTGAGGGGTGACATGTCAATGTCAAGGTCATCCTCTAAGGTCAGAGGTCAAATATATAGGTCAAATCACTGACTATAACATTGGCCATAACATTTGAACCAGCAGAGATAGACTTCATATTTGGCATGCATATGTATCTCATGAAGCTGCACATTTTGAGGGTTGACATGTTAAGGTCCATGTTATCCTTCAGGGTCAAATGTCAAATTGGGCAGAGGAATAGTGTTTCACAAACACATCTTGTTTATATTGGCAGAAACTGTAGAATCAAATCTAATTAATTATATACCCGTAAACAAAGTTTGAGGGTTATACTGCAATCACTTTATGGGTCGGGAAGTTGGTCAGTCCTCATTTAAAAGTGGGTAGTTGGTGTTAAGACCTCCTCCACCAGTTTGAAAGTTATTGAATTTATATGTGTCACAAAGTTCACACTGGTGGTGGCTTGGCCTAGTGGTTGAGAATTGAGCTGATAGCCAGAGGTCTGGGGATCGAATCTCTACTGGACCAGTTCGAAATTTCAGAGACACTTTTCAGTGTCTCGCACGAGGTTGCCTCCTCTACACCCAGGGGTTAAAATGGGTACCTGAGAGGGTCACTAGCCGGTACTGCGGCTGCATAATCGTGCCATATGTTAGCAGAGTTCAATATTGTCGGCGAATGGCTCAATGACCAGGGGAGTAAATGTACAGTCAGCTGAGCGGTCATTTGGACTGAAAGGAGACTATAACTAAGTCATTCAAACTCCTGTATCAGATTCAGTCCTTTCATACTTAATCAGTGTTATCAGTACCAGGCATTCATCAATTCATCCATCATACTAAATGAAGTATGCTGTTAAGCAATGATATACAAATTTCACTTTGAACATTCATTTACTTCATAGATATGCCGAACCCTTTCCCATTTGAATTTTCCTGTAAGAAATTATGACACCATGAATATTTATTAGCTGAAGTTTTATAATGTAAACTTTTCAAGGAATTTATTTGCTTTAACACAAACTGTAGAATCATACATGTATCTATATAATGTCAAAAGCAAACAGAGCACACCCTGATCAGACGGCTGCTATAAGAACCATCTGATCTGGGGTTACTTTGTTTGCAAATGCATGAAAAGCCGTTTATATGAAAGAAAGGGTTAACCTTTTACTTCATGATTATTCATGTAAGAAATGATGACTGATGGCATCATGAACAATGGAACTTTTTTATCATAGTAAAACCTTAGGACTAGATCTAGGTAATACCATAAGCAATCAGAGCAGACCCTGATCAGACGGCTCCTACAGGAGTGGTCTGATCTGGGTCTATTCTTTCGCAAAGTCGTATTTATGGAGTTAATTGCAAGCTGGGTAGATCAGGATGTTCTATGGTGCTTATGGAGTAATATAGATCAGATTAACCCATTCCTCCATAGGCTATTTTTAGACTCAACTTCTTTTGAATAAATCTACCAAAAAGGAGTATTTACTCGAGAAAAGGAACATTTTAGAACTGTGTAGTTTAGAAACCATTGTGATAAATATTTATCACAATGGTTTCAAAAAGTGACATTTACATAGGCGTAGAAAGGTGTATTTATGGAGGAAAGGGTTAAACAGTTTCTGCGATGGTCAAAGATTCATTCGTTCATTATGTCCTTTGTTACTTACATGAGTAAAGGGTTATAAAGTGTCATTGTTTGAGAATTAATACTAAATATTTGCTTAATTTTTGTTTCTAGATGCCAGAAATGAAGAAGCCAGACCTGATAAACGAGCCACTAAGTTAGGAAGGGGTCAAGCGAACAAAGCACGCTACAGTGCTGACATAGAACAGCTCATGAGACAGGTAAGAAAGCACTGACTCTGTATGTATCAGTATCACAAAATTAAAAATCATCAGAATCATGCCATTTACGCCTTTATTCCATTAATAAGCCTTTTGATTCCTTTGCAAACAGAGAAGACCCAGACCAGTTAGCTCCAGTAGGAGCCGTCTGTTCGAGGTCTACTCTGCTTATGACATGAAAAAGATATGATTTTGCAGCCTCTGCCGTGGTAAAATTTTCCTAGTCATAATGCCATTAACCCTTTCCCTGTTCTATTTTTATTTCAAATTTCAATACCTACTGAATATTCACTAACAAAATAGCTATAATGAAATGTGGAAGGTGGTACATTATAGCCATTTTAGAAAGTGAAGACATAGATCTTTCAAATTATATTAGCAAACAGAGTAGACCCTGATCAGACAGCTCCTAGAGGAGCCGTCTGATCTGGGTCTTCTCTGTTTGCAAATGCGTGAAAACAGGTTTAATTGAGGGAAAGGGTTAAAATATTGGCTAATTTTTATCTATACAGTCATTGCTCTATTTATCAAACTATTGAGAGAGTTGTGTAACTCTTTCACTGCCAATGTCACATCTGTAATTACCTATGCAAACTGTTTGAATCCGGATGAGAAGTCGTGTAACTCGGCGTCTCATCAGGATCCTGTTTGTTTGTTACTGTGACCAATTTTTTACACAAAAATTAAGAAAAATAAAAAGTGAAAATTGCAGCAGACTACAAAGTTTGCAGACGACAAAAGTTGGCAGCGAAAAGAGTTCAATCAACTGTACATTGTTACGGAATCTTATTGCTTGATACTCCACTTTATGAGGTTAGTGTTGGACTTAGTTTAGTGCTTTTTATCAAACCCCCTTGCAAACTGTTTGATCCAGATCAATAAATGACAGAATTTGTTTTGAGAACTACAAACAATTTTAACCCTTTACTCCATGATACACTTTATAATGCCTTTGGCAAACAGAGTAGACCCAGATCAGAAAGCTGCTGCAGGATTATACATTTTTTTGCCATGGCAAAAATATTGTGTGTTTAAAAGCAAATTTAAAAACTAATCTAATGAATATTCATAATGTCATGATTTCTTACATAAATATTCATGGAGTAAAGAGTTAATGTGTGGTGACTTTTGTAGGAGCGTCATTCGGGCAGCTCGCTCGACAATATGACGTCTGAACGCCGGAGCGCCACAGCAAAGGAGGAGGCGAGGATGATGAATGTGCCCAACCAGAAAATTTTCAAAGCTCTGTCAATGTCATCCATACCGGCCGCAACAAACGCAGAAAAACATAGAGGTATGCAGGAGAAAGACAAAGAGAATATTTTTTTCTGCTTTTTAGCTCACCAGAGCACAAAGTGATCAGGGTCAGCTTTTGTGATCGCCTGATGTCCATCGTGCCTCGGCATGGGTCATCAGTCGTTCTCAGCTTTCATCATTGGCACATAGCATCATTTGTAAGTCCTCTACAAAATGTATATAAATTATGTCCCTGGGGTCAAAATTGGCCCCACCCCAGGGATGCCTTGTTTTCTGTAGGAACATATAGTGAAAACTTTGAAAATCTTCTCCTCTGAAACTGGAAGGTTCTCAGCTTTCGTATTTGGCACATAACATCATGTTCAGGTTCTCTACAAAAGTTATATAAAGTATGCCCCTAGGGTTAAAATTGTCCCCATCTCAGGGGTGACCAGTTAACAATAGAAATATAATTATAGTGAAAACTTTGAACACCTTCTCCTAACTCTGGAAGGTTCTCGGCTTTCATATTTGCCGCATAGCATCAAGTTCAGGTCCTCTACAAAAGTTATATGAATTATGCCCCATGGGTCAAAATTGGCCCCGCCCCAGGTGTAGCCAGTTTTTAATAGAAGCATATAGTGAAAACTTTGAAAAACTTCTCCTCAGAAACTGGAAGGTTCTCAGCTTTCATATTTGGCACATGGCATCATGTTTAGGTACTCTACAAAAGTTTATTATGCCCCTAGGGTCAAAAGTGTTCCTGCCCCAGGGTTGGCCAGTTTTCTATAGCAGACTGCTGTTTCAGTACTTTGCTGGTCAATGACAATGGATCAGTGGCTATTTTTAGCATACATGTATTGCTTGACTGAGTCATTGGCACTCTGTTCGTCAAGATGTAGATGTTGTAGGTTTTGGAGTTTTTGCTTTGTTTTATATAGAAAATTATTGTGAAAACTTTTAAAACCTTCTGTTCTGAAACTGGAAGGTTCTTAGCTTTCATATTTGGCTCATAGCATCATCTTGAAGTACTCTACAAAACTTATATGAATTACCGTATAACGGGATATTTTTACCTGCTGCTAATTTTTACTTATTTTTACGACCAAAGTTATTTTCGTAAAAATATTCCTCATATATTTTCGCCGCGTAAACTCCGGTAAAAATATCTAGTATCTAGAACTTGAATTTAATCGTAAGCAGTGTAATCTTATCAAAATCTTATCTTCCGATACACTAGAGCGACGTGTTATTGTTAATACCTATGCATGTAATGTACAGGTGTTTCAGTGCATTGTGTAATAGGCTATCAGCATCAACACAAAATATGAAGAAACAACACATTATCTGACAAACGTTTCTATTGGCCGAAATCAAAACATACGAGTGGAAATGAGACAGTCATCCAATCAGATGCACGGTTACTAACTGATTACGATATTGTAGCTGGTTTTAGTCACTAATGAATTTGTCTGATAAAGCGGGGTACCATTCCTGTATCAGTTTCGTCCCTATTGCTTTTGGACTTATCCGACCATTTTCATGGCGCTCATAACGTATATTTTATTTACCAACTTCATTTCTGCGGCAGAAGTCGTCGTTGGCAGAACACTGGATCATGACATAACAAACATTGCGATAAATTTGTACATGTAGTACAACACGGTCAATTACGTTAATTATGTTGTTTGATGCCCAGGGCGATAGGTACATGTGTTTGCTGCACGGTTACCGTGGTAGGTGTGAACGCTTATCAAACTGCGACATACAGTTGACTTTGTATTAACCAAACTATTTATTGTGAATTTTTAATGATGTCAACTTTTGATGAGCTAATTTTTTACGTGTCTTCATGGATTCGTAAAAATAAAAGTCATATAAAATCAAATCATGTGTTTTTGCCCCAATTCCGTAAACTTTTACAGCAGTAAAAATAACCCGTTATACGGTATATCCCTGGGATAAAATGAGGCCCCACCCCAGGGTTGGCCAGTTTTCAATAAAAACTTAGTGGAAACTTTGAAAATGTCCTCTGATTGTCTGGTGAGCGATATCAGGGCCATCATGGCCCTGTTTATTGGACCATATCAAGGGCTTAGTGTAATTTTAAGTTTTAGCTTGCCAAACAAACTTTCATCTGTTGAAAATGCCAACCAGTTTGTGGGGTATAATGGATTCACCCTGTTGGGCGGTCAGCCGGACGCACGTGGTCAGTCGGTCTGTCTGCATTATAATACGGGTAGATGGTGTCGCGAACTCCTCCTTCAATGTTTAAGTTATTGAGTTTATATTGGCAGACATAATAACCACAAATGGTGGATGTGCAAGACATGATTTTCATGTGCATAGCTCCAGGCATTGCAGAATTATCTCCCCTTGAACTTTGAGTATTTTTTGTCATTTTGGCATGAAACATGGTAGTTGGTGTCATGAATCACTCCTTCAATTTGAAAGTTATTGACTTGATACTTGTTTTACATAATAACCATGAATGGATGTGCAAGATGCAATTTTAAGTGTTAAGTGCCAGGCATTGCAGGATCTCCCGTTATACTTTCATGGGTAGTTTGTGTCATGAACCACTCCTTCAATTTGAAAGTTATTGACTTGATACTTGTTTTACATAATAACCATGAATGGATGTGCAAGATGCAATTTTAAGTGTTAAGTGCCAGGCATTGCAGGATCTCCCGTTATACTTTCATGGGTAGTTTGTGTCATGAACCACTCCTTCAATTTGAAAGTTATTGACTTGATACTTGTTTTACATAATAACCATGAATGGATGTGCAAGATGCAATTTTAAGTGTTAAGCGCCAGGCATTGCTGAATCTCCTGTTATACTTTCAGTATTTTTTGTCATTTGGAAATGTAACATTTGTAATTGGGTGCCACAAACCCCTCCTTCAATTTGAAAGTTATTGAATTTGTATATGGCATGCATAATAACCATGAAAAGTAGATGTGCAAGATGTAATTTTCATGTCTTTAGCGACAGGAATTGCAGAATTATCTCCCCTTGAACTTTGTGTATTGTTGTCATATTTCGCATACATAATAGCCATGAAAAGTAGATATGTAAGACAGAATTTTCATGTGTTGTTTAGTGTGAGGTAATTGCAGATTTATCTCCCCTTCAACCGAGTATTTTTTGTCATTTGGGCTTGTAACATCGATAGTTGATGTCGCAAACTCCTCCTTCAATTTTATAGTTCTTGTTTGCCTGTCTCTAGGTAAATCTTCATTTCTCCACCAAACCCTATGCTGTGACCACTCTTTTGAATCATTTCTTCGAGAGACGATTCTAAAGAGTGGTCACAACATAAGGGTTGGTGGAGAAATAAAGAAGTTATTCTTGAAAATGTTTTAATTTACGCATCTTATCAAGAGTTCTGTTCTTCTGTACTATGTTCTTTGTTTGTTTCAGGTTCTGCATTTAAAGGCTTAAGCCAAGACAGTAAACAGTAAGTTAAATTTCGAATTTACGTACATTGATCTTGGCCGAAAAGTTAAAGATTTTTTCTAAATGCAAGACTATTTAACACATAATTATGTAACAAATACTAACTTTATAGATATTAACTCTTTCCCTGTTGAATATTCATGTTAGAAATAATGACATCATGAATATTTATTGGCTGAATTTTTACAATGGCACATATACACATGATGTTTTGTTATTGATAGAAACTGTTGAGCCATCTCTATTGTAATTTCAAAAGCAAACAGAGCACACCCATATCAGACAGCTCCTATAGGAGCCATCTTATCTGGGTCTACTCTGTTTGCAAATGAGGGAAAATGTGTTTATATGAAGGAAAGGGTTAACCCTTGTTTATTACAAATTTCAATACCTACTGAATATTCATGAAATATGGAAGCTGGAGCATTATAGCGAATTGAGAAACTAAAGAAGCACATTTATCAAATTCTAATAGCAAACAGAGTAGACCCTGATCAGACGGCTCCTCTAGGAGCCATCTGATCTGGGTCTACTCTGTTTGCAAATGAGTGAAAAGGTGTTTATATGAAGGAAAGGGTTAACTGATTTTTGATGATAGAACAAGAGTCGTTGGTCATGGCAAACACTGTAGAATTAGACCTTTTCTATTCCTAATAGCAAACTCTGATTAGACAGGCCCTACAGGAAATGTCTGATTTTGGTCTACTCTAATTTTGGTCTACTCTGTTTGCAACTGCATAAATACATTATCTGTGTCTGGTAAAAATTACTTGAATCCAGATAAAATATCAGGCTAACTCAGCATCTCATTTTAACCCTTTCCTAAATATAAACTACTTTTCACGCCTTTGCAAACAGAGTAGACCCATATCAGATGTCTCCTGTAGGAGCTGTCTGATCAGGGTTTGCTGTTTGCTTATGAAATTATAATACTCTGTTTGCTGTGGCTAAAATTTCCTGTGTTCATATTGCCTTTATAAAACAATCATCTAATTTATTCATGTCATTATTTCATATATGAATATTCATGAAGAAAAGGGTTAAATCAGTATGGCTGTGCACTGTATTGGTTTCACCCCGTATATATCAGCTTTGTTTTGCTTTGTTGACAATTTAACGATGGCGGGAATTGGGATACATGTACATATTTGCAATCAATCTTGTATGATTGTTATGGTTGTGGCTTATGTTTTTTGCACATCAGATTTTCTGAGTTTTGTTATATTTGGTTCTGCTTTTAGTGACTTCTCTACAGAATAACGAGGAAAATATTGTTAGAATCGGATTGATGAGTTGATAAATGCTCTTTTTGAACCAGCGTAACTCTTTGCAAGCTAGTGTTAAACCATGATAACTAGTAGGGCAAACAATTTAGATCAAGATGAGACAAAGCATAATTCTCATCAGAATCCAAACTATTTGACACTTTGACTATATTTTACAAAGAAATACGAGAAATTTGATTTTAAGAATTGAAGCAGGAAACAATTGTTGCAGACAAAAAATTACTTAGCATGCAAAGAGTTAAACGTTATCCTGCCAAGTGTGACCAGACTGCCAAACAGCTTGGACTCAGATGAGACTCCATGTCAGTCTATGTGTCATCAGGATCCAAGCTGTTTGACACTTGGTTAGAACTTCCACAAAATGTTGAGTGAATTGGAAGTAAGAATGGCTCCAGATCGGAGTTTAAACCTTTCCTTCATATAAACACTTTGCTGAACAATTTCAAACAGAGAAGCCCCAGATCAGACAGCTCCTATAGGAGCCGTCTGATCAGGGTCTGCTCTGTTTGCTTTTGACATGATTTAGATCTGATTCTACAGTTTTTGTCAAACAAAATATTATTTTGAAAAGTTTACAGTATAAAAAGAAGCTAATAAATATTCATGATGTCGTTATTTCTTACATGAATGTTAAACAGGGAAGGGGTTAAGCAGTTGTCTCTTTTTCAGCAATTAAAGGGAAAGAACTCTAATAACAATTAGTTTCAGATTATGTCCTAATTTGCAGTAATTGTCCATTTTAACTATTGTGTTATGCTTTGCTAATTGTGCTGGTTTTACCTGTTGCTCATTAACCCATCCCCTCTTATTGATGCCTCTGTGAAAGTCACTTTCGGAAACCATTGTGATAAATAGAGCATATGCTCCATAGGATCAAATGCTCTATTTATCACAATGGTTTCAAAACTACTGGTACACAATGCTAAAATTCTCCCATTTCTTTAGTAAATACATGTACTCCTTTTCGGTAGACTTATTCAAAGAGGTAGGATCTAAAAATAGCCTATGAGGGAATGGGTTAAGCAGTTACATTGTTTCACATTGGATTTTCAGGATAAATGCACCCTCCCATGTGCTTATTCAAAAACTAATCGCAGAACATGAGTGAGTTTTAAAGGTCAAGGTTACTACATATGTAAAGGTCAAAGGTCAAGCTATCTTTTCCCCAAATTTGCATATTTGTGGTGAATATGTGATAACCTATGTGAACTTAGGATCCAAATAAAATACTAAGTAACTCACTATTATTTAAAAACAATGAAAGAAAAATTAACTTTGTTATTTTTATTTTTTTGTAGCCAACATTACATTGCATGTAAAGAACGAAAGAATGCAATTTACATTCTATTAATCTAATCATATGAATGTAAGGATTAAGCCATTTAAATACTTTTCAAAGTAATTTTTGAAAGTAGAATGTTCCATCATTGTTTAACAGTAAAGTCCATATAGTGTAGATGGGTAAACTTTGGTAAGAAGATTGTGAAATGACAAACAGTGCAGACCTTGTTGTGAGGCTACACTATTTGCAGACACCGGTACATTTGTTTCCAGCATTCGAAGGGATAACCACATTCTTGTATACAAATGTTAGAGGTTAACTGTGGAATTTGTATCTGGTACTGACAGAAATGAAGGAATTTTTTGTTCACCTGAAACATTCTAATAAAAGTTTCATGGGATTTCTACAGTGTTTATCTCTTGATCAAACTTTTTGTGAGCATCCTCAAAAATTTCAGAGAAACAAATTGTTCAGGCTTTCAACACTGAATTTTCAGAGTGGATCATTATTGTTTATTGGTAGAGTCCATACATCATGAAAGAGTAAAACTGTACAAGAGGGTTTTGAATGATAAGCAGTACAGGCCCTGATCAGAGAGCTCCTCTAGGTTCTACTCTAGATGCCCTCTGATCTCGGTCTACACTGTGAATGACAAATGTTCTCATTTCCAGCGTTCACTGTGTTAAATGATTCATAAAGTTTTTAATTATTACACAAATATTCATAAATTGAAGGGTTAATTAGAACTTCAACAGCCAAAATATAAGGCCTGACCTCTGACCTTTACAGGCCCATCTGAAAGTTTCTTGACCTTTTTTGACCTTGTTAGTTTGCTACTGTGTTTGGAGACCTAAGTTAATGTATAACTGTAGATGCTGATTGTTAGTCACGTGCATGTGTTTGTTGAATGAATGCACTTTCCTCATCATTCCCATGACATTAAACTATCTTGTCAGTGATTACTTAAGATACTGTTGCATACCTGTACTTTTATTCTATTCTGAACCTACTTTAACCATTACAACACTGAATTATCAAATGCGCTATTCCAAAATTCAAACAGCTCAAGGTTATGGTGAATATTTAGGGCTTTTTCTAAAGAAAAGTGTAACATGACAAACAATGCAGACCCTGATGAGAGGGCTCCTAGGAGCCCTCTCATCTGGGTCTACACTGTTTGCAGAGGACATTAATGACTCTCTTCGTGCACTGTAAGGGTTAAGCTGCTAGGAAATTGTTTAAGAAAGCTTATTATTTATTATCTGTACAGATTTTGATAATAGTGTCATTATGGGTGAAATCTTCTCAGAGTTGTGCATATGTGTTTTGGGTAGCTCTTTACTCGATGAATATTCATGGAAGAAATGATGACAGCATGACTATTTATTGCATTTTTACCATAGCATATGAACACAGTTTTGGTTATGACAGTAAAATAAGATATGTTATCTCATAAGCAAACAGAACAGACCATGATCAGACAGCTCCTAAAGGAACTGTTTGATCTGGGTCTACTCTGTTTTCAATGGCATAAATATGCCTATCTAAAGCTTTTCTCTTCAACAAGAACTTAGCAACATGCCCAAACCAAAACTGCAAGCTTTGCTGGAAGTTTGCAGCAAGTGTGCAGCTGCATGTCAAATATGCATGCTGCAGTCTAAAATCCATACATTTTGCAGGCTTGCCACAAGCCAAATTAAGCTTGCAGGACTTCACTGAGATATTTGCTATCTTATTTAGCTTGCAGCCGTCACCCTAATTTAGCTAGCAAGCTAGTTAGCTTGCGGTAAACTTTCATTTGGAATGTTTACAACTCTACCACAAGCTAATTTGCAGACGCAAGCCAAACTACAAGTCAGTTTTCAACGCAAGCTTGCGCAAACTAACCACAAGCTTAATTTTGGCTATTTAGCTTCTGTCAAGCTTGCGCAAGTTTGATATAATCTTATTGCAAGCTTGCGGGTAAACGGGCATTTTGGTTTGATATAATCTTATTGCAAGCTTGCGGGTAAACGGGCATTTTGGTTTTGGTGTATTGGCATGATCATATTACCATAACCCTTTCCCTGTTCTATATTTAGCCCAAATTTTAATACTTACTGAATATTCGTTAACAAAATAGTTATAAAGAAATATGGAAGGTGGAACATTGTAGACATTTTAGAAAGTAAAGAAACGGATCTATCAAATTCTATTAGCAAACAGAGCAGACCCTGATCAGACGGCTCCTCTAGGAGCCGTCTGATCTGGGTCTACTCTGTTTGCAAATGCGTGAAAACATGTTTATATGAGGGAAAGGGATAATGTATAGAGCAAGTTTCTCCTTCTACCCAGATTTTTCTAAATGTTATTTCCGTTACGGCAGAGTTATATTTGATGTGGCGTAAAAAGTCGACAACTTTGTGGTACTCTTATTTTAGATACAGTTCATACAGTGCTTTAGTCATTTCAGTGCCTTCTGTTCAAGGATGGTATAGCTTGTTGTACTTGATAATGACATATAAAAACAGACTAATAGATTAGCTTGTTCAAATCACATCTATATTATGGCCCTTCCCTTCCTGAAAGCAAAGATTTATCTGAGGGACTGGTGTTAAAACAAAATGAAAGATTTTTATCATATATCGCACCTATGAACATTGTGATAACACTTCACTCTTGTTTCCTGATGGGGAAGATGTGCTGAAAAAAAACTGTTCAAGGGGGAAATTTTTGAGGTGTTCACAGTAAAACCTCTCTACAAGTACCATATGCACCTCAGAGAAGTTTTGAAACTGGGTGATATTTACAAGCGATAGCTGAATGCAGGACTGAAGTAATACTTAAAGCTCCAAACGAGTTTTCTGCATTACTTTTGTTCTGCATTAAGCCTTCAGCAGATGAATGTTTATGTAAGAAATAATGACAATGAATATCTAGTTGTTGAATTGTTATGATGGGATATAGATACGGGAAATTTTGGCTATGACAGAAACTGTAGAATCATATATTCTTCCATACACAAACAGAGCAGGCCGTTTGATCTGGGTCTACTCAGTTTTCAAAGGCATTAAACAGTATCTATCTGGTAACACCATATATATATGCCTTTTAATGCCATGGCAACCAAAGAAGACCAAAACCCTAGACATATGATCACTGTCTGTAGTGTTTGCTTGTTGGATAATATAGATCTGATTCTACAGTTTCTGCCAAGGCTAACAGTTTCTGTACTGATATACAGTTATTAAAAATTCAGCTAATAAATATTCATGATATCATTTTGTACATGAATATTCATGGATTAAAAGGTTAAGCAACCATTAGCTGTTCAAGAAATGATTTATGCAATGGTTATTATAGAGTGGTTCATCTGTTACTGTAGATTGTAGAATACAGGGGTATTTGTAGCACAATGGTTTCATACTTATTCATAGATTTTCACTTTATGTAGATCATTGTATGCATGGAAATTTTTATGGCATGAAATATTATTTTGTCTGTTTTATTTAACTATTACTCTATGAAAGAAATGATCACTTCATGAATATTAATTAGATTAATTTTTAAACATGCATATTAATACATGATATTTTTTGTCAATACAAAAATCGTAGAATTGCATTTATATTACCAAAAGCAAACAGAGCAGACCCTGATCAAGTGACCCCTGTAAGAGCCATCTGATCTGGGTCTCTCTGCTTGCAAAGTCATAGAAAGGCGTATTAATGGCGCAATGGGTTAAACATCATACATGAGCTTGTGATTTATTTTTTTGTCACATTTTCAATTGTTCTGTTATTGCTAATTATCCAGAAAACCATTTGAATGTGGGACATGAGTGAACTGGTATTTGTAAACTGTGTAGACCCAGATCAGGAGGCTCCTGGAAGAGCTCTCTGATCAGGGTTGCACTGTTTGTAGTCTCTCTTGTGCAAATTATATGTACCTATACCCTTTCATACTGAATGGACTCTATCTTTAGATGGTGATGGACCATTCCAATTTAAAAAATCAGCGTTCAAAGGGTTGAATATACATGTACATGTATTGCATAGTTGGATCCAAAGCACATTCATTTTGTTTCATATGCACATTAACACAGGTTTGATATGTAAGAAATGCTTTAATTTAAAAGTTTAAAGTACATGTAGCAGTTGAATGTCTTGTATTCAAAACTCATACATAAGCTGACATTTTAATTTCAAACTGTAAATCCTCTCTTCAAGGACCAATAAAATATCTCATAAAGGCCTACTTATGAAGCAAAGGGTTAATGCAGGACAGAAGTAATGCAGAAATCTCCCACAGGAACTTTCTGCATTACTTTAATTCTGTGTTAAGCAGCCACCTGCTTCTAAGGCGCTATGTTTCTGGATGGAATGGTCACTTGAGAGGGATTTGTGCTGTAGCAAATATACAGTAGAAGCTAAGCTAATTGGCCCGATGCAGCATGGCTTGCTATATTTGTATCGCCATAACCATGGTAACCAAATGCATTGTAGTGCACAGTTTCAACGCCAGGATGAAATAGAAGAAGAGGAACCCCCATACCAGATCCCCACCCATGTGCCGTTGCCAAGGCGACGAAAAAAGGGGGAAATGTCTGTGTATGACTTTTTGATTGAGTAAGTCACCCAACTAAAGTGACCATCTGTTTCAGTTTAGTCTCCTTGTGGAAGCAAAATTCTGACTACATGAAAGATGGATTTCTTTCTTGTTACTCTTCTCTATATTGATACATATGTATATGTATCTATGTAAATGCCAAAGCTTTTGATTTTTTTCTCACTTATACATAATCTTCTTGATAGTCATTTCATTTTGTAGATCTCTGTTGTATAGAAGCTTATGTTTCACATTTTGCTTGAGCTAATGCTTAGTTCAGAACAATTAGCTAAGAATGGTATTCATTGTTTTAGTTGGCTTGAACACGACACTGGAGCTAGGCAGTATTGGTGACGGGTTCAGATATTTCCTTGTTGACAGCCAGGCCATGATAAAAATGTTAATCCTTTCTCTGTTGAATTTTGTTGTAAGAAATTATAAAATCATGAATATTTATTAACAGCATTTTTATAATGGCATATTTGATATTGATGTAGAAATAGTAGAGTCAGGTCTATTATAATTTCATAAGCTTAACAGAGCAGACAGTGGTCAGATGACTCCTACAGGAATCATTGATTTGGATCTAATCTGTTTGCAAAGACGTGAAAAAGAGTTTAGTTGAAGGAAAGGGTTAAATAGTCTTTATGTTGAGATACTGGACAGCTTGTCTTGATGTTGAGATAATGGACAGCTTGTCTTGATGTTGAGATACTGGACAACTTGTCTTGATGTTGAGATAATGGACAGCTTGTCTTGATGTTGAGATACTGGACAACTTGTCTTGATGTTGAGATAATGGACAGCTTGTCTTGATGTTGAGATACTGGACAACTTGTCTTGATGTTGAGATAATGGACAGCTTGTCTTGATGTTGAGATAATGGACAACTTGTCTTGATGTTGAGATACTGGAGTCCTTAAATTGATTTGATCTAAGCTATTTGTTATGGTCATCAGAATTCCACCCATACATTTTGTGCTAGGCCTGCAGTATTATCTATTATCTAATCCTTCCTTTGTGAATATTCATACCATATGAATGTTAATAAAATGAAAATGTATTATATCACAAGAAACAAGATATATTTTGCCCTGACAGTGTATATACTATTAAAGCAAAGACAGCAGACCCTAATCGGACAGCTGCTTTAGGAACTGTCTGATCTGGATCTACTCTGCAAAGAGGTAAATGTGGAATTTCAAAGCAAAGGGTAAATGCTTGATAAACTTCATAAACATGTATTGGAGTAGAAGGTTGAATTGTTTGAAGATACATGTAAAATAATATATCAGCAGGGTATCCTATAGGAGCAAATGCTGTATTTATCATAATGGTTTCAAACTACGACATTCTAAAAGTTTCCTTTTCTCTAGTTAATGCTCCTTTTCGGTAGATTTGTTCAAAGGGGTTGAGTCTAAAAATAGCCTATTAGGGAATGGGTTAACCCTTTACTTCATAGAGACTTTACAAACAGATTAGACACAGATTAGTGGTACAAAGGGCTAAAGAAAAGTCATGCCATAAGGTTTGGACGGAGAATTAAAGGAGCTATGCTGATAAAAAGAAAATGTTCAATTTATGCATCTTCTGCAAATGAAAGGTTAGATCCAAGACTTGAAGTGCACCTTGTTACTGCTGAATGATGAACTGTCTGTTACTGGGAGATGTTTGTCTTTAGGAATGGCCACCTTGTCGTTTGTCTTTAGGAATGGCCACCTTGTCATTGCTGAATCATGAGCTGTCTGTTACTGGGAGATGTTTGTCTTTAGGAATGGTCACCTTGTCATTGCACACTAATATTGTACACTGCAGTATAATTCTTTACTTCATGAATATTCATGTAAGAAATTATGACATCATGAATATATTTATTAAATTAATTTTTAAAATGACATATTAACTCTTTTTTTTTCCAAAGTAGAAACATGAGCAAACAGCAAACCCTGACCAGACGGCACCTACAGGAGCCATCTGATCTAGGTCTACTCTGTTTGCAAAGGCTTAGAAAGACATATTTATGAAGTAAAGGGATAATCTCTATAAAAGCCACTTCAAATATGTTTAATTCTGGGTCATATCCATGATCACCTTTGTAAACAGTTTGGATCCAGATGAGACACCAAGTAACTCAACATCTCATCAGGATCCAAACTGTTTGACACCCAGATTGCATCATTTTGTGATGGTGAAAGTGTCTGTTATTATAGAGAGGGTCTGTTCAGATATACATATAGCAATTGATGTCACACCAGTACTGGGTATATTTAATAACCCTTTCCTCCATTAATATCTATGTGAGAAATAATGACATCATCAATATTAATTAGATTAATGTTTTGTAATGGCACATGGACAGAGAAATGTTTGGCCATGATAGAAAAAAAACCCAGTAGAATTTGATGTAATTCCAAAAGCAAACAGAGCAGACCCTGATCAGACGGCTCCTATAGGAGCCGTCTGATCTGGATCTACTCTATTTGCAAAGGCATAGAAAGGCGTATTTATGGAGTAAAGGGTTAATTAATCAAAGCTATAGTGCAAAACTATTGTAAAAACTCACTCCATTTATGATAATAATTTCAAATAGATTGATCCAGAGATGATGCTGAGTATCTCGGTGCTTGACATCAGGATCAAAACAAGAGTATAATCTTTTGATAATAAAAAAATCTAGTAAACCCCACAAAACAGGATGTTCAAATTAGCATCACTGCTGGTCTGTAAGACAGGTGATAGCTTAATGCAGAATGAAAATCATGAGCTTTCAGCATGACTTTTATCCTACATTAATCAGCCACCTGCCTAAAAATATCTAAATTCTTTACTAAAATTCCAGTTATGGGGAGTTTTACTGTAGCAGGAAAAAATAATTTTGAAATGCAGATAATCTTAATAGTATTATGTTACAATAGTTTTGGGCTACATGTATGTCTTTGGATTATATATCTCAAGCACAATGCACACTGTGTATCAGAAACCATATATAGCTCATATATATTAATCATGTGTGTCCCAAAGACTTACTGTTATTCCACAGGCCATAGGCAGTCAACATTAGCTTCCCAATTTGGGCAGTTGCGAGAATTTTAATGTGCCAAATTATACCATTAAGCACTTTAACCCTTTCCCTCATATAAACATGTTTTCACGCATTTGCAAACAGAGTAGACCCAGATCAGACGGCTCCTAGAGGAGCCGTCTGATCAGGGTCTACTCTGTTTGCTAATAGAGTTTGAAAGATCAATAAATAAAGAGTAGGTTTTGAAATTTGAAACAAACATAGAACAGGGAAAGGGTTAAATGATTGTCTGTTAAATGTTTTGTGTTCTTCAATGTTGCACCTTTAGAGGGGTTCTTTTGTAGTATTTTGCTAAAAGTGAAAATGACTGTTTGGGGAGCCAGTGGGAGACTGCCTTGTGCTTCCACCATAATTAGGAACAGCAATTTAAGAAGTGATGTAATGTTTTCATTGTTTGTTTGTTTTCAGTCCTTCTAATTTTTCGAACGATTACTCGACAACTCATTTGTCGAAAGTTAAAGATAAAGAGAAGGAAGAGAAAAAGCGTAAAACAAGCGTATTTTCCCGACTCCAGAGCAGCTACAGAGTAAAGAAGGTAGGAATACACTTTTTAACACTTACCCTAATTTAACCCTTTCCCTGCTCTATATTTATTACAAATTCCAGTACCTACTGGATATTCATGGAAATCATAGTTATAATGAATTATGGAAGGTGGTACATTGTAGCCATTTTAGAAAGTGAAGAAACAGATCTATCAAATTCTATTAGCAAACAGAGTAGACCCTGATCAGACGGCTCCTCTAGGAGCCGTCTGATCTGGGTCTACTCCGTTTGCATATGCGTGAAAACACGCTTATATGAGGGAAAGGGATAAACACCTTTCATGCATTTGTAAAACAGTATACCCAGATCAGCTGGCTCCCAGAGGAGCTGTCTTATCAGGGTCTGGTCTGTTTGCTGATGGAATTTGCTGGATGTTTCTTTACTTTCTAAAATGGCTACAATGTTCCACCTTCCATATTGCAGTATAGTTATTTTATCCATGAATATGCAGTAGGTATTGCAATTTGGAATAAACATAGAAGAGGGAAAGGGGTAAATGAGTAGGTCAGTCAATAAGAGAAAAGGGTAGGATACTGCAATAATTTATTAACCCTTTACTCATTAGATGCGCCTTTACAAACAGAGTAGAACCAGACCAGATGGCTCCTTCAGGAGTTGTCTGATCATGTTCTGCACTTTTTGCTTATGACATAATATAGATCTGACTCGACAGTTTCTGGCATGATAAAAAATACTTTATTCAGGGGCCATTATAAATATTCAGTTAACCCATTCCCTCTTGGATTATTTTTAGACCCAACCTCTTTGACTCAATGTACCGAAAAGGAACATCAACAATAGAAAAGGAAACTTTTAGAATTTTGTCGTTTTGAAACCATTGTGATAAATAGAGCATTTGCTCCTATCACAATGGTTGCAAAATATGAGTTTTACAGAGGCACAAAAAGGTGTCAGTAGGAGAGAAAGGGTTAATGAATTATCATGAAGTCATATTCTTGTATAACCCCTTTACGCCATGAATATTCATGTAAGCAATAATGACACATGAATATTAATTAGATTATTACATCTGTTACTATAAATAGTAACATTTTTACACTCAAAATGGTCGTCGTATTGTCCGAGCGGGCATATACGGACCTAGCGACGGGCCTATAACCAATATATGCCCGCTGCCAAGATAATTGTTCTAAATCTATAGCAACAGAACCCTGATACATGGCAAAGGTCCTATTCTGCTCCGATGCTGCAAATGTTGTCAACGTGCTCGTATACAAACCGATTAGCCCCAATTTCCAAACCCTCGCTTTTACAAAGACAATCCTCATCCGAATTGATTCAGATTTCTGCACATGCACAGTACAAGTACCGGTAAATTGCAGTCTAGTCGCTAGTTCCAACGCCCATTTTTCGAAACTTGTAAAATTGTCATTTTGACGTCATCCAAATGATGTCAAAATAGCGCCATTCCCTCAAAGGAGCTTTCTGCATGACTTTCATCCTGCATTAAGCAGCCAGCTGCCTAAACAGATTATCTAAATTCTTGTTTCCGAAAGTTCTTATTTAGAGGGGCTTTGATGTATAGTAAGTTGGATCTATATGAGCCTGGAATTATACAGCATATCATTAGAATCAAAACTGTTTGATATTCTGACAAGAGTTTTGGAAAAGAAATGAGTAAATATTTACTTTTAGAATTTTACCCATTCCCTCATATTTACATTTGTAAAGGTCACTTTTTGAAATCATAGTGATATATAGAGCATTTGCTCTATTTATCATAATGGTTTCGAAACTACACAATTTTATATATATATATATTTTTTTTTTTATAGTATAAATGCTTCTTTTCAGTAGATTGATTCAACGAAGTTGGGTCGAAAAATAGCTTATGAGGGAATGGGTTTAGACAATAACTTTTCCAATTTATTTCCAAAACAATGATCAAACTGACAAATGGTTTAGATTTTGATGAGTTGCTGAGTTTTTCAATCTGTCCTCTAGATGCAAGCGATTTAAAAATGTTATTACAAAATTCACCCTAGCTTGTTAAAGGTTCAACCCTGTAAATGTGGGAAACAAGTATATAATATAACTTACAAACTGTATAGATCCAGATCAGAGGGCTCATAGAGGATCTGTCTGATCAGGATCTGCACTGTTTGTCATTCATAACCCTCTCACAGATTATACTGTTCTATTCTGAATGGACTCTACAGTTAAGCCATTCCATCATATTGACGACTTTTGACGACTCTGTAAAAGTCACTTTGTGAAACCATTGTGATAAATAGAGCATTTGCTCCTATAGGAGCAAATGCTCTATTTATCACAATGGTTTCAAGCTACAAAATTCTAAAAAAAAATCCTTTTCTCTAGTTAATGCTCCTTTTTGGTAGATTTATACACAGAGGTTGTATTTAAAAATAGCCTATGAGGTAATGGGTTAAACACGATGGGTTTTCAAAAGTTATTCAGCATTCAACTGTTTATGTCAGATGGGAATCAGGCCTGCAGGTGTGGGGTAGCTTACCTGAGGTTTTCTATCAGGCAGTAAATCAATTGAGCTTTTACCTGCTGGAATTGCGTTTTGGACAACATCATTGACTTTGTACAGTTAGTGTTAGCTTTTCATTTGATAAAGATATGTATTTAGGCATTTGCCAAAATATCAGACAGCTCCTGTAGGAGAGCTATAGAGATTGCCATTATATTATAGCTCTCTTTTCCATTCCTAACCTGAATAGGTTTTCATTATTACATTTTTAACCATTTCCCTGCTCTAAGTTTATTCAATTTCAATACCTACTATAGCCATTTTAGAAAGTAAAGAAACAGATCAGACGCTGATCAGATATATAGGAGCTGTCTGAT
Organism: Azorinus chamasolen; assembly: GCA_963576725.1. Taxonomy (NCBI): domain Eukaryota; kingdom Metazoa; phylum Mollusca; class Bivalvia; order Cardiida; family Solecurtidae; genus Azorinus; species Azorinus chamasolen. The sequence continues at coordinate 30,432,503 of OY755239.1, read as the reverse complement.
CTGAGTCTATTCTGTTTGAAAATGGAAGAAATGTGTTTATATGAGGCCTAGGGTAGGGTTAACCCTTAACTCCATAAATACGCCTTTCTACACCTTTGCAAACAGAGCAGACCCAGATCAGACGGCTCGTGTAGGAGGTCTGCTCTGTTTGCTTATGATATAATATGGGTATCATGATTCAGCAGCTTCTTCCATAGCCAAACATGTCTGTGTCCATGTACAATTAATCTAATTAACCCTTTGCTTGCTATTCGCGGCAATATACCTACCTGTAAATAGTGAAGACCCAGATGAGACAGCTCCTGCAGGAGCTGTCTCATCAGGGTCTGCACTATTTACAAGTTGAATGTGCAACCAGTGCACTCCACAGCAGTGATTGCACAGTGAAATACTTGTACACAGTGAAGATATATGTAATTATACAACAGGGCATGGGTAAAGAAGAAGAAATGTATTTTAAAATTCAGCAAGCGAAGGGTTAATGATGTCATTATTTCTTACATGAATATTCATGAAGTAAAGGGTTAACATGAACAATGTCTTCCTCCAGTGAAGAATATGATGTTTAACCATCCAACCCTACCCTTCATATAAAAGTCTTGTCACACATTTTCAAACAGAGTAGACCCAGATTGTATGACTCCTGTAGGAGCTGTCTGATCAGGAACTGTTTTGCTTATGGAATGATGCAGATCTTATTCTACAGTCTAAAATTCCATTATTGATGCCATTATAAAAATAAAGTCTCTACTCCATAGGTATGCCTGTCTACACCTTTGCAAACAGGGTCGAAACAGATTAGATAGTTCCTGTACTAGCTGTCTGATGAGGGTCTGCTCTGTTTGCGTATTGAATAATATACCGGTAGATCTATTTCTACAGTTTCTACCAGAGTCAAAACTTTCCTTGTTTGTGTGGTATGATAAATATTAATTAACCCTTTCCCTGTTCTATATTTATTCAAAATTTCAATACCTACTGAATATACATGGACAAAATAGTCATAATGAAATATGGAAGGTGGAACGTATATTGTAGCCATTTTGGAAAGGAAAGAAACAGATCTTTCAAATTCCATTAGCAAACAGAGCGGACCCTGATCAGACGGCTCCTAAAGGAGCCGTTTGATCTGGGTCTACTCTGTTTGCAAATGCGTGAAAAGGCGTTTATATGAGGGAATGGGTTAAGCTGATTCATATTCATATATACACAAGTGCTAACATAAATATTCATAAAGTAATAATTTCTTGCATGGATAGTCATTAAGTAAAGAGTTTGAAAAGAAATTTATAAGTTGATCAGCACTTACATTTTAGGAGGTCTAATTCTAGTCAGTTGTCTGTGCTTTGAACAAAGTATTATAGCTTAAGCACTTGTGATGTCTATTGCAATTAGACAGTTGATTGCTGAATTATCAAAGTGGAGTGGTTCATTAGTGTTCATCAGATTCCATTTACAGTTACAACTCAATACTACAAACACTCAGATACATATCATTATTGATCTTTAACACAGGTGGCAGCTTAATGCAGGGTGTAAGTCATGCAGAAAGCTCCTCTAGGAGCTCCTCTAGGAGCTTTCTGCATGACTTTCACCCTGCATTCTGCAGCCACCTGCTTACAAAGACATAAATTCTTCATTACTAAAATTTTGTAGTATTGAGTTTTTACTGTAGAATGAACGGATTAAATTTGCTAGAATAACACACAGTGTAGACCCTGATCACAGGATTCCTCAGAGAGCCCATTGATGTGGGTCTACACTGTTTGCTATAATGTCAGTTAAATTGTTTTTGTAACTCAAGGGGTTAGCCCTTCAAATGTGGGAATCACAGGTACTAGAATATGTAAACTGTAGATCCAGATCAGAGTGCTCCTGATTCTCTGATCAGAGTCTGCACTAGTTGACATTTCAAATCCAGTCTCACAAATTATACCCTTTTATACTAACGGACTCTTTCATTAAAAAATCCTGGGTTGTTCCAGTTTGCAAATTGTGCGTGCAAAGGTTTAAACCTCACTACACACTCAACACCTTTAATGCCTTGGCAAACAGAGCAAGAGCCATCTGATCAGGGTCTGCACTGTTTGCTTATGACATTATATAGATCTGATACTGTGTCAATGCAAAGATTTTCCTTGAAAAAATACATTATAAAAAATCGGCTAATGAATATTCATGATGTTTTTAATTCTTTCATGAATATTGAACAGGTAAAGGGTTAATTGCTGTAATTACTTTAAGAGTTGTTTTAATTAGTGTTGGATTACTCAAAGATTGAAATAAGTACCTGCTTTATAGCAGACTGTAGTAGGGTCAAGTGTGCTGCCACCTAGTGGCTGTATTTCATAGAGATCAATCAAAATTTATTCTTTGCCACTAGCACTGAATTTATGATTAGCTTTGGAAACAATCTGGATCCAGCTGAGACGCTGAGGAACTGATCAGGATTCAAACTGCTTGACACTGTGTCTGTATATCTGAAGAGAAATTTAAGAAAAATTAATGAGATTTGTAGCGGATGAAAATTTAGGCAGACTACAATTTCTCAGCAAGAGTTAACCCATTCCTTCATGTAAATACATTTTCACACATTTGCAAACAGAGTAGACCCAGATCAGACTGCTCCTGTAGGAACTGGTCAGGGTCTGATCAGGGTCTGCTCTGTTTGCTAATGGAATTTGATAGGTCTGTTTTGTCACTATTTCTCACATGAATATTCAGTAGGTATTGAAATTCGGAATAAATATAGAACAGGGAAAATGCTTAAAAGAAACCAGAAAGGCAGTAAATGTTATGGAATCTTGTAGCTAAAAATTTAACCCTATCTCTGTTCTGTATTTAGTCAAAATTTCAATACCTACTGAATATTCATGGAAAAAAAATGTTATAATGAAATATGGAAGGTGGAACATTGTAGCTATTTTAGAAACTAAAGAAACAGATCTTCCAAATTCCACGAGCATACAGAGCAGAACCTTATCAGACAGCTCCTATAGGAGCCATGAAAACACATTTATATGTAGGAAAGATTTATTTAAACATTATCATGCTGAGCACAATTGCAAGGCAATGAGACTCCCAGGTAAATTGTGTCTCATCAGGATTCAAGCTGTTTGAATCTTGGTCAGTAATTTCTTAACCCTTTATTCCATGAATATTCAGGAAAGAAATGATGCCATCTTGAATATTGATTAGATTAATTTTTAAAATCACAGTAACTTTTGGATTTTTTTCCAAAACAGAATCCGTGGAATCAGATCTATATTATTCCACAAGCAAACAGAGCAGGCTCCTATAGATCTGGGTCTACACTGTTTTTAAAGGCATAGAAAGGTTTATGTATGGAGTAAGGGGTTAATGCATTTTCTGATAGGAAAACCTTTTCATGCCTTAACCCTTTCCCTGTTCAGTATTCACAAAAGAAATAATGAAATAATGAATATTTGTTAACTCAACTGTTACAATGTAATGTTTTCAAAGGAAACTTTTCTATATTGTGGCAAACAGAGCAGAGCCAGACCTTGATCCTACAGGAGCCCTCTGATCTGGGTCTACTCTATTTGCAAATGCATGAAAAGGTGTTTCAAGAATAGACACTTTTCAGACATCTCCTGTCTGTTTGATTATGGAATGGTATAGATATGATGTTGCAGTTTCTGCCATGGCCAAAAATTCCATACAGTAAAACCTGTCTTGTGCGGCCATTCATTTAATGAACATAGGAGTGTAAAAAAGTAGGTGATTGCTTAATGCAGGGCAAAAGTAATGCAGAAAGCTCCTATAAGAGCTTTTTGCATTATTTTTTACCTGCATTAAGCTGCCACCTGCCTTACAGACCCATAATTCGACCTGTTTTTGATGGCCACTTCAGACAGGTTCTCCTGTAGTTCATATCAAAATAATACCATTATACATATTCAGCTTATAAATATTCTTGATCTCATTATTTCTTACATGACTATTCAAACAGTCTCCTGCAAATGCTTTCACATGCCTTTGAAAACAGAGTAGAACTAGATCTGATCAGGGTCTGCTCTGTTTGCTCATGGAATTATGTAGGTCTTCTAAGTTTCCACCAATACCAAAAAAAAACAAACCTGTGTGCATAGTTATTATGTATTATTATAAAAATTTAGCTGATAAATATTCATGTTTTTTCTTATATGAATATTCAACAGGGAAAGGATTAAAGACATGTCAGTTTGTTCTATTGAGAGGTTTTATTGTTATTGACCATTTTACATTTACCTTTTGCAAGTTGTTACGATGTTTTTTTGCTTAGCTGTTGAGATGCTTCCTTTTTTATCACAGAATAAGGATAAGGAGGGGAAGAATAAAGGGGCCCATCGATATGTTCCGCTCAGCTCCAGTAACTTCATTACCTGTGATATATGTAACAAACCACTCAGCAACAAACCCGCTCTCCAATGTCAAAGTAAGTTGATAAGTCTTGTCTTGTTTGTCTGTATGTCTGTCTGTCTGTGTCAGGAATTATGGCCTGAAGTCGGGAATTTTATACCTGATTTGGTTCAATCAAATAACAACAGAAAGATATTTCTCTATATTTTATTGAAAACTGTTGATACTGCACACTAACATAAAAGCAGCATTTTATTTCCTTTAACCTTTTCTCCATAAATACGCCTTTCTAAGATTAGATCCAGATCAGACGGTTCCTACAGGATCTACTCTGTTTTCTTATGGTTTAACCCTTTCCCTCATATAAACATGTTTTCACGCTTTTGCAAACAGAGTAGACCCAGATCAGATGGCTCCTATAGGAGCCGTCTGATCAGGGTCTGCTCTGTTTGCTAATAGAATCTGATAGATCTGTTTCTTTGCTTTCTAAAATGTCTACAAAGTTCCACCTTCCATATTTCTTTATAACTATTTTGTCAATTAATATTCAGTAGTTATTAAAATTTGGCGTACATACAGAACAGGGAAAGGGATAATATAGTTTCTTACATGAATATTCATGGAATATGGGATTAAACCATTTCTCCAAAAATATGCTTGTCTTTGCTCCTATAGGAGCAAATGCTCTATTTATCACAATGGTTTCAAACTACAAAATTCTAAAAAAAAAAAAATCCTTTTCTCTAGTTAATGCTCCTTTTTGGTAGATTTATTCAAAGAGGTTGGCTCTAAAAATAGTCTATGAGGGAATGGGTTAAAAGGGTCAACTCATACATCTTTTCACTATCAATCTTCATTTGTATGTATTGTATTTCAGGGGTTTTCTTGTGTTCAATATTTGTGCCTGAACTGTTTAAATTAATTTTTACGAGATACACAACACTATTAATGATGACTTTTCTTTCTTTTACAGTTTGTTTGGTCAATGTGCATGATAGTTCCTGCCAAGATCATGTAACCCATTGTGACAAAGGCAGGCCAAAGGTAAGAGTTACTTCCCTTAGTCAATTAGAAAACCAACTGTTTGAATCCTGGTCTAATCAAAGTGTAGTCATTAACCCTTTCCCTCATATAAACGTGTTTTTACGCATTTGCAAACAGAGTAGACCCAGATCAGACGGCTCCTAGAGGAGCTGTCTGATCAGGGTCTACCCTGTTTGCTAATAGAATTTGATAGATCTGTTTCTTTACTTTCTAAAATGTCTACAATGTTCAACCTTCCATATTTTTTTAAAACTATTTTGTTAATGAATATTCAGTAGGCATTGAAATTTGGCCTAAACACAGAACAGGGAAAGGGTTAATACACTCTGGAATCGTTTTTGACCTCCTCTTGTCTGTCTTAAGTGTCCTTTGTCTATTTGTCCATCAGTCTGCCTGTCTATATGTCTGTCCTTATATTGATTTCTGGTTTTGTGTCATGGTTAAGTTTTCTGTCCAGGAAATTGGTTGTTGCAATGATTAATTAATGCATGTATGAGCACGGCTCTTGTGTCATTTATTACATAAGCTAGACTCAGTATCCCTGTACTTTATAATCATGCCTTTGTACATGTTTGCAAACAGGGTAGACCCAGATCAGTCGGCTCCTGTAGCATATGTCTGATTATGTGCCTGCTTTGTTTGCTGATATGTAACTGATCAGAATCTTTAATGCCATAGTAATAAACTCTTTATTTTATATTTTAGTACAATGATTTAACCTATAAATATTCATAATGGGCAAAGTGTTGCCTGACTATCCATCAAGTAACGGATTAATTAGATGTGGGCAGAATGGCAGTGTCTAGTACTGGCCTGCACAATAGATGTGGGCAGAATGGCAGTGTCTATTACTGTATACAGTGAAGACTGTGGACAGAATGGCAGTGGGTATTACTGCACACTATACAGTGAAGACTGTCTAATGAGACCTTTCAATTTTAACTTTAACCCTTTCCCTGTTGAATATTAATGTAAGAAATAATGTCTAAATGATATGATGAATATCTATTAGCCGAGTTTTATAATGAACTTTGTACAGAGGATTGTTTGATATCAGTAGAAACTCTTAGAGTACAATCTATTATAATTTCATAAGCAAACAGAACAGACCAAAATCAAACTATGCTATTACCAAACATTCCTGTCTCCATGTACTGTATTAACAAATTAATGTAATTAATATTCATGATGTCATTACTTCTTACATGGATATTCATGGAGGAAAGGGTTAACTGGTTACCTGATAGAGGTTGGCAAACAATAGACCCAGATCAGACAACCCCTGTAGGACAGCAGTAGGGGTTTGACACTCTTTCCCTCATATACAGTAAAAACTCTACATTGGCCACTGAATTGTGTTAATTAGTTGTTATTTAGGGCAGGTGGCTGCTTAAAGCAAGGTGAAAGTAAAACAGAATGCTACCTGCCTTTATCAGAAAGTACTTGATGTAATTTAGTGGCCATTATAGAGAGGTTTTACTGTAAATGCCTTTCCACACATTTGCACCCATATCAGACGACTCCTATAGAAGCCATCTGATCAAAGTCTGCTCTGTTTGCTAATGGGATTTGTTAGATCTGTTTATCTGTTTTTATACTTTCTAAAATGGCTACAACTTGCCACCTTCCATATTTTGTAGGTAGATAGGTAGATTCAGTAGGTATTTAAATTTGTAATAAACATAAAACAGTGAAAGGGTTAAGTCATTGAAAGGAGAAAAAGGAAGACAATCAGCTTTGAAATCTGAATCAAGAGTCATTTTCTATCAATAGAAGGATAATCTTTGCTGCCAGTAATTAAGCATGGCAAACATTACAGACCCTGATCCAAGTGCTCTGCGAGAGTCCTTTGATCTGGATCTACACTTACAAATTACCATCATTTTGTACATTCAAAGTGTTAAATGGGTCAGCTGGAGCAGTAAGCACAAGATCTACAAAATCTGATAAAGATTCAGCTGATGATTACACTGACGGTCAGTGGACAGTGACTGACCACTGTGGTTAGTTTGTCATTAAAATGACAGAGCTGCCCGTTCAGTGTCCTAGATTGTGTCCGGTAACTAGGAGGGTTAACTCTTATACCTTGATGGATGAAACAATAAGGGTGATTGTTGTAGACCCGTACAAAATTCAGAAAGGTTCAGAATACCTTTAGGTTACGGGGGCATTAAGTTTTACCCTTGTCTGTATGCCCATTTGTCCGTACTGTAAAATTCTTGGTTTGTGTATGTTGGAATGATTTGATATTTTGTCTGAAGTATAATCATGAGTTTGGGGCATATAGTGATTGAACCGTCCTTTAATTAGTTAGTTAGTGTGTTAGTTAGGATCACCAAATATGGTGTGCAAGTACATCTTACCAAGTCCTTTGGACGAGACTATAAACCGAGGTCCGATGTATCAGTGCTTTACACTGGGCATCTAAAAGAACCAGAGAAACTTAGTCGATAATAAGAATAGGGCATCGTGCCCGGGTTTCTCTGTATCCTCTCACCTCCCTCTGGGGTGTCCAATTAGCCCATAGTGAGCAGAAACGGATGTTAATCAACACAAACAAACAAGCATCTTGGGATGGCGGAGTGTTGTGTACTATTTATAGGTCAATGTGATCTTGACCTTGGGCTTTATGTTGACTTTTACCTTTGAATTCATTTACAAAAAAAGCTGACCAGAGCATAATCTCTTACACTACTTCAGCTAGGATCACCAAATATGATGTGTGAGTACATCTTGTTATGAGTGAGTGTCACATACTATTTATATGTCAATGTGACCTTGACCGTGGGCTTCATTTTTATAAAAAAAAAAAAAAGCTTGTCTACAGCATATCCCTATACCAAATCAGCTAGGATCACCAAATATGGTATGTGAGTTGGGAAGGTGGAGTGTCGTGTACTATTTGTAGGTCATGTGGCCTTGACCTTTGACCTCAATTACAAAAAAAGCTTGTTGTTTGGGGTAACTTGAGTTAAAAATCTGGTCATACTATGCAATCTTTACTTTCATATTGCAGTTCCATATGCAGGCCTGCTTATAAAACACATTTCATTGTCAGTGCTTTGCTTTGGGGGCATTTGTCACCTACTGTGACACATTTCTTGTTTTAAAAAAGAAATAGAAGAAAAAAATTCATATTAGAAATAATGATTGAATATTAATTAGCTAAATTTTATAATTAGCCGGATTTTTCGAAACCAGGCGGACGGCGTGCCAACATTAACAAAACTTTTAACATTGCTTATAACTTCTGAATTACTTAAGCTAAACAATTCATATTTGGTATGCAGAGAGCTCGGGTGAAGGCCTTTCACTTGATACAAGGATACATGAAACCAAGTCATGGTCAAAGTCACTTTTTCGGAAACTTTGCCATTTTGAACAAACTTTAACATTGTTATAACTTCTGAACTACAAATGCTAGGAATTTCGTCTTTGGTATACAGGTGGCTTTGGTAAAGGCCTTTCAGTTGATATAAAGATATTTGAAATAAGGTCAAGGTCACTTATTTGACATGTTGGTCATCATTGAAAAAACTGCAACATTTTATCTTAACTTCTGAACCACATGTGCTAGACAATTCATATATGGTATGGAGATGGTATATAGCTTTGGTAAAGGCCTTTCAGTTGATACAAGGATACATGAAATTGGGTCAAGGTCAAGGTCACTATTTTGAAAACTTGGCTGTTTTCAACAAACTTTTACATTTTGCTATAACTTCTGATCCATGAACACTAGACAATTCACCTTTGGTATTCAGATAGCTTTGGAGAAGACCTTACTGGTGGCATAAAGATACCTGAAATCAGGTCGAGGTCAAGGTCACTATTTTGAAAACTTGGCTTCATTAAAATTTTGTTATTACTTCTGAACTACATATGCTAGACAATTTATATTTGGTATGCACCTAGCTTGGGTGAAGGTCTTCAGCTTAAATGGGGTTTACACATTTTGTTCTTGTTGAATCATGGACAACAGAATTTTTCATCATGGAAACCTATATTACATCTATTTCATAAGCAAACAGAGTGTTCAAAGTGAACTACCCTAACTACCCTAAGTATTCTGACAACCAATCTCACCTCACCAGTGATTGGTAAAGCTATTACTGTAATTTGGTGCAATTTTTATCACACAAATGGACTGACATAGTAGCAATAGTGTTGATCCTGATCAAACAGTTCCTGCAGGAGTTGTTTGATCCAGATCTGCTCTAATTGTATAAGTTTGTCTGTTTGAATATTATGGATACTTAGGGTAGTAGTGTATTGTGTTGTTTATCTTATGTAGGTAGTATTGTGGTAGGTCATGGGTCTGTTGTCAACATTAACCCCTTGAATGATAAGTACTGGTTCTTTACATGCTTGTAGGGGATTTATGACCTATTTCAGCAGCTTGGATCCAGATCAGGCCCCACTTAAATGGGGCCAGATCTGAGATCCAAACTCTTTTTTAAACTTTTGCAAACAAATAATCTGAAAGAAAATTAATAGTTTTGAAAATATTGCAGAAGACAATTGAGCAGCAGACGACAGTTGAGCAGATGACAAAATTACTTGGCATGCAAAGAGTTAATTCTGCACAAAATCATTTAATGTTGTCTGCTACAGTTCCTGAAATTAATTTTTCAACATTTTTGCTTTTCATAAACATTGATTGTCAAATAGTTAGGATCCTTATGAGTTACATTTCATCTGGATCCAAACTCTTAGCAAACAATGACACTATCGCACCTGTTGTGTGGACCAGGGTAACACTCGTCTTCTCACAAATGGTCTGCTTCCATATTTAAGATAAAATTTCTCTCTTTGTAAAATATGGCCAAAATGACAAACAGGTTTGATCCAGATAAGTTGGCACATTATGCAGTGTCTCATCTGGATCCAATCTGTTTGCATATATAATCACGGTTTCGCCACTATAGCATGCAAAGAGCTAGGATTGATTTTGACAGGTGCTTAACCATAGACCTTGTGTATGTAAAGTAATGGTAATATTTGCTTGCTGTTATAATCCATATGAGAAATTCAATGGTATGAGATCTATCTGAATCCAAACTGATTTTTACTCTCATAGTGCTTTTTAGTTCGTCTGTTTCGAAGAAAAAGTCAAGCTATTGTGATCACTGGGTTGTAGTTGTAGTTGTCAGCGGCAGTAAAAAACTTTAATGCAACTCATTACACGAATATCAACATGAAACTTCATAGGTGGGTAGATCTGGTTGAGGAGAAGGCCCCTACATAAGAACCATAACTCTTGATTTCAAAGTTTTGGATTTATGGCCCTTTATTTTTTTTCAAAAAGTTTTAATTTAGCTGGACAAGCACCAAATAAGACTAGCACACATACAGCTTTAGATTTATAAATAAATAGATGAAGAAGACAATAGTTTGTTGCAAAAAAGTAGTTTAACTTTTAAAATTGGCGAGAAATAAATGTATTGGCATTAGCAAACAGTGTAGATTCAGATCAGAGCCTCTGAGGGCTCTTAGAAGAGCATTCTGATCAGGGTCTACTCTGTTTGTCATTCAAAATCAGTTTTTATTGAAGAAACTATATACATGTATATAAATCCACTTTGAAAACTGAGCATTGAAAGGGTTAATTCAAACCTTGGTTTATTGGTTTCTTCTTAACCCTTTCCTCCATGAGTATTCATGTAAGAAATAATGACGTCATGAATAGTAATTAGATTAATTTGTTATAACAGCACATGGACACAGGAGATTTTGGCCATGGCAGAAACTGTAGAATCATGTCTTTATTATCCTTTATGAGACAGTTTTGCCCTGTAGTTTGGAAGTTATTGCCTAATGTGGATCCTGATCACAACATAGATCAGTTAGAATTGTGTCACATAGGTTAAAGGTTCACTGCTCAGGTGTAATAGGTAGGTTGTATCACTGTTTCTTTTCAAATAATGGTCAGAATGTCTAACAGCGTGATTTCTAAAGAGACATAGATTTTAGCATTATCAGGGTTTTAAATCTCCTCATGCTAGTAGCTTATATATCTGCATTTGCAAATAGTGTAGACCTACATGAGACACCACCTATAGGTGTTCCAAGAGTCAACCCTTGTTGTACATGTAGGTACTCTCCAGAGATGCTTGCTGAGGTTGTAGGTAATCTCCAGACAGAGATACTTGCTGTGGTTGTAGGTACTCTCCAGAGATACTTGCTGTGGTTGTAGGTACTCTCTAGAGATACTTGCTGAGGTTGTAGGTACTCTCCAGAGATACTTGCTGAGGTTGTAGGTACTCTCCAGAGATACTTGCTGAGGTTGTAGGTACTCTCCAGAGATACTTGCTGAGGTTGTAGGTACTCTCTAGAGATACTTGCTGTGGTTGTAGGTACTCTCCAGAGATACTTGCTGAGGTTGTAGGTACTCTCTAGAGATACTTGCTGAGGTTGTAGGTACTCTCCAGAGATACTTGCTGTGGTTGTAGGTACTCTCCAGAGATACTTGCTGTGGTCCTGAGATACTTGCTGAGGTTGTAGGTACTCTCCAGAGTTACTTGCTGAGGTTGTAGGTACTCTCCAGAGATACTTGCTGTGGTTGTAGGTACTCTCCAGAGATACTTGCTGTGGTCCTGAGATACTTGCTGAGGTTGTAGGTACTCTCCAGAGATACTTGCTGTGGTTGTAGGTACTCTCCAGAGTTACTTGCTGAGGTTGTAGGTACTCTCCAGAGATACTTGCTGAGGTTGTAGGTACTCTCCAGAGATACTAGCTGTGGTTGTAGGTACTCTCCAGAGATACTTGCTGAGGTTGTAGGTACTCTCCAGAGATACTTGCTGAGGTTGTAGGTACTCTCCAGAGTTACTTGCTGAGGTTGTAGGTACTCTCCAGAGATACTTGCTGTGGTTGTAGGTACTCTCCAGAGTTACTTTCTGTGGTTGTAGGTACTCTCCAGAGATACTTGCTGTGGTTGTAGGTACTCTCCAGAGATACTTGCTGTGGTCCTGAGATACTTGCTGAGGTTGTAGGTACTCTCCAGAGATACTTGCTGTGGTTCTGAGATACTTGCTGAGGTTGTAGGTTCTCTCCAGAGATACTTGCTGTGGTCCAGGGATACTTGCTGAGGTTGTAGGTACTCTTCAGAGATACTTGCTGTGGTCCTGAGATACTTGCTGAGGTTGTAGGTACTCTCCAGAGATACTTGCTGTGGTTGTAGGTACTCTCCAGAGATACTTGCTGAGGTTGTAGGTACTCTCCAGAGATACTTGCTGTGGTTGCAGGTACTCTCCAGAGTTACTTGCTGTGGTTGTAGGTAATCTCTAGAGATACTTGCTTTGGTTGTAAGTACTCTCCAGAGATACTTGCTGAGGTTGTAGGTACTCTCCAGAGATACTTGCTGTGGTCCTGAGATACTTGCTGAGGTTGTAGGTACTCTCCAGAGATACTTGCTTTGGTTGTAAGTACTCTCCAGAGATACTTGTTGAGGTTGTAGGTACTCTCCAGAGATACTTGCTGTGGTTGTAGGTACTCTCCAGAGATACTTGTTGAGGTTGTAGGTACTCTCCAGAGATACTTGCTGAGGTTGTAGGTACTCTCCAGAGATACTTGCTGTGGTTGTAGGTACTCTCCAGAGATACTTGCTGAGGTTGTAGGTACTCTCCAGAGATACTTGTTGTGGTTGTAGGTACTCTCCAGAGATACTTGCTGTGGTTGTAGGTACTCTCCAGAGATACTTGCTGAGGTTGTAGGTACTCTCCAGAGATACTTGCTGTGGTTGTAGGTACTCTCCAGAGATACTTGCTGAGGTTGTAGGTACTCTCCAGAGATACTTGCTGTGGTTGTAGGTACTCTCCAGAGTTACTTGCTGAGGTTGTAGGTACTCTCCAGAGATACTTGCTGTGGTTGTAGGTACTCTCCAGAGATACTTGCTGTGGTCCTGAGATACTTGCTGAGGTTGTAGGTACTCTCCAGAGTTACTTGCTGAGGTTGTAGGTACTCTCTAGAGTTACTTGCTGTGGTTGTAGGTACTCTCTAGAGTTACTTGCTGTGGTTGTAGGTACTCTCCAGAGATACTTATTGAGGTTGTAGGTACTCTCCAGAGCTACTTGCTGAGGTTGTAGGTACTCTCCAGAGATACTTGCTGTGGTCCTGAGATACTTGCTGAGGTTGTAGGTACTCTCCAGAGATACTTGCTGAGGTTGTAGGTACTCTCCAGAGATACATGTTGTGGTTGTAGGTACTCTCCAGAGATACTTGCTGTGGTTGTAGGTACTCTCCAGAGATACTTGCTGAGGTTGTAGGTACTCTCCAGAGATACTTGCTGTGGTTGTAGGTACTCTCCAGAGATACTTGCTGTGGTTGTAGGTACTCTCCAGAAATACTTGCTGTGGTTGTAGGTACTCTCCAGAGATACTTGCTGAGGTTGTAGGTACTCTCCAGAGATACTTGCTGAGGTTGTAGGTACTCTCCAGGGATACTTGCTGTGGTTGTAGGTACTCTCTAGAGATACTTGCTGAGGTTGTAGGTACTCTCCAGAGATACTTGCTGAGGTTGTAGGTACTCTCCAGAGATACTTGCTGTGGTTGTAGGTACTCTCCAGAGATACTTGATGTGGTTGTAGGTACTCTCCAGAGATACTTGCTGTGGTTGTAGGTACTCTCCAGAGATACTTGCTGTGGTTGTAGGTACTCTCCAGAGATACTTGCTGAGGTTGTAGGTACTCTCCAGAGTTACTTGCTGAGGTTGTAGGTACTCTCCAGAGATACTTGCTGAGGTTGTAGGTACTCTCCAGAGATACTTGCTGAGGTTGTAGGTAATCTCCAGACAGAGATACTTGTTGAGGTTGTAGGTACTCTCCAGAGTTACTTGCTGAGGTTGTAGGTACTCTCCAGAGATACTTGCTGAGGTTGTAGGTACTCTCCAGAGTTACTTGCTGAGGTTGTAGGTACTCTCCAGAGATACTTGCTGAGGTTGTAGGTACTCTCCAGAGATACTTGCTGTGGTTGTAGGTACTCTCTAGAGATACTTGCTGAGGTTGTAGGTACTCTCCAGAGATACTTGCTGTGGTCCTGAGATACTTGCTGTGGTTGTAGGTACTCTCCAGAGATACTTGCTGAGGTTGTAGGTACTCTCCAGAGATACTTGCTGAGGTTTTAGGTACTCTCCAGAGATACTTGCTGAGGTTGTAGGTACTCTCCAGAGATACTTGCTGAGGTTTTAGGTACTCTCCAGACAGGGCATTTCTACAGTGGCCATTCTTGAGAAATATAACCCTTAATACCATGAATATTCATGTGAAATTTTTTAACATCATGAATATTAATCAGCTGAGTTTTTCAATGGCATATGACCACAGAAAATGTTGGCCATGGCAGAAACTGTAGGATCATATCTATATTTTTTCATATGCAAACAGAGCAGACCTTGATCAGATGTCTCTTGTTGGAGTTTGTCAGGGTCTACTCTGTTTGCAAAGGTGTAGGAGTTTGTCAGGGTCTACTCTGTTTGCAAAGGTGTAGGAGTTTGTCAGGGTCTACTCTGTTTGCAAAGGTGTAGGAGTTTGTCAGGGTCTACTCTGTTTGCAAAGGCTTAGGAGTTTGTCAGGGTCTACTCTGTTTGCAAAGGTGTAGGAGTTTGTCAGGGTCTACTCTGTTTGCAAAGGTGTAGGAGTTTGTCAGGGTCTACTCTGTTTGCAAAGGTGTAGGAGTTTGTCAGGGTCTACTCTGTTTGCAAATGCATTAAAAGGCATAATGAGAGTTACAGGAGGTTTGTTTTTACATTACATTCATTATGCATAAGCAACCTTCTTTAAAGGGAACACATGTTTATTCATTATGTGGAGGCTTTAGAGAGGTTTTATGTGTGTTTGTATTTACCTGTTCTTGTCGGTAATAGTAGTTGTAGATGGCTTTCATACCAGATCGGCCATGTAATGACTATTTGTTGTCATACACATAGTCCCTGAAGCGTGTAAAACGCGAACAGCTGATTTGAGATCTTCCACATACGGGAGTTATAGTTAGTACTGAATGTGTTTACCCATAATCCACTAGACTTCCCCTAACATACATTGACAGCGACAAAAGAATGTCAGCAATTAGCCAGTGAATGGGACCACTTTTTGATTAATGTCATATCATACTGGGACGATATTACTTTGGAGATTTCACAGGAATTCAATGATAGTGAAGCGGATATGAGGTTTTAAGTTGTTATGCGATGATAACATGCTGATAAGTGACCCAGGTCAGCTGTTTACCTGTACACACCTGGACATACAAATAGCCAAGCCCTGGGGCTGAAAAGTGACAAGAAAAAATAACTGGACTTCATTCTTCCTAGCTTTGGCTCTTGGATATAATGCATGTAATGTAGGATTGTCTCTGCCTGACCAGCAACTGGGTTGGGTAGGAATCTCATTCAAATTCCATGGGTACATTATGTAGGAAAGTCGTGTAATTTGACATTAATGTGAATAAGAGACACTTGAATTTTATAACTGGTCAAGATATACATCATCAGCAACAATGACAACAACAGTGTAGGAGTATCACATCAGCTGTGTTTTCCAATGATCTGTGTTTGTTGTGCCTTTTAGCATGGATATTGATTTCAATAACTTTGGATATTGATTACTGGCATATTACCTTGAATTTTAATCCATGACGGTTTGACAAGTTTGGTTTAAGTTGTTATGATGTTATGAGAATTTCGATTCTGATGTGACCCATGCTTTGTAACTTGATCTAAAGTACAAGATTAGAGAACATTGTTCAATAGTTAGAGGTTTTTTGTGCCCGCGAGCAACAGCTGCAGCCAACGTGAGAACTCGAGGAACGGATTTTAATGTGTCTCACATAGAGACCATTGAATGTCAGGGAGAGCTGTCGCACATTGTAGGAAATCAATAGCTGGCCATTTTCATGTAATGTCTTTGTTAATTGATGGATAACTTTATATGACTAAGCTGTTCAGTTAATCTAAACAAAACTGAAATATTGCGGTTCAAGATGGGGTCTGCATTGTGTGCATTTCAAACTGCAGTTTGAGGAAAGACACATTATATTATGAAAGCATCAACTTATAAGGACATTCAATAGACTGATATTTAGCAGTCTAATTAAAAAGTCACAGGTTGAATATAGATTTATGGAGAATTTTAATGCAACGATGGCTTATTCATTTTCAGGAATGGCATAATTGGTATGTTGCATCTGGCAAACTTCAGACATATGTGACAGTAGTATGATAAACATAGTGTGTAAACACGGACATATGACAGTAGTATTGTAAACATATTGTGTAAACACGTAGACTCCTTGTTCATACTTGCTGACCTGCAGTTTAAACAATACTTCGGTGTTATCAACAGACTGTGAATGTCAATATTGTGTACCTGTGATCAATGCGGAAAATATGCACACAGCTTTATCGAGGGGCTGGCTGTTGACTGTGTGGTCTAATAATCTGGTTTAAAATTTCAGCTCGACATTTCAGGCTTAATTGTTAGCCTTTGAAAGACTTGAAAACATTTGATTTAAAATTACAATCTTAATGGCTGTGTTGAATCTTTGAAAGTTAGGTATTTGTTGGTGTCACATAGAAATGTTTAGGATTTCAGTAGGATTGTGTGGAATGGAATAAATTTAATAATGTGCTGGTTAGTTTTGAATAATTCACAGCATTCAACATGATGCATGGATGTCAGAGGATATTCATCATTTATTTATGAAATGGAATTTTTGATGGTGAAAAAATGACAGAGTCCTTCTATTACAATTGCCTCGTACCCGACGCTTTGACACAAGAAGTAAAAGATGAACCACTTGGGAGCCCAAATTCTAGATCTCCAAGTTGGCAGAATACAAGTCCCTTAGCTGGGAGTCGTGTTGAGGGGATTGTTACGCGATCTCCGGGATGGCAAAGTCGAGTTCCAAATACAGTAGAAGAGCTTGAGGAAGAAACGGGGATTAGGACCCCACCAGGATGGAGTCCAAGTTACACAGACACAGAAGCTTACCTAAATCAAGCATCTGGCTCACCTGAATCAGAGGATGTGGTGTGGGCTCTGCAACAACAGGGTTATGGGAACCCGGTAGAGGATTTGACTCCAAAGCCCCATAATTGGCAAAGCCAAATGTACTCAAATGCAGATACCTATCCACTATTATCGAAATGGCCAAACACTCTCTACGTGAATGAGCAAGCATCAAATCCAGCCATGCCATGGCAGAACACCGATCATATTCCGGATGATATACCACCACCTGTACCAGCGAGGACACATCGTCGTGAAGGCTCCACTGTATCAGAGCCTCCTACCCATTTTAGGCGGAAAAGTGAAACTGAGGCTCATATGATAGCCGATATGAACTTTTCGCCAAAATGGCTGCCAGCAAATGCATACACATATGATCATACACTGGATGATCAGGCCTCTAAATCACCCAGAATATTACGATCCAATATGTACCATTCAGACGAGGACCATTCTAATAGGTCGCCTCGACTACCGAAACATTCGGAGAAACAATCATACGAATATCCACAAAGCTCTCCACGGAGACATGAATTCCATCAGGTAATTGCTTACTGCCTGTTTGATTTTTTATGTTATATGGAAAACAATAATAATAATGCAACTAAACGACTGGTACATGTATAAGATGATGAAGGAAAGGGTTAAACACAGAAAAATGAGTTATTATGATACCATTATATCTTATATGCATAAATTATACATAAAGTAAACTGCTAATTGCATAATGCAGACTCTTGACACCCACAAAATACAGAAGCATGTAACATGCAATCATGTTAACTCTTTCCCTGTTCTATGTTTATTCCAAATTTCAATACGTAACTGAATATTCATGGAAAAAATAGTTATAATGAAATATGAAAGGTAGGGCATTGTAGCCATTTTAGAAACTAAAGACACAGATCTTTCAAATTCTATTAGCAAACAAACAGAGTAGACCCTGATCAGACGGCTCCTTCAGGAGCCGTCTGATCTGGGTCTACTCTGTTGCAAATGCATGAAAACACGTTTATATGAGGGAAGGGTTAATACATTGTACATATATATATTTTTTGTAACTAGCCCAGGTAAAAATGTGGCATAGATTAAATTATCAGTACTGTGTGGGTTGTCACTGGAGAAAAGGTGGAATATTTATGCTGTGTCTCATGACCCCCATATTAATAGTACCATGACTCACTCCCCCTGAAACCTCTTTTAATTAATTGTGTGCTAACATTAAGGTTCTGCTGTATTTCTCAAACTTGATTCTTTCTTCGATTTCTCTCGATAAAATGGGATTAATGTATGAGACAGTTTAGATTCTAATGAGAATTTGAGTTATTTAAGCTCTTATCGGGATCATAGCTGCTTCCAAAGGTTGTCACAAAATTGCCCAGATTGGAAATACCTCGTTAGTTTAACACCATGAAGACAATACCTTCAATGGGGAAATTTCCAACAATGGATTTGGAATATAATAATCCATTCATGTTTTGAATTGTGCTGTATTATGAATATAGAATAGTGCAGAACATGATCATCAGAGCAGGACCTCTTTTATCAGGATCAGCCCTATTTGTGTGTATTCCATTAAATACCCTGTCAAAGCTGAAGTTTCGATAGGAATAGCCCATTAGTGTTTATAACTATATTGTTCATTTAGTTTGAAAGACTTAAACTTGCTGTTGGATGTCAAACAGTGCAGATCCTGATCAGAAGGCTCCTCCATTAGTCCTCTGATCTGGGTATACAGTTTGCAAATGGCAATACATGCATGTCCCTCATGGTTCTCAAAAGGTTAAAGGGATAATTACGCTCAGTCTAATGCAGGATGCAGCCCCTGGATAGGTCGGCACATAATTGAACAAATAATTGGAATAATTGGATATCTGATAATGAGATCTCGATCATGATTCTGTCTAGAGCCTATCATATTTACCCTAAATATTGTGACACCCAGTATCCTCTCTTCACTACTTTGTAAAGCTGAAATTTGTTAATTGTACACAATTTTAACTTTGCAAAAGTGTAGACCCAGATCAGAGAGCTCCTTGAGAAGCCCTTTGATCAGGATCTGCACTATTTGTCATTCAAAATCCTCCAGGAAGTTTAACCCTTTCCCTCATATAAACGTGTTTTCATGCATCTGCAAACAGAGTAGACCCAGATCAGACGGCTCCTAGAGGAGCCGTCTGATCAGGGTCTGCTCTGTTGCTAATGGAATTTGATAGCTATGTTTCTTTACTTCCTAAAATGGCCACAATATTTCACCTTCAATATTTGATTGTAATTATTTTTTCCATGAATATTCAGTAGGTATTGAAATTTGGAATAAACACAGAACAGGGAAAGGGTTAAGGCATTTATACTTGGACTCAATAGTTAAACACTGATGGACTGTTCCACTCTCATAATTCAGGCTTGAAAGGGCCACAATATCCACCAGTTTGTAACTTTGAATTAGACTGACATAGTAGCAGAGTAGTGTAGATCCTGATAAACAGCTGCTCCTTCAGGATCTGTTTGATCTGGGTCGGCACTATTTGCAGTATATCTGTCCAAATACATAAAGGGAAATGAGAGTAATGTTAATAAAATCATAGGATTTTTGCATGTCTGGCTATTTTAGAAACTAAAGCAACAGATCTAATTCCATAAGCAAACAGCAGACCCTGATCTGGGTCTTCTCTGTTTGCATATGCGTGAAAACACATTTATATGAAGGAAAGGGTTAACCCTTTCCTTCATGTAAATGCCTTGTCACGCCATCTGATCAGGTTCTGCTCTGTTTGCTTATGATATCATAATAGATCTACAGTTTCTACCAATACATGTACCAAATATGTGTGGATACATTTATTAAGTGATTATAAAAAAAGTCTGCTCTCACTAAAAATTCTCTTCTTCATAACCGCTTTAAAAATTTGATTAACCCGAATCAGTGTTTGAAATTAACTTTTTTCCCTAGTGGCAAGTACTTGCCACCTGATCTGAATTTTGGTGGCAAAATGCTCTTACCTGATGGCAAAATAAGAAAATAGATCAATGCAATGTATGGAAATTTCAGCAAGCTAGAAAAACAAACTGTGGTCTGATAATTCTTGAAGTATTGTACTGATTATTTTGATTTCCACTCAATTACTTCTGGTAGCAAGATTTTTCCACTGACTTTCAGATCAGGTGGCAAGTTGGACATTTCTGGTGGCAAAACTGCCACTTAATTTCGAACCCTTACCCTTTCATACCAACATTTTTTCACACCTTTGCAAACAGAGTAGACCCAGATCAGAAGGCTCCTGTAGTGTCTGCTCTGTTTGCTTATGAAGTTATAACAAATCTGGCTCTACAGTTTCTGCCAATACTAATCAAAGTACTGATAGTACTGAAAGTGTCTGTGTTTTTGGAAAGAAAAAGTGTTGAATACAGTAGAACCTCTCTAAACCGGACAAAAATAAACATTAAGGATGGGCGTTAACGACTGCTGTATGCTGAAAATTTCCGTATCGTTGTCAGCCTGCATCAAGCAGCCACCTGTTATGTTTATTTTCTAGAGAGGTACTACTGTATTTCGGTGGTTTGTTTGCGAGTTATTTTTTATGTTCCCAGATGTTGAAATCTTATCTGAAGGTAGTTGGTGTTTTGCATGATTTATGTAAATATTTCAAACGCAATTTCCAAATCTGAAGTACAACACATTCAAGGCATAAGTCGATCAGTGTCAAGAAATATTGATTTTCCGAAAAACATTATATAAATATATTGATGTAAATATATACAAAAATAAGTTTGGAATTAGTTAAATATTGGAATCTAACAAACATTACAAGTAGATAATCAAGAATGTTTGTATTGTTTTACATGCTATAATGGTATACTCAGATCTTTTGAACAACTTCAGATCATCTGAAATTGTTCATAGATTTTGAAATGGGAGGAAAACAAAGAGTACATGTAAATATATTCCTGATGGAAATTTTATTGTAGACAATGGCAAGAAAAAGTACAAAACAGCAAATAAACATATATTGCAAGTAAAGCATCTGTTTGAATGTAATAAAAAATGTAATCAAATGTTAAATCGAAACATGGTTGTATTTCCACTTTTACCCGATTTTTGTAAAACCTCTGTTGAACAGCCATTCAGATGTTAATTGACAATTCCTTATGATAGGTAGAACTTGAATGCAAATTGGTAACCCTTTTCGTTGCATTAGGCTGTCACTGTAATCATAGGTCATCATGGTTAAAAACAAGTGGCTGTTCAATAAAGGTTATTGAAACATTAAATGGAATCATGAATAGTAACTCTTACATCTAAACTAAATAGCTACACTACATATGATACAGAAACATTGACAGGCAAACCATATTTCAATAATAATGTTCAGATATGCTATAGTTTTCAACTTTAAAGTGGAAGTCCCTACAATGATCGCATATTTTCAAGAATAGCATAACACTTGGTATTTGTTATGCTCTATCATTATTATGAAGGTTCCCAATTTGAACTTATTTCGAAAACCGATTTCATCAATACTGATCATTTTTGTTCTACAACACAATATTATCGGCCTTTTCCGTTAAGTTTTTCCGTGTTTTGCCGATGATCACCCGATCCCTCCATTGTTTACGTAATAGCTTTCTCGGAATATACAATATACTACTTTTCAGCATGTAAACAAATGAGTTTTGTATATTTTAAGTGTTTATGAAACGCATCAAATGTAGGGACATCCCGTTTAAGACATTGCAGGGTTTCACAATTTGGAACAAGAGAACCATGATGGTCCTAAATCGCTCACCTGGTTTCTATACACTTATGCATACACTGTATTTCTATGTAAAAATTAGTCGGCTTCAGATTCGGGCCATAATGAAACCAAGGGCCAAAATTTTAGGCCTGGATGTTACAATTTGAACAATAAAGGAACATTAGGTGATGCTTCATATAAATTTCAAGTCTGGGCCTTACAATTTCACAGAAGGAGATTTCACAGAAGCCCTAGCGGGGCCATTTTGGTCCAGGTCTCATAATTTGAACAATCTTAGTAGAAACCATTAGTTGATACTACATACCAATTTTCTAGGCCTTACAGTTTCGGAGTAGAAGATTTTTAAAGACTTACCAATAAACAAGAGGGCCAGAATGGCCCTGAAGCGCTCACCAGACAATCAGAGGAGAAGATTTTCAAAGAGTTCACTATTTGTTTCTACTGAAAACTGCCCACCCCTGGGGCGGTGCCAATTTTGACCCCAGGGCCATAATTTATATAACTTTTGTAGAGGACCTGAACATGATACTATATGCCAAATATGAAAGCTGAGAGCTTTCCAGTTTCAGAGAAGAAGATTTTCAAAGATTTCACTATTTGTTTCTATTGAAAACTGCCCAACTCTAGTGCGGGGCCAATTTTGATACCCGGGACCATAATTTATATAACTTTTGTATAGGACCTGAACATGATGCTATGTGCCAAATATGAAAGCTGAGAGCTTTCCAGTTTCAGAGAAGAAGATTTTCAAAGATTTCACTATTTGTTTCTACTGAAAACTGCCCACCCCTGGGGCGGTGCCAAATTTGACCCCAGGTCCATAATTTATATAAATTTTGTAGAGGACCTGAACATGATGCTCTGTGACAAATATGAAAGCTGAGAGCTTTCCAGTTTCAGAGGAGAATATTTTCAAAGTTTTCACTCTTTGTTTCTATTGAAAACTGCCCACCGCTGGGGCGGGGCCAATTTTGACCCCAGGGCCATAATTTATATAACTTTTGTAGAGGACCTGAAGATGATAATATCTCAAAATATGAAAGCTGAGAGCCTTCCAGTTTCAGAGATGAAGATTTTCAAAGATTTCACTATTTGTTTCTACTGAAAACAGCCCACCCCTGGGGCGGGGCCAATTTTGACCCCAGGGCCATAATTTATATAACTTGCAGAGGACCTGAAGCTGGGAGCCTTCCAGTTTCAGAAAAGAAGATTTTCAAAGATTTCACTATTTGTTTCTATTGAATCTGCCCACCCCTGGGGCGGGGCCAATTTTGTCAGCGGGCAATAATTTATATAACTTTTGTAGAGGATCTGAACATGATGCTATGTGCCAAATATGAAAGCTGAGAGCCTTCCAGTTTCAGAGATGAAGATTTTCAAAGATTTCACTATTTGTTTCTACTGAAAACAGCCCACCCCTGGGGCGGGGCCAATTTTGACCCCAGGGCCATAATTTATATAACTTGCAGAGGACCTGAACATGATACTATGTGCCAAATATGAAAGCTAAGAACCTTCTGGTTTCAGAGGAGAAGATTTTCAAAGGTTCAAATTGTTGACGACTGACGACGGACAACGCACGTCGACGGACATCAGGCAATCACAAAAGGTACCCTGAGCACTTTGTGCTTTGGTGAGCTTAAAACTGATGAGCCATGGGGTGGGGCCATTTTTGGCCCTGGGGTCACAATTTGAACAATCTTGGTAGAAAATCAATAGACTATGCTACATACCAAATATCAAAGGTATAGGTTTTAGAGTAGAAGATTTTTAAAGATTTTCCTATGAAAAACTGATAAGCTCGGGGCAGGGCCAGTTTTAGTCCAGGAATCATAATTTGAACAATCTTTGTAGAGGACTATTAGATGATGCTACATACCAAATATCAAGGCCTTAAGGTTTCATCAGAAGATTTTTAAAGATTTTCCTATGAAAAAAACCATTGTGATAAATAGAGCATTTGCTCCTAAAGGAGCAAATGCTCTATTTATCATAATGGTTTCACAAAGTGACTTTTACTGAGTTGTCAAAAGTCGTCAATATGCGGGAAAGGGTTAAGTGTATGTTAGGCAAATTATTGAAACAAAACCATGTGCTGAAGAAAGAGCAAACAAGTTTTTCAGAAAAATGATGTTGCAGCAACTCAATAGAATTAAGTTACAATCTAGTTACAATCTTTTATCCCATTCCCTGATATGTTATTTTCGATTCAACCTCTATGAACAAATCTACTGAAAAGAAGCACTTACAAGAAAAACAGTAGATTTTAAACCATTGTGATAAATAGAGCATTTGCTCCTTTGCTCTATTTATCACAATGGTTTAAAAAAGTGACTTTAACATACATGCATGCATCAAAATGCATCAATATGAGAGAATGGGTTAAGGATGAAGCAAAACTAGTCTTGACATTAAGTAATTAAAATATCTTCCTTTTCAATCTAATTATATATACTATTGCATTAAACATGTTACATATTTATATAAATACACTATATACATTGACATACTATGTTATACAATGATGATCCATGTTATCCCTTGTTCATAAACATACAATGTTTATCAGAAACTATGATCAATTTGAAGTTTTACTTAACCCTTTCCTACATAAATACGCCTTTCTACGCCTCTGTTAAAGTAACTTTTGGAAACTACATGTATTGTGATAAATAGAGCATTAATTGCTCCTTGGGAACAAAATTAATGCTCTATTTTACAATTTATCACAATGGTTTCAGAATTACAAAATTCTAAAAAAATTCTTTTCTCTAGTTGATGCTCCTTTTCGGTAGATTTATTCAAGGAGGTTGGATCTAAAAATAGCCTATGAGGGAATGGGTTAAGAAAAATTCATTCTGGTCCACATTATCAAGCACTTCACTGCCACAGCCTGAATTGTATATTCTGATCTACAGTACTTTAATTAGCAGACAGAGTGGACCTTAGTCAATAAGTTATCATAGGGGCTGTATGATACTGATGTACCCTTTTTGTAAAGACTTAAAAGGGGTGTAAATGTTAAAAGGATAAGGTTACCAAATTTTACTGACATTACATAGCATCATACATTAAAAACAAGATTCAAGGATTGGTGAAGCACCAGGGTCTATAAACCAATGCCCTTTTCAACAAAAATTACTGTGCCTTCATTGTACCCTAGGGGATACACTAGTTAAAGGGACATTCAAAAATGATTAAAAGAGATATTCAGCTCTTATATATATGTATATTGCAATCTGGTTGTCAGTCCTCTTCCTTGTACATGTATACCACTCATGAATACTGTGTTAAATACTCCATAAATACGCAGGGTTGAGCGGTAAATACCGGCCATTCTACACCATTGCAAACAGGGTAGACCCACACCAGATAGCTCCTATACAGAGCTCCAGATAAGATGCACCAATTACATGTTCAGGAATAACTCCTTTATTTCTCCACCAAACCTTATACTATGACCTATCTTCAGAAATCTTCTCGAAGAGACAATTCTATAAAGTGGTCACAGTGTAGGGTTTGGTGGAGAAATGACAATTAAATTAGTATTTGGAAACACACCCTTATCTGTAGCTATATGCCTATAGGAGTTGTCTGATCAGGGTATGTTCTGTTTGCTTATGACATAATATACATCTGGCTCTACAGTTTCTGTTATGGCCAAAAATGCCTGTCTTAATAATGCCATTGCAAAAACTCAACTCATTAATATTCATGATGTCATTATTTCTAACATGAATATTTATGGAGTAAAGACTTAACTGCTATGATCAAAATTTGATCACTATGACATGTCAACTGTGGTTTTTAACAAACTGAGCATCATCTTAATGGGGGATGACCAACAAATACTGGCTGCTTGTGTCCAAAGTAGTTCAGAAGGTTCATTCATTTTTGTTGCTCATTTTACAAAACTTCAGCATAGCTTCTGATAGTCCTTTCTGCTTTTTGATATGTCCAAGTTGTTGAAAAGCATCAAGCTTCAGAGTACTGCCCATCTCTCTCAGCATGTCTAACATATATTCTACTTTCCGTTTAGAATCACCATCATACCGTCTTTGACCAAATTGTTTTGCAATTAACTGGTACATGTGAAAAAGTGGTGACTCGAAAGGGACTTGAACCCAGGGCCTTTGACTTACCATGCCAACACTCTACCTACTGTGCTGTCAAGGTCACACAGTCTAAAGCTTTTCAATGTTCCACCACAATCTTTAACCATTTAATGTTCCATCTGGAGATCAGCAAACACTGGCTGCTTGTAGTTCAGTAGATTTTAATAATTCATATATCACAAAGTCAGCACCAGTTGATCAAGCTTTTCATACATGTACTTAGATGAGTATTGGGAAGTCTTGTCTGGATGTTGATAAAAATGTTTCATCGATTCGCTCTTTGTCAATAAAGCAATATTATTCTCCGTTTTTGTGGCAATTAAAGCAACGTGGGCTCTGTTAGAAAACTGGTATGTCAGGTTCATGATTGTTTGGAATCTTGTTGAAATTACTGTCCCCTGCAAATAAAATTATTTTTTATGATTAAAATATATTTCTTAACCCCCTACACCATAAATATTCATATAACAAATAAATACATGTAGAGGTTATTTCATAGGTGACTAGGGCCTCAGCGATATTGGCATGTCACCTTGAGATTGGCTCTAGGGCTTAAACACGAGGGACTACAGGTATATCAAGGTAAGGGACTATATCACTCTGCGGTCCTAGTCACCTGTGTAACAACCTGTTTATTACATTTGTGGATAAAAAGGGATCTACCAGGTGCAATAGTTTCTCAAAGGATTGAAAGAATCAGACGGTAATGACTATTCTGACGTCAGTTGGATAACGTCAAAATGACAGGGTTTTTTTATTATTAAAAATGGGCATTGCAAAGAGCGGCAAGTGTGCACTTTTTATTTACCTGTATGTGTACCGGACATGTAAATAATCTGAATTGAATCGGGCGAGGATTCAGGATTGTCTTTGTAAAAGCCAGGATTTGGGGACTAATCGGTATGTGTATGAGCACTTGGACAACATTTGCATCATTTATAATGATTATAGCAAAATTAGACCTTTTATCGCTTATTGGGGTTCTGTTGCTATAGACAATAGATTTAGAATGTTATCTTGGCAGCTGGCACAAAATCAGTTATTGGCCCCGTCGCTAGGTCTGTATTGGCCTGCTCAGACAACACCACTCCATTTTTCAAATTATATTGGACCATTTTTAACGTAAAAATGTTACTATTTATAGTAACAAATATAATAAATAGAGGTTATTACACGGGATGACTAGGGCCTCAACGTGATATTGTCCCGCCACCTTGATATTGGCCTAAGGGCCTAAGCCTGAGGGTCTATATCAAGTTAAGGGCCAATATCACGCCGCGGTACAAGCCAGCCGTGTAATAACCTGTTTATTACATTTGTAAAACATTGATGAACATTTTAGCAGATCAGATATAGAGCAGACAGTATTTCTCAGCATGAAAACGGTGTTAAAAACTCAACTGAGGGAATGGCGCTATCCTGACATCATTTGGATGACGTCAAATTGACGGTTTTACACTATCCGAACAATGGGCGATGGAACTAGCGACTAGATGTCACTTTACTGGTATGTGCACGGTGCATTTGAATAAATCTGAATCAAATCCGGCGAGGATCGTGGTTTGGAAATTGGGGCTTATCGGTACATGTACGAGCACTTCGACAACATTTGCAGCATTGGAGCAGAATAAGAATCAGTTATTGGCCCGTCGCTAGGTCTGTACATGCCCGCTCGGAGAATTCCACTTTCGACTGATATTGGACCATTTTGAGTGTTAAAATGATACTATTTATACATGTAGTAACAAATGTAATAATTACATTTATACTGGATATTAACTGAATGTTTATAATGGCACTATGAACAATTCTGTTTTAATCATACTAGAAACTGTAGAATCGTCTAATCTTTATTATTTCATAAGCAAACAAAGCAGACCCTGATCAGAGAGCTCTTATAGACACTGTCTGATATGGATAGATGCTGTTTGCAAAGGCATTAACCCTTTCTCTCAAATAAAATTCATTTGCAAACAGAGTAGACCCAGATCAGGTTCTTCTCTCATTGCTAACCGAATTCAATAGACCTTTTCCTTTACTTTCCAAAATGTCTACAATGTTCCACCTTCCATATTTCATTACTATTTTGTTCATGAATATTCAGTAGGTATTGAAATTTGATATAAACATAGAACTGGGAAAGGGTTAAGAGGTCTATTAATAGAGTATGTATCAGTAAATGACTATAAAACATTTTACATTTAAAATTGTACAGATCATTCACCTTTTTTCACAAGTGCATATTACCAGGATAACAACAATATAGAAAGGCTTTGTACAATCCTTCTTCAGATTTCACTATGTCGATAATTTAAGCCTTTCTCTGTTTAAAATTAAATTTAACCTTTTCCCTCATATAGACACATTTTCACGCATCTGCAAACAGAGTATAGGAGCTGTCTGATCAGGGTCGGCTCCGTTTACTTATGGTGTAATAAAACTCCCAACCAATATAGATCTGATTCAACAGCTTCTGTCTCGGCCAGAATCTCATGTGTTCATATACCATTATAAAAACTATTCTTATTAATATTCATGACATCATTATTTCTTACATGAATACATTGTACACAACAGAGAAAGGGTTATGGATTAATAATGGCATATTGATATTATTAGATCAATTTTTAAAATTGCATTTTAACAAATGACATTTTGGTATAGACAGAAACTGTAGGTAGTGTTTCATAATCGACTGATTGTCTTAATCGATCATCGGATATAATCAGACAGACCACTTCAATTAATCATCGATTATACAATCGAAATGAGAAATTTCAATTTTGAGTACAAATTTAGTAATGAAAATCTTAAAATTGACAATAAAAAACCAACAGATTTTATGTTTTTGATTTTAATTGCACATCTGAAGATAAATACATACATTACTAATGTAGTAATGTGTTTTCATACATTTTATATCAGAAACAATATAGCTATTTTAGATAAAATATAATAATTTTTTTATTTCTATTAATCGATTATTTGATTTTGTAATCGATTATCTATTAAATGAGCACTTTCGATCAATCATCGGAAATAACTGATCATCGATTAAACACTAACTGTAGGAACATAGAATCTGATCTGTATAACACCATAAACAAACGGAGCAGACCCTGATCAGACAGCTCAAATAGGAGGGCTCCGCGCCATCTGATAAGGGTTTACCTTGTTTACAAATGCGTGAAAATGCGTTTATATGAGGGTAGGGGCTATGCTGAACTGTCAGTGGGGCACTACAACAGATGAGACAGAGATGTACTAACTACTCTCATCAGAATCTGTACTGTTTGCCATATACTTATTTATATTATTTCACTCATGAGCAATCAAACCAGACCCTGATCAGATGAGATCCCAGGTCGTTTCGGACCCAATCTGTTTCGGCCTTGGTTGTATTGGCCTTGGTCGTTTCGGCCACAATTGGGGCCGAAACGACCAAGGATTACGTGGAATATATCAGCAATGGACATCAAATTTTATTTAAGCAAAATCTGTTCTTTGTTTCAGAAAATTGACAATTGACAAGAAATAAAGAAAGCGAAGATTGCAATATCCAGTCAGATTGAATAGTTCCTATAATTATGTCAGAAATGTTTGTGTAGTACTATTGCACTTAGTTGTTCCTCAACAAGCCCCATCTGTTTCTACCTTATATGAAGCAAATAAACCCATGAGAATAAAGTGTTTAATATTTGCTAAAAAAATGCTGCAAATACTGCAAATTGCTTAAGTTTGTAATTATATAATGTTTTTGTAAACTCTTATTGAAATGTTTTGTTGAATCCACGAAATAGACTAAAATAACGTTTCTCATTATCAAGCAACAAGGCCGAAACGACCAATGCCGAAACGGATTGGGTCCGAAACGACTAAGGACCGAAACGGATTGGGTCCGAAACGTCCCGACTCCCATCATCGGTTTGCAAAAACGTAGAAAGGCATATTTATGGAGGAATGTAGCCGAAGGGGTTTAATTTAAAGTCTCTAGGGGGGTTAATGAGTTAAAACTAAAATATAAAATAGCTCAGGCGCTGCAAATCTTCTTATCTACATGACAGACATTGTTTTAACTCGGGGATTCACCGATAATCGTGTCACGAGTGATTCTGTTAGATAATTATTTTCTTCTTGAAAGTCATAGCAGAACTATTAATAGATACTATTGTATCTTCATGTACTTACGATATTCGAGCTCGTCCAAAATGCGGGTCTGGTAAAAGAAATTCTGTGTAAAGTCAATTCTACACTCGCTTTGTTGATGGCTGACAAGTCACGTGATATTCAAAATGGCGGCGACCAATTAATCAAAAATAAATTCGTGTATAAGTGTGCATAAAAAAACCGATATAATAAATATCGCCTCATTTGAACAATATTCGTCATTTTTGTTGAAGAAATAATCCAATACAGTAAATGCTTGTCTTAAAACGCGGTCCACATTCGTACTTTTTGTAATAAATTGAGCTAAATACCGAACTACATTGAAAGTTTGAGTAAATCGTTTTGTGAGGCCCGGCTGATTTACTGTCGCAGATTCGGTAGAATTAGTGTCTGTGTTACCACACAGACACTAAAAATTCATGTGCACAGGCATGCCATTATACCATTTATGATGTCATTTTTGTTACATGAATGTTCAACAGGGAAAGGGTCAAAGACCAATATAAAAATTAGTTAACCCTTTACTCCATGAATATTCATATATGAAATAATTACATGATGAATATTAATTAGAATAATTGCTGTAATAGCACATGGACACAGGAAATTTTGGCCATGAGAGAATCTATAGTATACCATAAGCAACCAGAGCAGACACTGGCCAGATCATTCCTACAGGACCTGTCTGATCTGTGTCTACTCAGTTTGCAAAGGCATAGAAAGTTGTATTTATGGAGTAAATAGTTAATTTATATTCATTATTTCTTACATGAATATTCATAAAGTAAAGAATGAAAGGACTGCTGTGGAGCTGAGTTGTTGTCTAATATCCTGGAAAAATTGGAGTGAATGAACTCATGCTGTGATACATGTACATTACATATACAGTAAAAACCCTTCATTAGATTTACATTGTAGTATAAACATCGGTTTTGGAGACAGGTGGCAGCTTAAATCAGGGTGAAAGTCTAGAGGAGCTATCTGCATGACTTTCACCCTGCTTTAAGCTGCCACTTGTCGTCTAAACATATCTAAATTCTTTCTGCTAGAATTTTGGATTTAGTATATGTTAATAACATACATGTGATAACCTGTTGAAGCATGTCAGGTAGATTTTGGAAATTTGTCAGGTAGATTTGACTTTTGTCAGGTAGATTTTACCGACACGACAAAATATATCGAGACGAAAAAATTATCTTCTAGATACTTACGGGTTTTTTTTATACCTTTTCACATAATCATTCATACCTTACCATAAATACTGTTACGGTATTACCCACATACCATACCATGCCATGCCATGCCATTATAAACCTTATACTACACACATAACATATGACCTATATGACCTACTTAGTGTCGCGGTGCCGTAAAACCCAACTCACTCACTCACATAACATTTAAACACAATTTCCCTCATATCAACGCCTTTTCATGCATAGGAGCTATCTGGTCAGGGTCTGCTCTGTTTGCTTATGATATTGGAATGATTCCACACTTTCTGGCTTGGACCAACAAAATCAAATGTCAATGTGCTGTTATAATAATAAATCTACCTTTACAAACCATACATTATACAGACTACATCTAGACACAGCCATGGCATCATCTCCAATCCTTACAATGCCTAGAGATCAATAACCCCATTAACCCTTTCCTTCATATAAACAGGTTTCACTCATTTGCAAACAGAGTAGACCCAGGTCAGACAGCTACCATAATTAAATAATGTCATGGAAAATCAAGACTTATTATACTGTTTTATCATAATGAAAAAAATATTCCATTTTATCTTATATTATTACAGTTTGGGTGCTTTTTATGCTTATTTTATAGCCCTTATTCGGCTATATTCCCAATGGCAAAAAAGTGTTTTCTCCAATTTTTGGAGGAAAATTCCCAACCTCAAGTCAAAAAAATCTATGAAAAAACGTTAACAAACCTCGATTTATTCAGTACAATCTGTCTGGGGACGAATCTTTCGTACGTTTTGGTATTGCCGGTTTGTTGAATAAAACTAAACTGTTTATCGTTCGGAATATTCGGATATTCTTTATTTGTTGTTAACGATCGGAGTGTATACTGCTTTTTGAAGCTATGATAACGTCACTCCCCTCGTTTTAAGTTTGTCTCCTCGCTTGAGTAAAAATAATGCGTGCCACATGTGGTATTTGTGGACAACGTCGCCTATGTCAGAGTTTATTCTGGACTCAGTGACAGTTCTATGATCTAGTGAAGAAATGTAATAAAGTACTGTCCTCACTTTCAGTTTTTCTTTCGATCATAACTGCTTCGTTATCGTAAAGAAAGTCCAGATAATCACATTTGTTAACAAAATGTTTTTCACTTTCGTTTTCGACTCGCGCGAGAGACTATGTGATTTTGATATATAAATTAACCAATCAAATCGCGTAAAAACCTTCACACCAGATGCTGTATCTGGGCAACGTCACTACCGGAAATAAATTTTGCAGTCTCCAAGCAACAAGTAGCGACTCTCTTTCGCGACCGTGAAACGAAAACAAAACATCCCGATGTGAATTCAGATTAAATATTTATTTAGGGAGGGGATTTGAGATTTTGTGCAGCGGCATTGCCGTAGGATGGAGTTCTGTCTTATTTGTAAGCGTGCATGCGCATGTCGCCATTTGCATTTTGACACGACTGGTTCCCGAATTCTTTTTTGATAACTCCAGTACAGTGCAAACGGGAACCAACTTGTGATTACATAATGCGGATGTTCTCCGCGGGGTAACCATACCAAAACAGGCCAAGCGTGGATCACAGCATGTTAAAGGGGGCTTGTGTGTGTAGAGAACTAACAGATAATCTGACCCAGGGAAGAAAATATAGGTCACTTAAAAAATGCCGTGGCAGAATCGGTTTAACGGTAGAAACGGGTAACGAAGCGGTAGAACGGTAGACCACCTCTGAAAACGGTAGAATTCACCTACCGTCGGTAGTTATCACATGTATGTAATAAATTTGTCATTTTAGTGGGTCACCAGTGTAAGCCTTTGAATATGTAGCAAATGCAAGCAACATAGACCCAAATTAGAGGTGCCAACTGATCAAGGTCTGCTTTGTTTGCCATTGAAAATCCTCTATCAAAGTTCAGTCTATCCTTCTCTTGAAATTCTGAAGACTTTAGTGCAGATTAGAAGACATTTTAAGTTTTTAACCCTTTATCCATAGGCTATTTTTAGATACAACCTCTTTGAAAAAATCTACCGAAAAGGAACACTAACTAGAGAAAAGGAAAATTTTAGAATTTTATAGTTTAAATCAATTGTGATAAATAGAGCAAAATTTTTTGCTTATCACAATGGTTTCACAAAGTGATTTTTACAGAGTCGTTAAAAGTTGTCAATATGAGGGAATGGCTTAACTAACACCTTGCAAACAGTAGAGATAGATTAGACAGCTCTAATAGGAGTCATCTGATCAGGGTCTTCTCTATTTGCTTAAGGAATTATATAGATTTTACCAGAGATAAAACTTTTATGCTATTGTTAATATTATACCAAATAATATTCATGGATACAATATTTCTTACATGAATATTCATCCATGGTGTACAGTAAAGGGTTAGTATAATGTTAAAGGGTGGGGTAGTTATTATGTAACAAGTGAATATTTTTTCTAGTTATATTCATTTTGTCCCATATTTCACAAGCTGATATGATCGATTTACAATGTATTATTTCCTTATGTTTGCTTTCTTCCTTTGTGATGAAAGTGAGATGTTTTGGTAAGGTATTTAAATGTGATTAGGGTTCTATTATTTGGCAATATTAAACCACTTAGTTTAGGCCTATGGTATTTTGATTTATATGGTGTGCCTCTCATTTTCTATTTGTTTTGCAATAATTGGATTGGTTTTGTGGTTAAACTAGGGATTAGTCCACTTTTTTATGAGACAGTCTGACCGGAGGTCCTTTAATCCTTTACTCCATAAATATGCCTGTGAAAGCAGAGTAGACCCAGATCAGACGGTTACTGTAGGAGCCGTCTGATCAGGGTCTGCTGTTTACTTATGAAATTATAATAGATCTGACTGCACAGTTTCTACCAATACCAAAACTATTCCTATAATGTACATTATGTTATTGTAGAAATGCAGCTACATGTAATTGTTTTGCATTCTTTCGCTACCAGAGTAGGCCCTTGATCAGGTGGCTCCTGTAGGAGCCGTCTGATCCAGAACTACGGTACTCTGTTTGCAAAGGCAAAGACATAACTTATGGAGTAAAGTGTTCAGATGGTAACAATGCTTGCAGACAAAAGTTTTTTTAATATTTAAAAGGTTATAAGTGTCATATGTTTCATTTATCAAAGATATTTCTCAGAGTTCTTTCCAAAACCACAATCGCAAAATATTTGGATCCTAATGAGAAACAAAGTTATGTATGGAATCTCATCTGGATGCAAAACTGTTCGAGAAAGGTTTGCCTGGTTGAATCATCAGTTGGAGGACACAGAAGGGGACTGGTTCAAATCTGACAAATAAAAAACTTGAGAACAAACTCAGACTCAACTAAAGAGTTTTATAAGCATGGATACTGGTTTTCACACTTGGCCTGTTTGCATTTCATTTTGACAGAAATAACAGTTGAACTTTCAGCACTCTATTGGCGATTTGGTGATAACCTTTGTAGTTTGGATCCAGATGAGACACCAATGAACGCAGTGTATCATCAGGATCCAAACTGTTTGTCACTCAGGCAGTTTTTTTAAGAAGAAATGAAAGAAAAATATACTTTTAGAATTGAAGCAGACGGCAATATTTGCAGACGACAATTGCTCAGAGTGTTGAAGGTTAAAAATACCAGTAATAATGTTAGAGTGTTTGTCATTGGAATGCTTCTGAATTAGTCAGACTGGC
The DNA here is from genome assembly GCA_963576725.1 of Azorinus chamasolen. Lineage (NCBI taxonomy): Eukaryota > Metazoa > Mollusca > Bivalvia > Cardiida > Solecurtidae > Azorinus > Azorinus chamasolen. Next base: position 30,397,172 of record OY755239.1, on the reverse strand, counting down.
AGTACTTAATATCGCAAGGGAACACATTCAATTTAATACTGTAATCAGTATGGTGATTCATGTTTTAGAGAAGTAAAAAAACAATTTTAAATGAAAGAATGGTATGATTAGTAAATATTTTTTCTTTGAAATGAAAGAGATTGCAAGTTCTGTAGTAATAGTAACATACCATATAACTGATTATTCTGCAGGTGCAAAGTTTTGTGACTTGGGCTGCAAAATGGGTAAATCCGACCTTTTCTTCATATAAATGCCTTTTCACGCATTTGCAAACAAAGTTGACCCAGATCAGACGGCTCCATTCTGATCAGGGTCTGCTTTATTAGTGAATGGAATTTGATAGATCTGTTTCTTTAGTTTCTAAAATGGCTACAATGTTCCACCTTCCATATTTTATGACAGTAAAACTTGACCTAACGGTCACCTTAAATGAACGGTCACCTCGTCTTAACGGTCAGTTTGAAATCCTCCCGACGCAAATCAGTCTATAATACACCTGTTTTAGACGGTCACCTTCCTTCCGCGGCCAGCGGCCACCATATTTCACCCAAAACCCTATATTTCGACCCCATTAGACGGCCAGCAGACAGCCTGGCGGCCAGATTGAAATGTGTGAAAACCCAATACACAGCCAACTGTTGACACATGTCAAAATGGTGACTACGCATCGTAACTTTCCAACATTACGGAAATCACCGATCGAAATATCGTGACCTCTTCGGAAAGTTCCGTTGTGTCGAGAAAGTGCATAGATTGGCCGCTTCGGTGTTTTTCGTTATGTCGGAAGTGAACGAAATAAACCAAGCGTGGACCTTGGCCTTAGGGCAAGATTATAATCGATGGCCTGCTAATCCTTTCAACTCCTTTACATGTTAATATGCAAATATGGGGGTGTTGAGAAGTTTGTCTGCACGTTACCGAATCAAAAGAGATAACATCAAAACAAAATATTCACGCCTTTTCCAAATGTAAGTTCCTCACGTTAGAGAATCGAGTGAAGTGTAGACATGTACATTTGTATTTCCGGATGTGTCGAATGATTCTGCCTGATGTTTATTTTTTTTTGTGCATGCAATTTACAGTACATGTTGTATTTTACCTGTATTTACAAGGATAAAATACATAATGTTTTGGATAAGGCATTAAAGTCCATGTAGATATATTTTGCGATTGTCTGGCCAAACAGAAAAATATCCCAAAATATCCACCCCTCAATTAAGTGGTCACCTCACTTAAGCGGTCAATTTGGCCGCTTCCCTTGACTGGCCGCTTAACACAGGTTTTTACTGTACATGTATATCTATTTTGTCAAAGAATATTCAGTAGGTATTGAAATACAAACAGTTTCATATCCTGCTCTTTTCATTAGCAATTCGATGGTTACAATATATCTATATCATTTCAAAGGCAAACAGAGTAGACCCTGATCAGATGGCTCCTATGGGAGGGTGTGATCTGGGCATACTCTGCAAAGGCATGAAAAGGCGTTGATATGAAGTAAAGGGTTAATTAGCAGTGTATTTAGTGGAAACGTTGTCACTTGAACTGATAGTTAAATACAGGGGCAAATGGTACAGGTCCCAGAGTAAAGAATTATGTGTGCTTTTAATATTTGAGGTCCAACGAGACCTACACAATTCTGCATATAATATCTACCTGCAGACACTTCCTGTTATATGATATGCCACAAACAGGAAATAAAAATTATCAAACATATTATTCAATATAGAGAGCTTTCCTTATCAACAATAACATGTACCCAAACTCACAGTTCACATTTTAATATCAATCACTAGAAAGATTATTTTATTCTTTATTCCCTTTACCTGTTCAATGTCCATGTAAGAAAAATGATATGAATATTTATTAGCTGAATTTTACACATTTTTTTTTATGTGGCAGAATCTGCACATTAACATCTAAATAAAGCCATAAGCAAAAGGAGCAGATCCATTACAGAAGCCGTCTGATCTGGGTCTAGTCTGTTAGCAAAGGCATTAAAAGGCATTTATATTAACCCATTCCCTGTCTATGTTTATACCAAATTTCAATACCTACTGAATATTCATGAACAAAATAGTTATAATGAAATATGGAAGGTGGAACATTGTAGACATTTTAGAAAGTAAAGAAACAGATCTATCAAATTTTATCAGCAAACAGAGCAGACCCTGATCAGACGGCTCCTCTGTTTAGAATTGTCTCTTTCTAAAGAGTGGTCACAGCGTAGGGTTTGTTGGAGAAATGAAGATGTTATTCTTGAATTTGTTTTAATTTACACATCATATCTGGATCTGAATTATGCAGAAAGCTCCTATAGGAACTTATTCAATTCTTACTTCTGCATTTAGCAGCCACCTGCTTTAACCATTAATTCCATGAATATTTATGTAAGAAATAATGTATAAGTACATGCATCAACTATCCGAATATTTACAATGGCTTATAAACAAGAAAGTTACAATGGCTTATAAACAAGAAAGTTACAATGGCTTATAAACAAGAAAGTTACAATGGCTTATAAACAAGAAAGTTACAATGGCTTATAAACAAGAAAGTTACAATGGCTTATGAACAAGAAAACTTACAATAGCTTATGAACAAGAGTGAAAACTGTGCAATCAGATCTTAGTAATTCTTTAACCCATTCCCTCATATGCTATATTTAGACCTAACCTCTTTGAATAAACCTACCAAAAAAGGAGCATTTACTAGAGAAAGGAATTTTTTTAGAATTGTGCAGTTTTGAAACCATTCTGATAAATAGGGCCTTTCGAGGGCTTGGTGCAAAACTATTCTAACTCCTTCACAAAGTGAAGGAGTTAGAATAGTTTTGCACCAAGCCCTCGATTTGCTCCATTGTCACCAAGGTTTTCATAAAGTGACTTTTGCAGAGGCGTCAAAAGGCGTCAATGTGCCGGAATGGGTTAAGCAAACAGAGCAGACAATGATCAGACAGTTCCTACGGGATCTATTAAATCTTGGCCTGTTTTGTTTGCAAGGGCAATAAAAGACGTTTTTATTGAGTAATGGGTTAAAAGACTTCTGTGTTTGCTAATAAAGTGGTTTTTTAACCATTTACTTCATAAATATTCATGTAAGAAATAATGACATCATGAATATTGATTGACTGAATATTATAATGGAACAAGGGAATGTTTTATCATGACATGCACTGTAGAGTCAGATCTGTATTATTCAGTGTTCTGCCAAGGTTGATAAAATGTGGGGACAATTGTCTCACCAACCCTCAAATGTAGGAGACATTTTCAAAATTGATGAGACAAATGATTTTCTTAAAGCCGATTTAAGAGCAACAACAATGGCTGGCTCTTGATCGGTGAAAACCTTATCAACAGACTTTTTCAACTGGCCCTGCATCAGTTCGGCTTCTACACTCTGTTTATGATCAGAACTGTCAGCATGGCAATTTAATGTAGTTGTTCGAAAGATTGTGTTTTTTCAGTGAAAGCATTAGTTTTTTTGTGTTTGATGCAAAGCTTACATGTCATTGCGTTTTCTTCTCGGTTGAAATCCAGCCACGAGTAATCACGCAGCCAACTATTCTGGAATTTACGGTCGGTCTTTTTCGGTGCCGATTTCGATGTTGAAGGAGTAACGGAGCTCTCGTCCAACGCAGTACTATCAGTGGCCTTTTCCGGTACGGCCTGTTGCGACACATCTACTTGACTTTTGTCACTTTAAGTAAAGAAGCTCAATATTGTACGCACTTTCTTTGTTTTAGGCGACGAAAAAGCCATGATTAACTCTTGAATTTGGAGATAGTTCGGGAAAATATGTCGTGACCTATACATGTGATCGGAATCAACCAATCGGATGCAATCTCAGTGCGGTCGCTTGGCATTTGGTGTCATTATAATCGCTTAAACGTAGTAATTACACTATTTTACCGATTCGGCCCCAGCAAAATTCGCCGCGACAATTTTCGCACTTAGACGTTTGGACGCGAGACATTTCTATTTTTTTCGCGACAATGTCGCAGAATCGCGGCCTCGGCAGAACACTGATTATTTCATTATCAAACAGCAGACCCTGATCAGACGGCTCCTGCAAAAGCCTTCTGATCTTGGTCTACCCTGTTTGCAGAGGCACCAGAAGGTGTATTCATGGAGTAAAGGGTTGAGACAGGTTCTACTGTACATGCACAAGGTTTCTTCCTGTCTTTTGTAATCTTTTATTACTGGACTATTATGCATGTGTAATTGCAAGTACGCATAGTTATGACATTTACATTTTCAAAGCTGGTAGATCTTTTAAATAAGGGAGGGGCGTACAATCATGCTATTTAAGCGGTGTCACGGACTCATGGTATGTGCAAGTTGTTCTAGCTGCTTTATCAGGAGTGATGTACAGTACTGTCTATGCCATTTCAGAGTGATGTACAGTACTGTACGAGTGTACGTGCCATTTCAACTGTGTCAAGATTAGAACATGCAACTCATTCTAGCTGTTTATCAGGAGGGATGACTGTACAGTACATGCTATTTAAGCTAATTGTCACCAATAGAACATGCAATCTGTTCTAGCTGTTTATCAGGAGGGATGTATGGTACATACTATTTAAGCTATGTTACTTGTAGAACATGCAATTCATTCTAGCTGTTTATCAGGAGGGATGTACGGTACATGCTATTAAGCTATGTCACCAATGTTCCAGGAGGGATATCCCTGCTACTTCACCTTTGTCTACAGTATAGCAGGCAAATTCTGTTCTAGCTGTTTGACAGTAAAGATAGCTGTGTCACATTTATCAATAGGCATATATATATACATGATGTATATACTATTCAGCTGTGCTCCCATTAGGGTATTTAAGTTATTACTTGTGTTTATCAATGGGATATCCAAGCTATTACTAATGTCTTTGTCAGTAGGATACTCAGGCTATTACTTGTCTTTATCACTTTGTCAGTAGGGTACCCAAACTATTACTTCTGTTCATCAGTAGGATACTCAAGCTATTACTTGTCTTTATCACTTTGTCAGTAGGGTACCCAAACTATTACTTCTGTTCATCAGTAGGATACTCAAGCTATTACTTGTCTTTATCACTTTGTCAGTAGGGTACCCAAACTATTACTTCTGTTCATCAGTAGGATACTCAAGCTATTACTTGTCTTTATCACTTTGTCAGTAGGGTACCCAAACTATTACTTCTGTTCATCAGTAGGATACTCAAGCTATTACTTGTCTTTATCACTTTGTCAGTAGGGTACCCAAACTATTACTTCTGTTCATCAGTAGGATACCCAAGCTATTACTTGTCTTTGTCATTAGGATACCCAAGCTATTGTCTTTGGCAGTAGGATACCCAAGCTATTACTTGTCTGTGTCAGTAGGATACCCAAGCTATTACTTGTCTTTGTCAGTTGGATACCAATACCCAAGTTATTACTTGTCTTTGTCAGTAGGATACCCAAGCTATTACTTGTCTTTGTCATTAGGATACCCAAGCTATTGTCTTTGTCAGTAGGATACCCAAGCTATTACTTGTCTTTGTCATTAGGATACCCAAGCTATTGTCTTTGGCAGTAGGATACCCAAGCTATTACTTGTCTTTGTCAGTAGGATACCCAAGCTATTACTTGTCTTTGTCAGTTGGATACCAATACCCAAGCTATTACTTGTCTTTGTCAGTAGGATACCCAAGCTATTACTTGTCTTTGTCAGTAGGATACCCAAGCTATTACTTCTCTTTAACAGTAGGATAACCAAGCTATTTCAGCTGTATTAGGAATAAGATGTACATGCACCTTTATTTCATTTGCTAGTTTTACAAGCTTGATTCAGCTATGCCTGTTTATTGTTTGAAACCTTTTTGTGACACTCCTGTCTGACAATGAGGAGGGGAGATGTGAGGTCAGAGAACTAATTACCTGTCCATGTCAGGTGCAAAATGTTCATAATTGACCAGTGTGGGCAGGCAACTATGATTTGCTACATGAGTCAGGTAGTCCGTCATCTCAATGTAGGTCAGGATGTGACAAACACTAATGTATGTTCTATGGTATAACTAGCTATACTCTAATTATTCTACATATTCTGACAAACTTGGACCAATAGTGTAGACCCAGTGTAGTTCCTAATGTGATTAGATTCTACAGTATTATAATACTGCTCCATTAACCCATTCCCTCATATTGACACTTTTTGACGCCTCTATAAAGTCACTTTTTGAAACCATTGTGATAAATAGAGCAGTTGCTCCATAGGAGAACTACGCAATTCTAAAAATTTCCTTTTCTCTAGTAGATGCTCCTTTTCGGTATATCTATTCAAAAACTTTGAGTCTAAACATAGCCTATGAGGGAATGGGTTAATTTCATTTGACACCTTCATATAAGCCCTTAATTTTTCACACCTTTGCAAACAGAGTAGACCTAGATCAGATGGCTCTTGTAGGAGCCATTCTGATTAGGGTCTTCTCTGTTTGCATATGAAAGTATAATTTGACTACAGTTTCTACCAATACCAGACATGTTTGTGTACGTAATGATGCCATTGTAAAATTTCAGCCACCTGCAATAGAATATTTGATGTCATTATTTATTACATTAACCCTTTCCTCCATAGGCTATTTTAAGATGCATCCACTTTAAATAAATCTACCGAAAAGGAGCATTAACTAGAGAAAAGGAAAATTTTAGAATTTTGTAGTTTGAAACCGTTGTGATAAATAGAGCATTTGCTCCTGTAGGAGCAAATGCTCTATTTATCACAATGGTTTCATAAAGTGACTTTTACAGAGGCATATTTATGTAGGAAAAGGTTAATATTTAGCAGGGAAAAGGCTATGGTTATATCGATGGGTGCAAAAATAATTGGCAAATGAATATTTGGGATAAACACTTTTCAATGAAAATTTGCTACACTTGGACATATTTGTGTATCCTGTAATATCTTTGTCCCACAGGGAGCTACCACCTGTCTTAACCGTTTAAGTGATAGAAACACATTTGCAAACTGAGTAGACCCAGATCAGATAACTCCTGTGGAGAACTTTGATCAGAGTCTGCTGTTTTGCCTTTGGAATTAGATTTGTAGATTTGATTCTACAGTTAAAGGGGAAGTCCCTACATTCGACACGTTTCAAAAGTGCCTAGAATATACAAAACCCATTTGTTTATATGCTGAAAAGAAGTATATCGTAAGAAAACCAGCCGAAAAAACGCAGAAAAAGACGCAATTTTCATGTCTGATGTGTTATTATGTCTCCCCCCATATTTATATGGGGGAGACATATTGTTTTAGTGAGAGTTGTCTGTCTGTCTGTCCGCCCGTCCGTCTTATGGAAAGAGCATGATGAAAGTAAGTGTTGTGCACAAGGGCCATAACTCTGGTGTCAATATTTTTGGAGTTATTAGCTGTTATCATTTTCTTCTTGAAAAATGTGGTGTGGAAAGTGCATAATGAGGGGAAGTATCAATCATCAAGTCCATAACATTTTTAGTGATTTCCGTTTACATATTGTTTTTATTAGAGGGGAGACATCCGTTTTTGTGACAAAAACCTCTAGTTCGGCAATGGATTAGTATTTATTCGGCTTGCGTTTTAGTTTCGTAAACTGTTCTACCAAGGTTGATAATATTTTGTTGTAGAACACAAGTTATAAGTGTTGATGATAACGGTTTATTTTGTATCACAGGGCATTTTTCGATATAAGTTCAAATTGACAATCATCATAATAATGATTGAACATAACAAATATTAAGTGTTATGACATTATTGAAAATATGAGTTCATTGTAGGGACTTCCTCTTTAAGGGGTTTTGCCATGGTCAAATAGTCCTGTGTTTATATGCAGCAAATCAATATTCATTATGTCACTAATTCTTTACATGAATATTCATTAGGTAATTTGTTAAAGGCCATTAATTATAATTCATTTGAGTGACTACTCTAATTAGGTGTCACTGTAGTTCATTTGGAGATTTTCGATACAAGGTTTCAGTTTCTGTTGCCCTTTGTGCATGTTCCATCTCATTTGACTCCACTGTCATTGGTAACCGGTGTGAAAACACAGAACCAGTCTGACCTCGCATGGTAAAACCCTCGGATAAAGTTTCCTTTCTTCAACACATTCTGTGTTAAAGAAGTCAGGCCCTAACCCTTTTCTGTACTATCGGCAAATTTGTGGTTATCTTTGCCTTGAGTTTTGATCCAGATAAAACATCTTCTCGCTAAGCATCTTATTAGAATCCAAACTGTTTGACACTCTGATGCTGTGTAAAGAAATACATGTATGTAGTTTGAGAATTGTAGCAGAAAATGTTTCTTTTTCATACGAACAGTTTTCTTTAACGTTCTAATTGTGAAATAGAAAGAATATATCTCATATTACAAAGTGCAGTTGAATTGGTATAGACAGGGACATAAATTCAACCCTTGGAATTCATGAAATGAGTGTACGCACAATTGCAAACAGTGTTGACCTGGATCAGAGGGCTCCTAGAGGAGCTCTCTAATCAGGGTCTATACTGTTTGTCATTCAGACTCCTCTAGCAAATTTACAATAATCTCTCGATACTGAATGTAACTGTACCGTTAAATATTGATTACTCTAATTATTGGAAGTATTCAGACACCATATCTCTCTAATCCAGCAGTTTGTAAAGCTGAACTAGTCATGTTAGTACCATTTTGAAAACTGTCAATTAGACTGACGTAAGAAGAAGTTATCTGATCTTGGTCTGCTCAGTTTGCTTATTAAATTATAGTAGATCTGACTACAGTTTTTAACAAAACATCCTGTAATACACATACCATTTAATTTATACATATACGAATTCAGCTCATAAATATTCATGATGTCATTATCTTTTGGCCATAGCGGAAAATGTAGAATCAGAACTACGAGTATACAATTTCTTAAATAAATAGAACAAACCCTGATAAGACGACATCTACAGGCAAGTCTGGTCTGGGTTTACTCTGTTTGCAAATTCATTAAAAGGCATATCTATGTGGTATCGGGTTAAGCTACCAGGTCTCAAAAGCCTACAATAAGACTTCTGTTAAGTGATTGTTGTAGAAAGGTTTTACTATGGTAAATAAAAAGACTAGTTAGAAACAATTAGGGAGATTCCCACCATTAACCTTGTACATGCTGCATGGATTGGTTTATAAACAAAGTGTGATTTACTCTGATTCTGAAAGCGGAGTTCTAAGCCTTTTGTTTCAGAACTATCGGTATATCCAGGGTGTCAAACTGTTTCGATTTTACATGGCATCTCATCTGGATGAAATTTTTTTTATGTAATTATATATAAATTATAACATTTATATTGTGTTGCTGTATGGAAATGATTGGGATCCAGATAAGATGCTGACTCATCAGGTTCCAAAGTGTGTGACATTATGACATAGAGGATAAAGAAGATAAATCAACTTTGATAAAGTTGAGGTAGATGACTGTTGCAGATAACAATTGCTTAAACGTGTTAAAAACCCTTTCTCTAACCCTTTGAATCATGAATATTCAAAGTGGACTGACCCATCATTGTTTATGCGCAGAGTCCATTCAGTATGAAAACTTCAATTTGTTTTCATATTCTGAATGACAAACAGTGTCCACCCTGATCAGTGGGTTTCTCTAGGAGTCCTCTGATCTGGGTATACACTGTTTGCATATGTCAGTACGCTTGTTTCTCTCCCGCATAGACAGAAAATTGGTAAACAGTTGGAGGGGGGCCTTGATTGTGTTGTGCACTTTGTCACCTTTGGCTAATTGAAAACGACAGTGAGATTATTATCTAACCTTTACCACTCTCAACCATTGTCTTGCATTGCAAAAACACTCATTGTCTGCTTCAATTTTCAAAGATTTTTCATGTCATTATTTTCAAAAATATTTCAGGTTGGCAAAACACTAGCCTGATTTCTCGAATAGTGTTAGAGATAAATGACTAAGTAAAAATTTATCCCTTGAAATATGGGAACCTAGCTGACTGGCATTTGCAAACAGTGTAGGCCCAGACCAGAGACCTACCACTGAGGATCCCTCTGATCAGGATCTGCACTATTTGTCAATCAAAATCATTTTAGCAAAGTTTATTTTTCCATGCTAAATGGACTATACTGGCAGTGATGGAACATTCACTTTGAAATTTGGTATTCCAAGGGTAAAAGTCATACACTGCTTACCTGGGGTAATTTGTAATCATGGGAACTTAAAGTTTACTAAGGATTGGGATGATGTGAACCAGCTGCACCAAGTTTGAGAACATGTCTATGGCAACCATATAATGAATAGAACATGTCTACATGTATAGCAACCATATAATGAATAGAACATGTCTACATGTATAGCAACCATATAATGAATAGAACATGTCTACATGTATAGCAACCATATAATGAATAGAACATGTCTATAGCCACCATAATGAGTAGAACATGTCTACATGTATAGCAACCATATAATGAATAGAACATGTCTATAGCCACCATAAGGAGTAGAACATGTCTACATGTATAGCAACCATATAATGAATAGAACATGTCTATAGCCACCATAAGGAGTAGAACATGTCTACATGTATAGCAACATATAATGAATAGAACATGCCTATAGCAACAATATAAGGAATAGAACATGTCCATAGCAGCAATATAAGGAACAGAACATGTCTATAGCAGCAATATAAGGAATAGAACATGTCTATAGCAACAGTATAAGGAATAGAACATGTCTATAGCAGCAATATAAGGAATAGAACATGTCTATAGCAGCAATATAAGGAACAGAACATGTCTATAGCAGCAATATAAGGAATAGAACATGTCTATAGCAACAGTATAAAGAATAAATAGTTAAGTAGGTGAGAGCAGGTGGTTGCTTAATGCAGGATGGAAGAAATGCAGAAAGCTCCAAGAGGAGTTTTCTACATAACTTTGAACCTGAATTAAGGCTACCACCTGTTATAACGTTTCTATATGGGTATCTTCAAAGTACCGCTTAGGCATGTTTAGGCCTCCATACTTCACACATTTGGCAACAAAGTGCACTTGAAATGTACCAAAATGTAAACATACGGGCAGTGAGTACCGTGGTACACATTTACGTGAACAGAAGGCCTAGAAGTGCTAACATTGGGCACTTATAGGCCGCCTAGGTAGGCAAAATGCCTATTTTATGGGTATCTGAACAGTACCACTTGGCATGTTTAGGCCTCCATACGTCACACATTTGGCAACAAAGTGCACTTGAAATGTACCAGTATGTAAACATACAGTACCATGGTGCACATTTACATGAACAGAAGGCCTAGAAGTGCTCACATTGGGCACATACAGGCCGCCTAGGTAGACATAACGTCTTCTATACGGGTATCTGCAAAGTACTGCTTTGGCATGTTTAGGCCTCCACACATCACACATTGGCAACAAAGTGCACTTGAAATGTACCAATATGTAAACATACAGTACCATGGTACACATTTACGTGAACAGAAGGCCTAGAAGTGCTCACAGTGGGCACCTATAGGCCGCCTAAGTAGACATAACGTCTTCTATATGGGTATCTGCAAAGTACCGCTTTGGCATGTTTAGGCCTCCATACTCCACACATTTGGCAACAAAGTGCACTTGAAATGTACCAAAATGTAAACATACAGTACCGTGGTACAGCGAACAGAAGGCCTACAAGTTCTCACATTGGGCACTTATAGGCCGCCTAGGTAGGCAAAATGGCTATTTTATGGGTATCTGAACAGTACCGCTTGACATGTTTATGCCTCCATACTTCACACATTTGGCAACAAAATGCACTTGAAATGTACCAAAATGTAAACATACAGTACCGTGGTACACATAGTTCTCACATTGGGATGTGGTCATGGTATCGATGTGTTTGCATGCGGTTTGTTCGTAACTAGTGCGTTCTTTCTCCTGGACTTGTCCGGTTTGCATCCGTTGATGTCCAGTGGGCCTGATTCACGGCCGAACTACTTCCTGACATGCAGGGGATCAACCGAAGGTGTACCGGACAACGTCATTCAAAGAATGTCTTGTCAGTTTCTCATGCATTGCACTTTCGTTTTACCCGGTACCTGTCCATTAATCGTAAGGTGATGTCCATTAATTGGCCTTTAATTTTCCTGTACATGTCCAGTAATCGTGCGGTCACTTTGCGCTTTATGCGCTCCATACACCGATCGAGAGAGCCTCAAGCAGCAGTGAGGACGAATTTCACCACTGGATAACTTTCTGCAGCAATTTTTTTTATCCTTTTGACGTCCGCTTACTCTGTCCGGTAAGGTGTGACAGATACTTAACTAATATTCATGAAATGATGACTTCTTGTACAAATATTGATGACTGAAAGGGTTAACTCAGAAAAGATAGAAATGAATATAAATTATGCCCTTTTTAGAAAATGATAGAAATGAATATAAATTATTCCCTTTTTTGGTTTTGATAGTTTGTCAAAAAAATTGTCTTGGTGGAGTAAATAAACTGCACTATACAGGACAGCACTGGAGTGAAGTTGAGCTCTTTGAATGCAGAGTATTCAAAGTGGAGTGGCCCATCGGTGTTTATCCATTCAGTTGGAAGGACTTCAAATTGCTATTATTTTGAATGAGGAACAGTGCACACTATGTTTACTCTGTTTGCAAATGCCAGTACACTTGTTTCTCTGCATTCAAAGAGCTAAACTTAATGCTTATAGGGCTCTGGAGTTCATTGTCACTATAGGGTTATGTGTCATCCGTCAAGGGAACTGATTATGGCTACAGAGCAATGAGACTATTCAACCATGTAATTCTGTAATTGTCCGTTAACCCTTTCAACATTAACCCTTTCAGTGTGGGATACGAATCACTAATCTCATTTGCAAACAGTGTAGACCCAGATGAGAGGCCCCCTCAGAGTCTGCACCGTTTTTTCATGTTATACTTTTCTTTAAAAAAAGTCCCATAAAAGTCATGGTAAGCTTGACCTGTTTGAATTTGGAGTGTAAATCTCATAATAATTAGGCAACTGCTTTCATAGTTCGTTATTCTTCTGTTTATTTTGTTTTTTTTAAATGAGTCATTATAAAGTCAAACAGTTTTTATCGTAATGAGATGCCAAATAACTTGGCGTCTCATTTCTGTTAAACTGTTTACAAACAGTAAAATACTACATTGGTCAACAATGAGGATACATTAATTAAGTCAGGGTTACAAGTTTTCCCACTGAAGTACCTGCAATTCTAACTATTTGAAAAATTTGAACACCAGCAAGGGTCAATAAGTTAAGTCCTTGCATGTCATGGGGTGATGATGTGATAAACTTTAGCGAATGGTTTTAATCTAAATGACTCGAAAATGAGATGTCCGGTAACATAGTATCTCATCTAGATCTAGCATATTGTTACTATAAATGTGATATTTCTACAAATTCAATGAAATGGAAGAAAAATTATTTGGAGAATTGAAACAAATGAGAATGTTTTGAGAGGACATTGTTATAGCTAAAGGTTACTGTTTAACGGGAGTAGGGATTTAGCCCTGTGATAAGAGAAACAAGTTATCTTGCATTAATTTTGCAAACAATGTAGACCCAGATCAGAGCTCTTCTACAGGAACCCTCTGATTAGGATCTGTACTTTTGTTATTCAGAATGGTTTTAGCAGTTTACCCTTCCTTACTAAATGTTTTGTGCTGTTAAACATTGAATGTACCACTTTGAAGATATGGTATTCAAAGGATGAATAGGGACTTAATGTTATCGATACTGAAGGCCTAATTGATGGACAATCGTACATCAGCAATATGTGTTTACTGAGAAATAATTCTTATGCAAAATTTGACTCTTGACGTTCCTTGGAACAATTTTAGGCAACTGAATATCTGTAAGGAGTAGGGGGTTGCTTAATTCAGGATGAAAGTAATACAGAACCATGGGAGCTTTCTGTATAACTTTCATCCTGAATTAAGCTACCACCTGTTTTTAGCCCTTTACTATACTGAACTCATGAATATTAATTAGATTGATTTTTACAATAGTGTATGGATCCAGGAATGTTTTGATGGTAACTGTAGACAAGTTTTACTGTACTTAATACAGCCAATCAGGCGTCAATATTATGGACAGGTCAAAGGTTATTGACTGGTGTAGACTACTGGTATGAGTATAAAGTTTGTAAATTGCCTTTGATCTCGCCATTAAGACCCATTGGTATGACCATTTCTTCTCATACCTGATTTGAGCTTAAAGCAAAATGCCACATTCTCAAAATGTCTTAATGAATGAGTTTTTCAAGGCAACAGTACCTTTCTCTTTTTTAACTAATGCGCTTTTCAGTATCGTCTGAGCTAATTGTAATTTTCAGGTATCTTTTTCTTCAGTTTTATTAAAAACATACAACTTTGCAATAGTGTGAAATAGTGTGGATCAAGATTAGAGGCCAAGTAAGTTGGTGTCCCAGGATTCAAAGTGTTTGGAAAGTTTAAATATCACAGATTCATAGGTAGCATGCTCAGAGCTCATAAACATATTTTCCCATAATATAAGTACCATATACCAAGCCATTTGATCAACATGCTTGGCTGCTTTTCTCTGTATTGTATGCTATCAATAAATGCGGACTTTTCAAAATAGATTTATCCATCTACGGTAAAACCTCTCTAAGTCGACCACCTGAAAGAGGCATAATTCTGTATCCATGCTTATAAAACTTATTAGTTGAGTCTTGAGTTCGTTCTCAAGTTTTTGATTGGTCAGATTTGAGCCTTTGGCTCAAATCTGATCAATCAAAAGCTTGATAACAAACTCAGACTCAACTAAAAAGCTGTATAAGCATGGACCCTGGTCCTTAACCCTTCCCTTCATTAATTGCCTTTTCACACATTTGCAAACAGAGTAGATCCAGATCAGACGGCTCCTATAGAAGCCATCTGATCAGGGACTGCTAATGGAATTTGATAGATCTGATTCTTTACTTTCTAAAATGGCTACAATATTCCACCTTTCATGTTTCATTATAACTATTTTGTCCATGAATATTCAGTAGGTATTGACTTTGGAATAAACATAGAACAGGGAAAGGGTTAATTAGGTGGTAGCTTAGTGCAGGATGAAACTGCAGAAAGTTATGCAGAAAGCTCCAACAGGTGCTATTACCTTATCATGATTCTTAACAAGAGTTCTAATATAATTCTATGAAATGTGGGAAATATTAACTAGCATTTGCACACAGCATAGATCTAGATCAAAGTGCAATTGAAGGAGCCTTCTGATCAGGATCTGCACTGTTTATCTGTAAAAAACATTTGGACTGTACTGTTCAACATTGATGGACTATCTCACTTTGAAAATTAAAAGTGTGAAACCTAGTCACATGAGTATTGGTTTACATCATTCAATTTATCTGTTGTTACAAAAAAAAAGGTAAAAATGCCAGAAGATACAAAAAGAATAAAAAGGAAACATTACTGTAAAGTGTTATGATGAAATTTGATGTGCATTAAATGTCATTTTGTCCTGTGTGTTTTTTTAATATTTTGAAAGAAAAACATAGTTTTTGAGGCATGTTATAATGGTGTATTCAAGTGAAGCTCATCATAAAAATGCAAAGCTGACGTCATAAAAATGCAAAGCTGACGTAGATGTGGTTTTGATCCACAGGGCTTCAGGGTAAACATTCTATCGGACTCTGATACATGTATGCAAAGTCGTACAAGGTCAATTGCCGAATTAAGTGATGGTTTCTAGTTTCTTGTATTGGTCCGCTGCAGTATTTTCGTGTTGTGAATGGGGTGTGATCGAAGTTTTTTATCAATAATCACCTGTATTGTGTTAATTGACCCCGGTGTAATGTTGCATTCCTGAACGACAGCTAGGTAATTAATGGCCGTCTATTGATCAGTATCGGAGCAATGGTTTGAACATTTATGAGACTGTTACCCTTTAACCCTTTCCCTCATATAAACGTGTTTTCACGCATTTGCAAACAGAGTAGACCCAGATCAGACGGCTCCTAGAGGAGCCGTCTGATCAGGGTATACTCTGTTTGCTTATAGAATTTGATAGATCTGTTTCTTTGCTTTCTAAAATGTCTACAATGGTCCACCTTGCATGTTTCTTTATAATTTATTTTGTTAATGAATATTCATTAGGTATTGAAATTTGAAATAAACATAGAACAGGGAAATGGTTAAGTGAATTTGCATTTGCACACAATATAGAACCAGATGAGTGGGTTGCTAGAGGAGTCAGATTTTGTATCGTTTGTTATTTGAAATTCTGTATTGTGGACTTTACTGTTAAACAATTGTAGATCATTCCACTAGATCATTCCACTTCGAATTGTCATTTTTGAAAGGGTTAACATTTTATCCTTAATGGTTGATTATGCATTTTTAGCTTTGCTGGTACATGTAGTTTGGATCCAGATAAGTTCGTATATCTCAGCATATTATTGGCATCTTCAATAAGAGTGTTTTCATTGGCCCAAAACTGTCATCTGCTGCAATTTTCGAGGTATTTTTCCCCATTTTTCATTTCCTTCTTAAGTCAGTGCAGTGGTCAGGAGTTTGGATCCAGATTAGTCAATGAGTCGCTCAGTGTCTTATCAGGATACGTTTTTTGCCATGGTTATTGCATGTATTCCCATACCGTATTATATCTAATAAACACCCCAGAGACCGTAACAGATTTAAAAGGAGCTCCTTGCATTGTGTACACATGTGGTTGCTCAATGCTGCTGCAGAATGAAAGCAATGCAGAAAACTCTCAATATTCCATTAGTAAACAGAATAGACCCTGATCAGATGTCTCCTACAGGAGCCATCTGATCTTGGTCTTCTGTGTTAGCAAAGGGTTGAAAAGTAGTCTATTTAACCCTTTCCTCCATAAATACGCCTTTCTACGCCTCTGTAAAAAACACTTCTTGAAACCATTGTGATAAATAGAGCATTTGCTCCTGTAGGAGCAAATGCTCTATTTATCACAATGGTTTCAAACTACACAATTCTAAAAATTTAATTTTCTCTAGTAAATGCTCCTTTTGGGTAGATTCATTCAAAAAGGTTGGGTCTAAAAATAGCCTATGAGGGAAAGGGTTAAAGGAACTTGGTTTTAAGTGCTATATATTGATGTATTCTGCTTTACAAGGCAGTGGAGAGAGGAAACTGAGAAATACAGTATATTATTCATTACTTTTAGTTTCCTCCATATGTGTATAACTTATCTCATCAGGAGCTGTTTCGTTCTTTAAGTTTGAAATAGATTAATGGAAAACTTTAGAATTTAACAAAGGACAATCTCGTCTAGCCCTTTGCATATTGTTGAGTTCAGAAATATATGTCTGCTTTAAATCAGAAAGTTGAATTTTCAAATTCTCCTTAAAACTGAAATTAAGGGTGTCAAACAGTTGGATCCTGATGGGATGTCAAGTTTTGTGACTGCTCACCTGGATCTGAGGATGAGGATCTTAGGGAAACAAGTGCACTGGCATTTGCAAATCTTAGAATATCCCTCAGATCAGGGTCTGCACTGTTTATCATTCAAAATCATCTTGCAGATTATGTTCTTTCTTACTAAATGGACTCTGTGTTTAACCCTTTCCCTCATACAAACGCCTTTTCACACATTTGCAAACAGAATAGACCAAGACCAGACAGCCCATATAGGAGCCGTCTGATCAGGGTTTACTCTGTTTGCTTTTGACATGATAATCTGATTCTATAGCGTTTGTCAAAGCAAAATAATTCCTTGAAAAATTTACATTACAAAACCTCAGCTAATAAATGTTCATGGTGTCATAATTTTTTACATGAATATTGAACAGGGAAAGGGTTAAATGATGATTGGGCATTGTATTTTGAAAATTCATCATTCAAAGGGTAAACCCCTTACATCATGAATATTCATATATTTTATTCAGCTGAAATTTTATGATAGTACATGAACACTAGATATTTTAGCTTTGGCAGATTTTGTAGAATCTGGGTCCATGCTTATCAAGCTTTTTAGTTGAGTCTGAGTTTGTTCTCAAGCTTTTGATTGGTCAGATTTGAGCCTTTGGTCCAGATCATAGTGCTCCTCAAGGAGAATAATAATTACCTAGTCTGGCATACAGTGTAGGCCTAGGATAGCTGCCTAGGATAGCTGCCTTGTCAGAGATATATAATCAGATCAGGGTGTCCACATTGCGATTAAAACATTTTTATGCTCCTATGATATATTGGCTGGGGTATATAGTGTTGCCATCATCCATCCCTCTATCATTCCGTTCTTCCGTCATAATGCTTGTTCGGAGCAATTCTTGGTGACTATGTGACCTAGTGATGCCAACTTATGCTTATTCTACTTCTAATGTAACTTCTTAAGCAACTCATATTTGAGCAATGTGTTAGTAAAATAATAAATAAAATGATGATACTTTGTATCAGGATAGCTTTAATTAGGGCATCTGTATACCATGAATACATCTCTAGACAATGATTGCATTATGAAAGTCAGGTTCTGTTTTTAATTTATGATTCATGAATATTGATTCTGTATCTTTCAGAGCCAGGCCCCTAAACAGCTCAGCGCAGATTCAGAGATTGGTTACAATGGACAAGACAAGGGTTCTAACATGGGTAAGTTTGCATACAAGAAACTAGTTCAAGCAGACTTCGTCTTTTACTCCATAGAGATGCTTTTTATACGCCCGAAGGGTCGTATTATGTTATGGTCTCCATCGTCTGGCCGTCTGGCTGGGTGTCCGTCTGTCCGTCTGTCTGTCTGTCCGTCTGTCCGTCCGTCCGTCTGTCCTACCGTCCGTTAGCAAATTCGTGTCCTGGCTATAACTTACTCATTTTTTCTCCGATTTTCAAAATTCTTTCACACAAATGTTCAGTATCACTTGAAGGTGTGTCGCGTACAAAACCCAATTGTGAACTTTCAAGGTCAAGGTCACAAATAGGGCGTTAGCAATTTTCGTGTCCTTGCTAAAACTTACTCATCTTTTCACCAATTTTCAAAATTCTTTCACACGTATGTTCAGTATCACTTGAAGGTGTGTCGCGTACAAAACCCAATGGTGAACTTTCAAGGTCAAGGTCACAAATAGGGCGTTAGCAATTCTGTCCGTCCGTCCGTTAGCAAATTCGTGTCCTGGCTATAACTTACTCATTTTTTCTCCGATTTTCAAAATTCTTTCACACAAATGTTCAGTATCACTTGAAGGTGTGTCGCGTACAAAACCCAATTGTGAACTTTCAAGGTCAAGGTCACAAATAGGGCGTTAGCAATTTTCGTGTCCTTGCTAAAACTTACTCATCTTTTCACCAATTTTCAAAATTCTTTCACACATATGTTCAGTATCACTTGAAGGTGTGTCGCGTACAAAACCCAATGGTGAACTTTCAAGGTCAAGGTCACAAATAGGGCGTTAGCAATTCTGTCCGTCCGTTAGCAAATTCGTGTCCTGGCTATAACTTACTCATTTTTTCTCCGATTTTCAAAATTCTTTCACACATATGTTCAGTATCACTTGAAGGTGTGTCGCGTACAAAACCCAATTGTGAACTTTCAAGGTCAAGGTCACAAATAGGGCTTCAGTATCACTTGAAGGTGTGTTGCATACAAAACCCAATTGTGAACTTTCAAGGTCAAGGTCACAAATAGAGCGTTAGCAAATTTTGTGTCCTGGCTGTAGCTAACTAGACCTACATCATTACCTTTAAGGTCAGTCATATTTGAAGGTGAAAGGTTAAACGCACTTATGTCACGTTCGGTTTAAACTTTCTCGACTTTTTTTCCAAAGTTCAAAAAAGTCTGAAAGTCTGAAAATGATTGCTATGTACACTGTTCTTACCATGCTCATATCTTGGATATTTATTCACTTATTTCAAACTTGTTCATTCTGGAGTTATTGCCCTTTGATAGTTTCGGGTAGCAATTTCTTGTGCAACTAACTCCTCCTTTATTTTTCAACATAATTTCTTCAAACTTTCAGGAATGATAGATACTGATGTGTAGTTGTGCATATCAGTGAGATAACTCTGATATCATTTTTCATTCTGGAGTTATTGCCCTTTGATAGTTTCGGGTAGCAATTTCTTGTGCAACTAACTCCTCCTTTATTTTTCAACATAATTTCTTCAAACTTTCAGGAATGATAGATACTGATGTGTAGTTGTGCATATCAGTGAGATAACTCTGATATCATTTTTCATTCTGGAGTTATTGCCCTTTGATAGTTTCGGGTAGCAATTTCTTGTGCAACTAACTCCTCCTTTATTTTTCAACATAATTTCTTCAAACTTTCAGGAATGATAGATACTGATGTGTAGTTGTGCATATCAGTGAGATAACTCTCATATCATTTTTCATTCTGGAGTTATTGCCCTTTGATAGTTTCGGGTAGCAATTTCTTGCGCAACTAACTCCTCCTTTATTTTTCAACATAATTTCTTCAAACTTTCAGGAATGATAGATATTGATGTGTAGTTGTGCATATCAGTGAGATAACTCTCATATCATTTTTCATTCTGGAGTTCTGGCCCTTTGATAGTTTCGGGTAGCAGTTTCTTGTGCAACTAACTCTCCTTTATTTTTCAACATAATTTTATAGAACAGCCTTCGGGCGTATATTGCCCCGTCTTGCGGTGCTCTTGTTGCACCTTTGCAAACTGAATAATCCTATATCAGATGGCTCCTATAGGAGTCTACTCTTTTTCCATAGACGTTATGAAGTGTTACCTGTGGACTAAAGGGTGAAGCATGGCCGCTTAGTTCAGATAATTTCATTATCTTATATTTTTAACTCTATCCCTGTTCACTATTCTTGTAAGAAATAATGACATCATTAATATTAATCATATTATTTTTGATAATGGCATATATAAACTCATGACATGTTTGCTCTTGAAATAAACTGTAGATTCAGGTCTATTATAATTTTATAAGCAAACAGAGCAGACCCTGTTCAGATGTGAAGGTGTGAAAAGGCATTTTATTATGGGAAGGGTAAATACAAGAATTAAATTAATATTCATAAGGTCTATCATGAATATTTATCAGGTAGTGGTTTGTCTATGTTTTCCCCACATGAGTATGTTAATAGCTTTCCTGTTAGAGATGCCTTTTCAAACAGATCAGACCCAGATCAGATGACTCCTGTACATGTAAGAGCTGTCTGATCAGAGGACTCCTGTACATGTAAGAGCTGTCTGATCAGAGGTTGCTTTGTTTGCTGCTGGAAAATATAGAATAAAATCTGCTGTGATTAATCTTACTGTGTTCATATGCCGTTGTGACATGTCAGCTAATAAATATTCAGGATGTCAATTTTTCGTAAATAAATATTCAACAGATGAGGGACAAACAAAAGGTCTTGTAAGAAGGGAGAATTTGTGTCATGAAGTATGTTTAAGCTATGATCAAATGATTTGCACTTTTGATATTTGAGGATACACCGCACATCTTGCTGAAATTGGAGATCTGTTTAACCCTGTACCTGTTCTATGTTTATTCCAAGTTCGCAATACCTACTGAATATTCATGGACAAAATAGTTAGAATGAAATATAGAAGGTAGAGTATTGTAGCTATTTTAGAAAGTAAACAAGCAGATCCATCAAATTCCATTATCAAACAGAGCAGACCCTGATCAGACAGCTCCTATAGGAGCCGTCTGAGCTGGGTCTTCTCTGTTTGCAGATGCGTGAAAAGGTGTTTATATGAAGGAAAGAGTCAATACCTAAAATGCTAAGTAATGGTCTTTTGCAAATGATAAGCGTCTGCTATATATACAGTAAAACCTCTCTATAACTGCCACTAAATTGTGTTAATTAGTTGGTATTTAGTGCAGGTGGCTGCTTAAAGCAAGGTGAAAGTAAAACAGAACGCTCCTATAGGAGCGTTCTGTTTTAAGCGGTGGTCACAACCCGCCGTACGTGCAAGTGCGTGTTGTCTACGTGCAAAAACGTGGGGAAATTTTGGGGATCCGTACGTGGTGAGTACGGCCTCCGTACCCATTTAGGAGCACGCAGACACGCCGTAGCACTTTTGGTGCATGCAAAACTTTCGCTGCGTTCGGGCTACGGATTCACCAACGTACGGGTGACGCATGTGCTTCTACAGCCAACGTGCGCACAACGTACTGACTCCGTGAGTGTTTTAATATTTTCCCCACAGTCGCTTGCTCTACAGACGGCGCACTTAACATGTGCATGTTGCGCATGTGATAAGTAAGTGGTCTGTGCTCACTCGGCACTTCCCCAGTTCTACTGTCCAATGAACTGACAAAACGTGGACCGTACTTGAGCAGCATGTGGACCGTACGGTCTCCGTACGATAATGCGGCAATCACTTACCGTGCGTGCAACGTACGATGCACGCAACCGACCAGGGTGAGGCTGTCGTGCGTGCCACGTACGTACACCTTGCGCAACCGTGCGTGTGACGTGCGTTCCTCCCTGCATTTGCTACTTCTTCTCCACGTTTTCAGAAAAACGTAGCAGCCCTGGCCTCCCCAAAAAACGTACGTGCTATAACACGCATGGCGGGTTGTGGCCAGGCCTTTACTTTCACCTTGCTTTAAGCAGCCACCTGCCTTTAACACAAAAAATACTTGATGTAATTTAGTGGTCGTTATAGAGAGGTTTTACTGTATAATGATTAAATTTGATTTATATTTGATTTCTTTTCAAAAGACATTATATTAGAGTGTCAAACTGTTTTGATCCTATTCAGATTCCAAGTTAGAATCTCATCTGGGTGTACACTGTCTGCAACTGGTTATCACAAAGTCAGTAAAGTGTTAAAAGCTCATCTTATTTGCATATCATAAAAACTACAGTAAAACCTCTCTATAGCGACCACTAAACTACATCAAATTTTATGTGTTAAAGGCAGGTGGCTGCTTAAAGCAAAATGAAAGTAAAACAGAATGCTCCTATAGGAGCGTTCTGTTTTACTTTCACCTTGCTTTAAGCAGCCACCTGCCCTTTATATCAGATACCAACTAATTAACACAATTTAGTGGCTGTTATAGAGAGGTTTTACTGTACTAGGCATGAACAAGATGCAGTTTATATTCATTGTTGAATCTTAGCATAAAATGTAATTATTGTCGTCTGCAAAACTTTTCTTCCGGTACAGTTTTTAAAGAATGTATCGTCCATTTCTGATAAAAATAGCACTTCCTGAATGTCAACAGTTTAGTTCCTGTTAAGAGTTTCATCTCATACACCTTTCTATGCCTTTCAAACACAGTAAATGCTGTTGGAGTTGCCTGATCAGGGTCTCTTCTGTTTGCTTGTAATATACATCTGATTCTACAGTTTAATATCCAGCCATGGCCAAAATTTCCTGTGTTAATGTACCTTTGTGAAAATTCATCGAATTAATATTCATGGTTTCATTATTTCTTACATGAATATTCACGGAGTAACTGGTTTGTTTTCAAAGGTTATCACAAATTTGTCAAAGCATGTTAACCCTTTCCTCCATAGGCTATTTTTAGATCCAACCTCTTTGAATAAATGTACTCAAAAGGAGCATTAACTAGAGAAAAGGAGAATTTTAGAATTTTGTAGTTGAAACCATTGTGATAAATAGAGCATTTGCTCCTGTAGGAGCAAATGCTCTATTTATCACAATGGTTTCAACCGGTGATTTTTACAGAGGCGTAGATAGGCGTATGTATGGAGGAAAAGGTTAGTTGTCATCAACAAAACATTTGTCATCTGATTCCGTTCTCAAAGTTATTCTTTTTTACATTTAATCCTTACAATGCTGACTTTATTTCAAAGTAGATTGAGCCATCAGTGTTGAACCCTTTCCTCTATATAAACATGTTTTCATTCATTTGCAAACAGAGAAGACCCAGATAAGACAGCTCCTATAGGAGCCATCTGATCTGGGTCTGCTCTGTTTGCTATTGGAATTTGATAGATCTGTTCCTTTACTTCCTGAAATGGCTACACTATTCCAATTTGCATTATAACACTCTTCTCTATGAATATTCAGTAGGTACTGAAATTTGGAATAAACACAGAACAGGGAAAGGGTTAACCCTTTCCCTCATGTGGATACTCTATCATGCCATTGAAAACAGAGTAGCCCCAGATCAGATGACTCCTTTTGGAGCCGTCTGATCAGGGTCTGCTCCATTTGCTTATGAGAGTATATAGTTCTTATAGTATCTGTCAAAGCTGAAAAGTCCTTTGAAAATTTCACCACTTTAGATAATAATAATAATAATAATAAGTTAATAATGAATATGCCTAAAGTAATCAATTCATGTATACATGTTATTAGATATGGGGTTGGAACTACATAGTCCATTCAGTATGAAAAGTATAAATTTGCAAGAGTGCTTTCAGCGTCAAACCTTACAAACCCTGACCAGGGCACTCCTAAGAGCCCTTGGTTCTGGGGTCTCCACTGTTTGCAAACTACAGTAAAACCTCACTAAACCAGATGTTAAATTTGGTATAAATATCGGTATTGGAGACAGGTGGCAGCTTGATGCAGGGTGAAAGTCATGCAGAAAGCTCTTCTAGGAGCTTTCTGCATGACTTTCAACCTGCATTAAGCAGCCACCTGTCTAAAAGTATATAAATTCTTCTCTACCAGAATTCTGTTTTACTGTATACAACCATAGTGACAAATTTAGATCATAATAGAACACCAAGTTACCTTGCCTCCTATCAGGATCTGAACTATGGTTTGCATGTTCCTGGCATACAAAAGGTTTAGATTGAAACTGAGGTGTAACTGTATTAACTTTGAGAAGAAATGAATAATATAATCTGATCTACTAAGTGCAGTATATGGTGTCATTAATTGACTTAACTTCAACCCTTTACTCCATGAATATTTGTAGAAAAGGGTATGACATCTTGGATATTAATTTGAACTAGTTCTAAGATGGCATAATTATAAACACAGGAAATTTCGGTCATGGCAGAAACTGTAGAATTCCATAAGGAAACTCATGTGTGGAAGCCTTACAGTTAGCTTGCGGTAGGTCGGTGGTTCTACCCGGATGTTTTACTGTGCATTGAACAATGCAATTTGTTCTGTGTGCAGAAAAACCTCGGTGGTCTTCTTCCATCTGTAACTAGCTGGACGTCAGTAAAACCAGTAAGGGGAATTCCCTATTTGCTAAATTGAAACTTAATATGGTAACATCTCCCTAAAGCATTCACTTAAAGGAAGAATGATTGTCAGTATTAACTGGTTACTTCATGAATATTTATGTAAGATTTTATGATTCCATGAATATTATATGAAAATTTATCTTGGCTCATGTAACAAGAGAATATTTGCCATTTAATTTAACCCTTTCCTCCATAAATACGCCTTTCTATGCCACTGTAAAAATCACCTGTTGAAACCATTGTGATAGGTAGAGCATTTGCTCCTATAGGAGCAGGTGGTAGCTTAATGCAAGATGAAAGTTATGGAGAAAGCTCCTCTAAAAGCTACCCTTTCCCCTGTTGAATATAATAATTCATGTAAAAAAAATAATGACATTGTGAATATTTATTAGCTGGAACTGTTATAATATGTACAGGGGATTTTTTTCTTGTATTGGTTGATACTGTAGAATCAGATCTATTTTAATTCATTAAAGCAAACAGCAGAGTCTGATCAAAAGGCTCTTAACCCTTTCCTTCATGAATATTCATGTAAGAAATAATGACATCATGAATATTAATTAGTCTAATTGTTACAATAGCACATTGACGCAGAAATTTTTGACCATGGCAGAAACTGTAGAATCATATCTATATCTTGTCATAAGCAAACAGGAGACCCTGATCAGATGGCTCCTTTAGTAGCCGTCTGATCTGGGTCTACTCTGTTTGCAAAGGCGTAGAAAAGCGTATTTATGGAGTAAAGGTTTAAAGGAGTCCTCTGATCTTGGTCTTCCTTGTTTGCAAAGGCATAAAAATGCGTTTGTGTGAGGGAAAGGATTAACCCATACTCTCATAGTGACCTCTTTTGACGACTCCGTAAAAGACACTGTGAAACCATTGTGATAAATAGAGCATTTGCTCCCATAGGAGCAAATGCTCTATTTATCGCAGTGGTTTCAAACTACGAAATTCCAATAGTTTCCTTTTCTCTAGTTAATGCTCCTAGATTTATTCAAAGAGGTTGTATCTAAAATTAGCCTATGAGGTAATGGGTTAAACAACAACCTTGTTCAGGACCAGTTCCCACTCATAATGTGTTTGTTATAGACAGGTTCTACTGTACTGTGTGCATCTCAACTGGTCAAGTCTGTTACACCAGCTTACCCATGGAGTGTTATATTACCATAGCTTTGTACTAAGTCCTGGGATTGTGTGTTCATGCTGACTTGTTATTTCGACCCTTTTCATGCTAAGTAATAATTGTCAACCAATTTACCCATAAAGTGTTACATTACAATAGTTTTGTACTGAGTTTACTTGCTATTTTGACTCTCTACATACTGAGTAATAATTGTCTACCACAATTCTCAAAGTTATATTGTCTTCAATTCCTCTCCAAATATTCAGTCAGGGTGTCAAACAGTTGGATTCTGATGAGATGGTGATTGACTTAGCATCAGATCTGGAACAAAACTGTTTGCATGGGTGATCAAATTCATTGCTAGCATTAAATTAATGTTGCATGTGGCTGAAGTACATGTACTTTTGCAGAACAGTTCAGAGTTCACAATGAAAATATAAAATGGAAGTCCTTTTAACTTTAATCCAGTATAAACACTTGCAAACAGTACAGACACAGATTAGAAAGTTTCTACAGGAGCTTTCTGATCAAGGTCTGCTCTGTTCTTCATTCAAAATCCTGTCACAAATTATACCCTTACATACTGAATAGACTCTACCATTAAACATTGATGGGCCATTCCACTTCGAATATTTGAATTTTCAGCATTCAAAGGTTTAATAACAGGGTTGGCAGCCTTTTTTCTGTGATCATTGATGCCTATATATGTGTGAGGTACATGTAGTATAGATGAAGAATTTTATCGATGAATGACAGAATTAGTGATTACCTTTGTTAACGGTTTGGATGTCTAGGTGGGATTGCATGTTTCTTGTAGTTTCATTTGGATCCAAACTAATCTCTTGACACTGAATTGGAAGTGGAATATTACAGATATTGAGAATACCTTATTTTCCCTAATAAATGCCCCCACTGTAATAAATGCCCTCATACTCTTTGGAAGGGGGGGGGGGGGATAATGATCAACCCCTATATATAATAATCATTAAATAAAGAAGTATAGGTTTTCCAAAATACAAGTGGTAGCTTAATGTAGATGGAAAGCAATGCAGAAAGTAGTTCTCCACAGGAGCTTTCTGCTATGGAGCTTTCTGCATCACTTTCATCACTTTGCATTAAGCAACCATATGTGTAAGGTTTATTAGAGATAATGTGGTAGTGTTCAAAGGATTAAGATCATTAAGATTTGGTGAGGCCTTGGACCATACTAAGTACAGGTACCTAAAGAGCTTAACTCAAGACTATTGTTACTACACTCTATTGGTGAAATTCAATTGTTGATAATATGTGCAGTTTGGATCCAGTTGAGACATAAAATTGACCCTGTACCTGATATACAGTAAAACCCCTCTAAACCGGATGTTAAATTTAGTATAAATAGCGGTCTTGGAGACAGGTGGCAGCTTAATGCAGGGTGAAAGTCATGCAGAAAGCTCCACTAGGAGCTTTCTGCATGACTTTCACCCTGCATTAAGCAGCCACCTGCCTAAAATTATCTAAATTCTTCTCTACTAGAATTCCGGTTTAGAGGGGTTTTACTATAGAAGCATTTTTACACATTTTGGAAGATAAAGATAAGCTCGGGTCTAAAAGATTCTGAGTGCAAGCAGTGCAGACAGTGATCAGACAGCTCCAATAGGATCTGGGACTACACTGTTTGCAAATAGACAAAGAAAAGCGTATCTATGTAGTATAGGGTTAATTTATCAAACAAATTTATTTCAATTGCAGGTGTTTCCAACTTGAGACCAAGCTACTCCTTCAAAGATAAGTCATCCTCTAACAGACCCCAGAGTGCCTATGTGGGTGGGACCACCCAGCCCCTGCCTCAGCCCCAACCACCCATCCAACCAGAAGTACAGCAGGTAAGCTCCTGATAAGAAAAGAGAACATTTTGTGTCCAAATTTCCTTTGCATATACAGTAAACCCCATGTAAATTGGATATTCAAATTAGCATCAGTGCTGGTCTATAAGACCTGGTGGCAGCTTAATACAGGGTGAAAGTCATGCATAAAGCTGCTTTAGGAGCTTTTTGCATGACTTACGTCATGCATTAAGCAGCCACCTGCCTAAATACATCTAAATTCATCTTTTCTAAAATCCCAGTTTAAAGGAGTTTTACTGTTAGTAGTGAAACGTGATATACTGTAAGTGTAGCTGTTTATAGGTAGTTCACCTTTAACCCTTTCGGTGCCAGCAATATTGTCTGCTGGGCATAGTTTCATTTAGTTTTAGTGTAAGTGTGTGCACTTCTTCCATTTTCTTTATAATACAGTAAACAGAGTGTCAAACAGTTTGGATCCTGATGAGACGCCGAGTTACTAGGCGTCGCATCTGGATCCAAACTGTTTGCATGTGATATCATAAACCCGTCATTGTGGCACGGAAGGGGTTAAAAAATATATTTGATTGAGATCAGATCAGATGTCATGTCAGGATGCAAACTGTTTGACACTCGAATACGGTTAAAACAAAATCGAAGATTTTTAAGCAAAAAATTTTTTGTGTTTATTCTTAAATATTGCTGTTTGCAAAATTAATGTTGTCATGAAATCAGTAACAGTATATTGAGAATTAACCCATTCCCTCATAGGCTATTTTTAAATCCAATCTCTTTGAATAAATCTACTGAAAAGGAGCATTGACTAGAAAAAAGGAAAATTCTAGAATTTTGTAGTTTGAAACCATTGTGATAAATAGAGCATTTGCTCATATAGGAGCAAATGCCCTATTTATTACGATGGTTTCAAGAAGTGACTATTACAGAGGCGTAGAAAGGCGTATTTATGGAGGAAAGGGTTAAGTACAGTCATAAATACACTCCGGGCAGATAATATCTCTACCCTTTATCTAACAAATATTCATATAATAAATAATGATTATGAATAGGAGTTGGCTGAGCTTTTATAATGGACAGATCAACGTCTGGCCATGGCAGACACTGTAGAATCAGATCTTGGTTATTCTGAAGACAAATAGAGCAGATCTTGATAAGTCAGCTCCTATAGAAGCAGTGTCTGGGTCTTCTCTGTTTGTAAATGCCTTACTATGCATCTGTACTAACTTAATTTACCTAGTTTGCCATGGCCAGACTTTCTTGGGTCCATGAACCATTGCAAAAAGTCATCTCATTTATATTCATGAATATTCATGGAGTAAAGGGTTAATTATTGCCAATTCAGGAGACAGCAGTTGCTATGAGAAGGAGGCGAGCAGAAGTAAGATATACCGTATTATCTCCAATAAACACCTCCAGGGGCATAACATTCTACAAAAACAGCTAATTGCATTTTATACACAGGTGGTTGCTTAATGCAGAATGAAAGGAATGCAGAAAGCTTGCTTTCAGTCCGAATTAAGCTTCCACCTGTATTTTAAAAACAATAATGTTATTTCTATAGGATTTTAGTTGTTTTATTCATCGTTACTTTCCCCCCAGAAGTAGGGATGGGGCATTTATTTGAGTGTGGTGTTTATTAGGAAGAATACGGTACACAGTATCTAGGCAATGGTTATGTTTTCAGTCTTCAGACCACTTTAGTCTTCAGAATCTTTCACACTAATTGTGCCTGCACTTTTTGTCCCCATGCTTCTTTTTTGTTACTGTTTGCTATTTGTGTGGAGTCCATATAATTTCATTCAGCTTATGTTTATTTAAATTTAGTCTGTTATTCCTCATTTCATCCAAATTGTTATATATTATTTCCCTTTGACTGTTCATAAATTTTTAGTTTTGCCTCGTAGGTTGTCTTAAGCTTTTATATATTTTCAGTTTGTTAATTTATTAACCCTTTCCCTCATACAAAATGCTTTTTAGGCCTTTGCAAACAAAATAAACCCAGATCAGATGGCTTCTGTAGGAAGTGTGTGATCAGGGTCTGCTCTGTTGCTTGTGACATTATGAAAGCACTGACAAAAATTTCAAACATTTTACCAAAATTTCATGTGTACATTATACAATCATGTGCCATTGTGAAAATTCAGGTAATAAATATTCATGATGTCATTCTTACATGAATATGCATTAAGGAAAGGGTTAACACCTACAGAGTCCCCTAACAGAGCAGTAGATGTAGGGATGTATTTCAAATATCAAAATTGTCATTTGTTCCCCAAACCCGCATATGACCACTCTTTAGAATTATCTCATTGAGATGACGCTATATCTTGGCCATGACAAAGGGCTTGGTGGAGAAATGAGGGAACATTTTTGATAGAATGCTTGATTTACATAACTCATTAATTACTTCAACATTTTACCTTTTCAATAAAGGGTAACATTCTGTTGTTAATACTTTACAGCATGAAGCATGTAGGAGCATACTTTTCTATCCCAATCTCTTATTTTGCAGCCAAACCCTTTTTTAGCTCACCAGAGCACAAAGTGCTCAGGGTGAGCTTTTGTGATCGCCAGATGTCTGTCGTCCGTCGGCGTGCGTCCTGCGTTGTCCGTCGTCCGTCGTCGGGCGTCAACAATTTGAACCTTTAAAAATCTTCTTCTCTGAATCTACAGGGTTCTCAGCTTTCATCTTTGGTACATAGCATCACCTATAGGTCCTCTACAAAAGTTATATAAATTATGCCCCTGGGGTCAAAATTGGCCCAGCCCCAGGGGTTGGAAGTTTTCAATAGAAACATATAGTAAAACTTTGAAAATCTTCTCCTCTGAAACCAGAAGGTTCTCAGCTTTCATATTTGGCACATAGCATCATGTTCAGGTCCTCTACAAAAGTTATATAAATTATGGCCCTGGGGTCAAAATTGGCCCCGCCCCAGGGCTGGGCAGTTTTCAATGGAAACAAATAGTGAAATCTTTGAAAATCTTCTCCTCTGAAACTGGAAGGCTCTCAGCTTTCATATTTGGCACAGAGCATCATGTTCAGGTCCTCTACAAAAGTTATATAAATTATGCCCCTGGGGTCAAAATTGGGCCCGCCCCAGGGGTGGGAAGTTTTCAATAGAAACAAATAGTGAAATCTTTGAAAATCTTCTCCTCTGAAACTGGAAGGCGCTCAACTTTCATATTTGGCACAGAGCATCATGTTCAGGTCCTCTACAAAAGTTATATTAATTTTGGCCCTGGGGTCAAAATTGGCCCCGCCCCAGGGGTGGGTACTTTTCAGAATAGAAACAATAGTGAAATCTTTGAAAATCTTCTCCTCTGAAACTGAAAGGCTCTCATTTTTCATATTTGGCACAGAGAATCATGTTCAGGTCCTCTACAAAAGTTATATAAATTATGGCCCTGGGGTTAAAATTGGCCCCGCCCCAGGGTTGGGCAGTTTTCAATAGAAACAAATAGTGAAATCTTTGAAAATCTTCTCCTCTGAAACTGGAAGGCTCTCAGCTTTTATATTTGGCACAGAGCATCATGATCAGGTCCTCTACAAAAGTTATATTAATTATGGCCCTGGGGTCAAAATTGGCCCCGCCCCAGTGGTGGGTAGTTTTCAGTAGAAACATATAGAGAAAACTTTGAAAATCTTCTCCTCTGAAACTGAAAGGTTCTCAGCTTTCATATTTGGCTCATAGCATCATGTTCAAGTCCTCTACAAAAGTTATATAAATTATGTCCCTGGGTCAAAATTGGCCCGCCCCAGGGCCGGCTAGTTTTCTATAAAAACATATAGTGAAAACTTTGAAAATCTTCTCCTCTGATTGTCTGGTGAGCGCTTCAGGGCCATTCTGGCCCTCTTGTTTTTAGATACATATAATTTGATATTTAGAAGAATTGTCATGGACAGGTTATTTCAATGAGTTAAAACACAGTAAGGCTTAAAAATGCCTCATATCTGGTATGTTGTATGCTTCATTGTACTTTCTCTTCATACAAGCCCTTTTTGTTTTCTCTCCTGGACCTTATGTGTGTGTGTGGTAATATTTTAAGATATTTCGGAACTTACAATCTAGACGAAACATTGTCAGCCAAGTTGATTATCCAAGCACATGATAATTTTATGGCTCACTGGTATGTGATATGTTCCACTACACAGAAGCGTATAGTGTAATCGTAATCCTTTCCCTCATATTGATGCCTTTTGACGCCTCTGTAAAAGACATTTTTGTAACCATTGTGATAAATAGAGCATTTGCTCCCATGGAGCAAATGCTCTATTTATCACAATGGTTTCAATACTACACAATTCTAAAAAATTTCCTTTTCTCTAGTAAATGTTCCTTTATAGGTAATGGGTTAAGTATCTACACATCTCATCAGTATTCAAATTGTATGGCACTCTGTTGTCCTTGAAAAGAAATGGAATTAAAGGTCAAGGCTACGGATCTTGCATTAAAGATTTATAATTAGACTTCATTATTTGAAGTGTCCGATGTATTGGAGATTATACTATATCGCTCTTGCACATATCTTGCATGTTGCTTTGGTACTTGAGTTTGGTCAGGGTATATCACTTATTAAAACAAGTTGTTAACCTTTGAGCGTTCAAAGCACAACCTACTGTCATGTATATATAATACAGTAAAACCCCGCTAATGCAACCACCTAACAGAGGTATAATTCTGGGTGCCAGATGCAGGTGGTAGCTTAATGCAGGACAAAAGTAATGCAGAAAGCTCCTAGAGGAGCTTACTGCTTTACTTTTGTCCTGCATCAAGCAACCACCTGCTTATAAGGACACCTATGTTTATTCATTAAGTGGTCGCATTAGAGGGGTTCTAATATATATTATTTACAGGTTATTTATATGGCAAACAGTGTAGATCTTGATCAGAGCACTTGATTGGATGACTATGAACCATGATGTTTATCCTATCGTCCATTTGACGACACCAGGGCCCTTAAATGTTACTTTACTAATACATATATACAAACATATTTGCTTTTCATTGTGGCATTTTTGTTTCATAGTATTTATTATGCTCTATCCATCGTATAATTTAGTTATCATTATAATTCCATTCATTAAATTGTCTGTTGGTTTTGTTTGTTATTTGTTTTTCATAGAAAAAAAAGTTAAGATATTGTCCTAACCTTGGTGTCATAGGTGTTTTAATGGACAGCCAATCACTATCATCTTCACACAGTTCCATTATGATGGCTACAATCTTGTTTAGGATCATTCCTCATTCCATGCATATCTAAAAAGTTTTGACCCTTTAACTGTTTCCTTCATAGAAATGCCTTTTCACACCTTTGCAAACAGAGTAGACAGAGAATAGACAGCAGCTGTTGGTGCCGTCTGATCAGGGTCTACTCTGTTTGCTTATTTATAAGATGATATAGTTCTGAGTCTTCAGCTTCTGTAACAAAAATTTTTTTCTGTCATTAATATGCCATTAGTAAATTAAATCTAATTAATATTCATGATATCATTATTTCTTTCAGAAATATTTATGAGGGAAATGATTAAACAATCTTGTTTGCATAAAATGAGGAGCATTGGCAACTGATTGTTGTATTATCAACATAACACATGTCAGTATCAACATAACACATGTCTATATCAACATAAAACATGTCAGTATCAACATAACACATGTCTATATCAACATAACACATGTCAGTATCAACATAACCCATGTCTATATCAACATAACACATGTCTGTATCATCATAAAACATGTCTATATCAACATTACTCTTGTCTATATTTCAGCTTCAGACAGCCTCCACACAGCTACAGAGACGAAGTCTCCCAAACCCAAGGTAAGTTACTGTCGCAGTTAGCTCACATCTAGCCTGGGCTGGTCACACCTGCCTGGCCTTGACCCCAGCCTGCATATTGCCTGTTACCATGGGTGCAAGGATATGTTTTGATGAATGACTATTGTGATTTATAAATACTAATGTAATAAACATCCTACTTTGATTTAACTTTTGGTTGGCTTGAACTCTGACCTTGATGTCATAGTTCCATGCTTATAAGATTAATTTTTTTCATTTATTGCATAGGAGTATACTTGTCTTAGAAGCACTATTTATTGCACGCTGGGTTACAATGTACATAAAGTTTACCAAAAAGAATTCGACTAGAAAGTAGTGTAGGCCGTGATCAGATGGCTCCTTGAGGAGCCTTATGCCATTATGGTCTGTGTGTTCATGTACTCTGTTTTCCAAGGCATGTAAAGGTGTCTCTATGAAGTAAAGGGTTAATACTTTTATTTGAATTCCATCATGAGTTATCTATATTTTACAATAGTATTCATACTTTTATATGCAAGAGTATTAAATTTGCCGAAAAGGATTTGAAAATACAAATAGTGCAGACCCTGATCAGAGGATGACTCCCAGTAAGAGCCCTCTGATCTGGGTCTACACTGTTTGTAAATACCACATAAAGTAACATTCTAAGAGCTTTTTTTTTCTTTATTGAATTCATGTCAAATATCTTTAACCCTTTCAATGTTGCATTAAAGTTGGATTAGCCCATCAGTGTTTAACTGCACAGCCCATTAGTGTTTAATCCTTTCCTCCATAAATAAACCTTTCTATGCCTCTGTATGAATCACCTGTTGAAACCATTGTGATAAATAGAGCATTTGCTCTATTTATCACAATGGTTTCAAATTACAAAATTCTAAAAAAAATCCTTTTCTCTAGTTAATGCTGCTTTTCGGTAGATGCATCCAATGAGGTTGGATCTAATAATAGCCTATGGAGGAAAGGGTTAACTGCACAGTCCACTCTGTATGACAGGCATAAAATTGCAAGAGGATTTTGAATGGCCAACAATGCCGACCCTGATCAGAGGGCTCCTCTAATAACCCTCTGATCTGGGTCTACACTGTTTGCAAATGACAGTGCATGTGTCTCTTTGGTTGAACAAGTTCATTAATAGGATTTTTGTTGTACCTGTATTGTTGTATTGTGTACTGTCATTGTAGGCTTTTACTCTCCTTGATGTCCATTTATCATACATGTATACCGTTCATCTGTTTACTACATGTATATACAGTTTAAAGCTTTTGCAAACAGAGTAAATCCAGATCAGACAGCTAATCAGGGTCTGCTATGTTTGCTTACGAAGTGATATAGGTTTGATTCTACAGTGTCTGTCATGGCCCAAACTTCCTGGGTATAAAGATTCAGTGATTTAACCCTTCGCTTGCTATTTGCGTCAATATACCTACCTGTAAATAGTGAAGACCCAGATGAGACAGCTCCTGCAGGAGCTGTCTCATCAGGGTCTGCACTATTTACAACTTGATTGTACAACCAGTGCACTCCACAGCAGTGATGGTACAGCGAAATACTTGTACACAGTAAAGATATATGTAATTATACAACAGTGTATGAGTAAAGAAGGAGAAATGTATTTTAAAATTCAGCAAGAGAAGGGTTAATTTCTTACATTGATTGTCAGGGAGTAAATGGTTATACCAGTCAACTATGCAACACAACATAGTAGTATAAAGGCGTTCAACCTAAAATGGAGGCCGCATTTCTCTCCCATTTCCCCCTCGTATCTGTAAACAAATGCTTGAAATTGATTTATTTTGAAGCACTGTATTTCTGTAATTCCTCTGTTGATAATGTTGGCAAAATGAGATTGTATCATTTTCAGTTTATTTTTTATCAACAGAACTGCCAAATCTGTCTATTTATGGACCCTTCTTTGCTCAATAATTGGCCTAGAATGTATACGTACTAAGTTTTTTCCCACCCGAATGCAGATAGCATTCTCATTGTGTATATAGTAAAACAAATGAAATTCTTGGTTTTAACCAAACACCTTTTCACGCTTTTGTAAACAGAGTAGACCAAGATCAGACACCCTGTAGGAGCCATCTGATCAGGGTCTGCTCTGTTTGCTTATGAAATCCTACATATTTTGTCCATGCCAATAATTCCCTTTCAAATGTTTACCATATAAAAATTTGTTAATGAAGGAAAGGGTTAAGGCACATTTTTGACGTTGGTCGTTTTTTTTATTTCTCAATCATAAATCCTTTGAATGCGGGAAACAAATGTTTCGGCTTTTTCAAGCTGTGTAGCCCTGGATCAGAAGATTCCTAGAGGATCCTACTGACCAGGGTCCTTACTGTTTGTCATTCAGAATCCTGTTTCATATTGCACCCTTTTAGTTCTAAATTGAGTCTCTAAGTTTACTCCATAAATACGCCGTTTTACGTCTTTGCAAACAGAGTAGACCCAGATTAGACGGCTCCTAAAGGAGCCTTCTGATCAGGGTCTGCTCTTTTTGCTTATGATATGATGTAGATATGATTCTACAGTTTCCGCCTTGGCCAAACATTCCTCTGTCCATGTGCCATTATAACAAATTAATCTAATTAATATTCATGACATCATTATTTCTTACAAGACTAAGTCCATGACATGTAACCATGGAGATTTTACATATAACATCAAATGTCATTATTCTGAACCAAAACTTAAGAGTGACTGAACCTTTTACTCCATGAATACTCATATAAGAAATAATGACATCATCAATACTACATTGTAATTATATAGAAGAAACTAGAATTATAATCATCTATATTGTTTCCTAAGCAAACAGGACAGACCCTGATCAGACAGCTCTCATAGGACTCGTCAAATCTGGGTCTGTTCTGTTTGCAATGGCATTAAATTTTAGGTGTATTTATGGAATACAATGTAAATGGTTAAAAATAGTGATGCATTTGTAGAACAAAGAGAAAGAGGACCAGGGCTCATACTCGTAAAGCTCCATAGGAATATTTTAACCACAGTAAAACTAACAATATATTCGCTGAATTTTTATTATTGGATATGGACCCAGGAAAATTTGGCAGTGGCAGGAATTTTAAATCATATCTATATAATTCCATAAGCAAATAGAGCGGACCCCGATCAGCCAGCTCCTGGGTCTACGTTGTTTGTAAAAGCGTGAAAAGGAATTTATTTTAGAGAATGAGTGCCTTTCTGTCTAAATTTTTAACAAAAACTGTTGATTTCATTCACTGGCTCTTAGAATTTCATATTGTATATTTATTTCACATTTTTTTTATCAATACTTACTTGACTAATGTATTGGTTTTATGAAGTTAAACCAAGGAATTTTCTTCCTAGGAGCTTTATGAATACAGACTCTAAAATGATTGACATCATGCATTTCTTTTGTTCTTTAGCCAGAAAACCTGAACCATACAAATTTTTGACTGTTTATACCAATGCTGAAAATTTTACTAATTCTCAGAATTTCTAATACAGGATTGTAATAGACACCAGTTACCTTGGCGATAGGTCAAGGTCAAAGTCGCCGTCACGCAGGGCAAACAGTGACAAAGTCAAGTCTAAGTATGTCACACTCAGATTGAACAATGTAGCATTGCACTTGCAACCCTCTCTCCTCAGAAATAAAAATCAACATTCTAGATCTTAATTCTTAGTGCACTGGGTCAGTTGTGATTTTTTTTTAACCCGTTCCCTCATATAAACGCTTTTTCATGCATTTTGCAAAGAGAGTAGACCCAGATCAGACAGCTCTTTTAGGAGTGGTCTGATCAGGGTCTGCTCTGTTTGCTTATGAAATTTGATAGTTAGGTTTCTTTAGTTTTATAAAATAGCTACAATGTTCCACCTTCCATATTTCATTATAACATATTTTGTCCATGAATATTATTTTGAATAAATATTGAACAGGGAAAGGGTTATGATTTATCTTGCCAGATAAGTGATAGGCAGAATCAATTCTAAAATTAGTGTGTGTCTCCATTTTCATTAACTCTTTGCATGCTAAGTAGTTTTTAGTATGCAACAATTGTCATGTTTCAATTTCTCTCATTTTTTTTCTTCAAAATTATGGTCAAACTAAACTGTTTGCACAGGTACTCACAATTCCGTCGCTAGCATGCAAAAAGTTAAAGGAAAGGATCATATGGTCAAATACATTAGGATCAGATCATGAAATACTTTAGATGCTGGTAAGGTTTTGGTTTGTCCAATGTCTCGTCTTGATCCAAATTGTATGCAGAGGCTAACCCTTTACACCATGACTATTCATGTAAGAAATGATCACATCATGAATATCAAATTATCTTTTTACAATGCCACATGGACACAGGAATGTTTGGCCGTGGCAGAGACTGTAAAATTAGATTTTCATACATGTAAGTAAACAGAGCAAACCCTGATCGGAGTCTACTCTGTTTGCAAAGGCATTATAAAGCATATGCATATCATAGTAGACCAAGATCAGACAGTCCATATAGGAGCTGCCTAATCAGGGTCTGTTCTGTCTGCTTATGGAATGGTATAGATCTGATTCTGCAGGGTTGGGTTTTTCCATGACCCAATAATGCCTATGTTCATATGCCAGAACATGCTATTATAAAAATTCAAATAAATGGTATCCATGAAGTTATTTATTTTTTACATGAATTTTCATTCAGTAATAGGTTAGAACCCAGTGCCATGACAGTGTTCTCATTTTAAAGTCATGCTTGTTTGTCAGTTGGACTTATGAGATTTCTTTCTGTAAATGCTTAATCCAGTTTCCATGCCAGCAGAGATTTATGGGGATTAAACCTTTATCTGATCAATATGCATGTAATAAACAAGGACTGCATGAATATGTATTAGCTATATGAACACAATAATTTTGGGTATTGAAAGAAAATAGAATCAGGAGCCGTCTGATCTGGGTCTACTCTGTTTGCAAAGGCATGAGAAAGTGTTTGTATGAGGTAAAGATTTAATATTGAACACTTCCTGTCATCAGTCTGTAATTTTGAAATAAATTCCATTTTACAGTTCTTCAGAATCCAGTTTTCATTGTTAGAATGAAAAGTACAGAAGAAACATTCTAAACCAGAATTCTAGTAGAGAAGAATTTAGATACTTTTAGGCAGGGGGCTGCTTTATGGAAGGTGAAAGTCATACAGAAAGCTCCTACAGGAGCTTTCTGCATGACTTTCACCGTACATTAAACTGCCACCTGTCAACATGACAGATATTTATACTAAAATGAACACCCTATGTAGAGAGGTTTTACTGCAGTGACTAAGCTGACCAAAGCAGTGACTAATGATGTGATCCTGTTAAATCAATATTTGAGTCAGACCACAAAAAAAGTATTCTTCATGATTTTGGTGTTTTGCAAGTAATGTCATCCTATGCCAGACGAAATTAGAAACATAATTAAGATGCATTTATTAAAACATTTTTGTAATTTATGAATATTCACGAAGTGATCAAACTCACGCATAAATGTTCATTAGGGAAAGGATTAGATATTTTTTCAATAGCAACTGCTTTACTTCTCCAATAAAACAGACAATTGTTAAGATTTGAAATACAAATCCTAGTTTCATCTCCTATAGGAGCGTTCTGTTATACTTTCACCTTGCTTAAGCAGCCACCTGCCCTAAATACCAACTAATTAACACAATTTAGTGGCTGTTATAGAGAGGTTTTACTGTAGATATTATTCTACCGTTTCTGTCATGGCCAAATATTCCTCTGTTTGTGTGATGTGATAAAAATAATATCTAATCAATATTCATGATGTCATTGTTTCTAACATGAATATTCATGAGATTAGGGGATATACTCGTGTGATGTTACATAAGTTTGAAGTTGCTGTGAATTGGCTGTTTGTTTTGTGTGCTGGTTGTTCAGAAAACTCATCATTTAAACGAAATACTTTGAATATGGGAAATGAGCATACTGACACATGCAAACTGTAGACCCAGATCAGGGGAATTCCTAGAGGAACCCTCCAGTCTGAGTCGGCACTGTTTGTCATTCAAAATCCTCAAGCAGTTAAAGGTGTTTCATGCTGAATGGACTCTGTCATTAATCATTGCCTTTTCATGCCTTTGCAAACAGTGTAGACCCTGATCATATGGATCCTGTAGGAGATGCCTATTCAGGGTCTGCTCTGTTTGGTTATGATTTAATCCAGTGTTTTAGAAGTGTTTTGATAATAGCGCACAAATTGTAGAATCAGACACAAATTGTAGAAACAGAGCAGACCCTGTTCAGAAGACTCCAGTCCTATAGGAGCCATCTCATCTTGGTCTTCTTTGTTTGCAAGGGCATTAAAAGGTGTATCTATTGAGCAACATGTTTATTAAATTGATTAAACATTTTCATTGGCATTTTCAAAACAAGCTGTAAGATACATGCACATATTTTAGAGGGTTTTCTTTTTGTTGCCTTCTTAAGCAGGGTGATGTCTCTGATGCCTGTCTGATATTCTGTTTGTCTGTCTGTCTGTTACACTGTGTCACACTTGTTTCTTCACACTTCTGCTGGCATATGATATTACATGTATGTTTCTTCTAATGCCCTTGTAAGGTTTTATAGATCACTTTGTCCAAATCCATACAATTTGTGAATGATATACTATCAATATGATGTACAGAAGATATTATGATTTGCCCCTAGCATTTTAGGATTGAGTATCCAACCAGAAAATAGAAAAACTCCTATGGAAGAATCAGTGGGTTTAGTACAATTATTTTAAGCAATATTTTGATTATACCTGCAGTTTCTTCAGCCCTAATACGGGGACGTATTTACAGTGGCGACGCGCTTCTGCCGTTACTGTAGCTGTAGAGTAAGTCACATGATAATGTAGTCATGGTTACCATTATTGTAGGTGCCGCGGAATAGTATTGTGTTTATAACTGAATGCTACAAAAATGTTTAAATATGAATATAATAATATTCAATCTGTATTGTTGTGGAAATAATTAGAAGTAAATGAATTAAGATATGATAGATCTAGAAATAATGATAATAAATGGTAGCAGGGGCATTCAATTTTAAAAGAAGCTTCTTGCATTCTGTACACAGGTTGTTGCTTAACTCATTCCCTCCTAGACTATTTTTAGACACAACCTCTTTGAATTAATCTACCAAAAAGGAGCATTAACTAGAGAAAAGGAAAAAAGTAAAATTGTGTAGATTTGAAACCATTGTTATAAATAGAGCATTTGCTCCTATTGAGCAAATTCTCTACTTATCACAAAGGTTTCTAAATGTGACTTTTACAGATGCGCCAAAATGTGTCACTAGGAGGGAATGTGTTAATGCAGACTTAAAGCACTGAAAAATCTCATCTGATCCAATTCTCAAAGTACATGTAATTTGTGTTAGTTTCTCTTCAGAACTATAATCAGAGTGATAGATTAGATCCTGATGAGATATTGAGTTTCTCAGTTTGTCATCTTAATCCAAACTGTTTATATGGTTTATCATAAATTTACTGCAAGGAGCTGCAAACACTTCAAATCTTTGATCAGAGGACTAAAGCATTCAGTTGTAAACCTGTTTGGTGCTGGCTAGTCGTTTTGTAGAATTTTTGCAACAATTTTATACCAAAATTTGTGTACTTTTTAAGAACAGTTTAGCCTCAAGTTTTGCTTATGCATGTCTCTCCCATCTCATATGTTGGAACCTTGTGTCATTTTTAGCTTGTTCTTAATTTAAAAGAAGGAAAGCTTATTTACAAATGGAGCAGACCCAGGTCAGAGAGCTCTAATGTAGGAGTCGTATCAGTCTACTCCGCTTGCTTAACCCTTTCCCTCATATAAACGTGTTTTCACGTATCTGCAAACACTCTGAGTAGACCCAGATCAGACGGTTCCTATAGGAGCCGTCTGATCAGGGTCTGCTCTGTTTGCTTAAGGAATGTGATAGATCCTTGTCTTTACTTTCTAACATGGCTACAATGTTCTGCCTTCCATATTTCATTATAACTATTTTGACCATGAATTGAAATTTGTAATAAACTTAGAACAGGGAAAGGGTTAAGGAATTATATAGATCTGATTCTACAGTTTCTGCCTTTTCCAAAACTTTCCTTATCCATATGTCATTATAACTATTCAGCAATATTGGTAAGGTCATTATTTCTTACATATAAAATATTCATTAACCCTTTCCTCCATAAATACGCCTTTCTACGCCTCTGTAATAACCACTTATTGAAACCATTGTGATAAATAGAGCATTTGCTCCTATAGGAGCAAATGCTCTATTTATCACGATGGTTTCAAACTAC
This sequence comes from Azorinus chamasolen, assembly GCA_963576725.1. NCBI lineage: Eukaryota > Metazoa > Mollusca > Bivalvia > Cardiida > Solecurtidae > Azorinus > Azorinus chamasolen. The sequence goes on along the minus strand of OY755239.1, from coordinate 30,354,984 downwards.
AAAATTCTAAAATTTTACTTTTCTCTAGTAAATGCTCCTTTTGGGTAGATTCATTCAAAGAGGTTGGGTCTAAAAATAGCCTGTTGAGGAAAGGGCTAAGTAAAAGGTTAAGAAACTTAAGACCTTTCATCACATCCTGAAAATTGTGCATTTCATTTAAAGCATTAACCCTTTACTCCAGAAATTCTCCTTTCTATGCCTTTGCAAACAGAGTAGACCCAGATCAGACGGCTCCTGTAGGAGCCGTCTGATCAGGGTCTGCTCTGTTTGCTTATGAAATAATATAGGCCTGATTCTACAGTTTCTGCGATTGCCAACGTTTCCTGTGCTCACCTGTCATTGTAAAAATTAATTTTATCAATATTCATAATGTCATTATTTCTTACATGAATATTCATGGAGTAAAGGGTTCAAACATTAAGGTCTTCAAACTTTATTTTAGATGTGCTGGAATATTACTTGTCTCGTTGATAAACAGTAGACGCTGCCTAACTTGACTGTATAATGAATAAATATGCAGGTCAATTAGAGCATGTAGTTGTTTAATGCAGGAAAAAAGTAATGCAGAAAGCTCCTAGATGACCTTTCTGCATACATTTCATCCTGCATTAAGCTACCACTTAAAACCTAAGAATTAGACCTAATTTTAATGGTGGCTAAAGACTGGTTTTACTGTATTTTCATTCTGTTATGTCAGTTTGTATAATTTGGGGAGCGGGTAACATATTAATGTTACGGCAAGGTTTAGAAGAAGCTGTTTTGATAGGTGTTGAAAATTGTAATCCATAGATTCATATCTCATATATATCTTATAAACATGGTCGTGTATTCTTTTAGTGGTATGTTAGATGTTGCTATATTATACCAATATATTGTAACTTGTGCAGGTCCATCCGTAGATAAAGTGATAATGTAATGCGTTATTTATGCATTTATACATTTTACATTTTTATGCTCCCCAACAACGGTGTGGGGGGAGCATATTGTCCCCGCTTTGTCCTAATTTTCCTGTAATTTCCATGTTTCTTGTTTTGTCTGCATCTCCGTTTTGTTGCCAAAAGTACAATAGATGCCATATGCCTTGAATGTTTGTTACTTTCAAAACAACATCTAAAAGATACAAGTAAGTTACATTACAGCCTGTAATTATGCTTGTTTTTATAAATGTATTCACCCTGTGTTTAACCTTGAATATCTTTTGTACTTTCCCCTTAGTAGTAAGATAGTAGACTTCATCTCAAATAAATGCTCCCTTGGCATTAATTTTTAAAAAGAGCTTCTTACATTTTGTACACAATCATGTACAGAATGTAAACAATGCAGAAATGTAAGAGAAACTTTCTGCTTTCATTATACATTAATGGTTAATATATAGGTTTTTAGTTGTCTTATTGATCATTAGTTTCTCCCCAGAAGTAAAGGGGTGTACATTAGATTGGGGGCATTTATTAGAGAGAATACAGTAAAAAAAAACAACAGTAAAGAACATACTTACAGAATGATCACTTGTATATAGTACTTTTGCCAGTAATTATTTAGTACTATCATCCATGGGTGATGCTGTGTTTTATAGATGTGTTTTATATACTTCTCTCTGTTATAGAGCTAGGGTTTTTCTTTTGTGACAAACAGCTTGATCTATTAACCCTTACAATGCTGAACTTTCAAATGGACTTCCAAAATTCAAACAGGTCAGGCTTATGGTGAATATTAAGTGATTTTTCTAAAGAAAATTGTAACATGACAAACAGTGCAGACCTTGATGAGACATTAGTGACTCGTGTCCCGCACTGTAAGTGTTAGTACTTTACTCCATAAATACGCTTATTATCTCTTTTGCAAACAGAGTAGTCCCAGACCAGATGGCTCCTGCTTGCTCGGTCTGATCAAGGTGGACTCTGCTTGTTTATCAAATGATATACATCTGATCTACAGTTTCTGCCTTTGCCAAACATTCCTGTGTTGATATGCGTATATGAAAATTTGTGTAATGAATATTCATGATGTCATTATTTCTTAAAATATTCATGCCGTAAAGGGTTAAGGCATGTTTAAGGTTATCTGAAGTTTATTCTCAGCATTTGCCTAAGGTTGCCATAAGTTTGCATTAGCCTAAAGAGGCCTTAAGTTTTATTCTCAGTATAAGCCATAATATAATTAAGAAATAATAAATTCATACCAGTGTTTTATCGTGCAATCGAACACTGGTAGGAGTTGAGATGCGTAGTAATTAAATCATGAGGCCGATAGGCGGAGTGATTTAATTATAAGCATCTCAACGACTACCCGTGTTCGATTGCACGATAAAACACTGGTATAAATTTATTATTTCGATTCTAACACTTCAATTTAACTATAATTTGCACCGCCACAACGGCACTACGTTTCTTGTCGTACAAATTTTCGAAGCCATATTACGTCACGTTAAGCCGTTACAGAGCGTGCAGTGTTTTATGGAGAATTCAAACATAGATACCTTCATAGGTCCCTTCTTTGTTTATGTAGATGTGTGCGCAAGGTGTGTTAGAATCATTATTAATTGGCAGCATTTTTATTGTAGTACCTAAACAAAGGAAATGTTGACTATACCAGAAACATTAGACTCAGTTCTATATAGCTCCATAAGCAGAAACAAAGCAGATCCTGACTAGTCAGTTCCTAAAGGAGCTGTCTGATCTGGGTCTACTCCATTTGCAGGGGTGTGAAATGGTGTTTATATGTGGTTAAAGGTTAAGCTGTGTACTGTGATACTGTGATTTTATCTGTCCAAAACCATTTCAAATGCCTTTGATGATGTTAACATAGATTTTCCCTGTTCAGTATTCATGTGAGAAATAATAAAAACATGACTATTTATTAGCTCAAGTTTTATAATGTAACATTATGCTTTGACAGAAACTATAGAATCAGACCTCTAACATGTAAAAAGCAAACAGAGCAGACCGTGATGCCTCCTATAGAAGCTGTCTGATCCAAGTCTACTCTGTTTGCAAATGCTTCAAAAAGCGATTAAATGCGGGAAAGGGTTAACTCATACATGGATAGATATATTCATGTTTACCTTATTCATGTTTACCTTTGACAGTGGAATTCATCAGATTGTTTGACATGCTGATTAAGTTTTTGAAAATAAAACAGAGGAAAAATACTTTTTAAGATTTTAAGCAACTACCATACTTTTTTTGCAGATGAGATGCCAAGTAACTCTGTGTCTCCATCATCATCCAAGCTGTTTGACACTTGGTCAATAGTTTCTCAAAAGCATGTATCACTTGATGAATGTGTCCGCAAATGCTTGATCAAATCAAAAGTAGTCAGAATTGGACAGTTCCAAATTTTAAGCAGACATTATTTTTCACAGTGGGAAAAGAGTTTTAAAAAAAAAAGGATATCTCTTTACCTGCAATGACTTTCTTTTGCTACAAAATGGTGTTTTTATTCCTTTTCGATTTTTATTATTTTCTTTTCGTTATCTAGTTTGTGTCAATTTTGTGACCCTGAATTTGATCCAGACTGTTTGCAAAGATTATCACAGTTGCCACTCATGTACAAAGAGATAATCTGGCCTTTACTCCATACGGCTTCTTTCTATGCCTTAGTGAACAGAGAAGACCCAGTTCATCTGCTCGGTTTGCCTATGAAATAATATACAATCATGTTGATGTGACTACATTTTCTGCCATGGCTAGCATTTCCTATATTCATATGGTATAAAATGAATCTAATTAATATTCACAACATCGTTTTTTCTTCCATGAATATTTATGGAGTAAAGCATAAATGTAAAGCGACAAATTCACGATGACCTATGCAAACAGTTTTGATCCAAACGAGATGTCAAGTAACTCAGTGTCTCTTGAGGATCCAAACTGTTTGACATTCTGGTTAATTGGTGAAAAATAATGGAGAAAATCCACTTCTAAGTTTGTGTAAGTTTTGCAGATGATAATTACTTAGTGTGCAAAGAGTTAACCCTTTACTCCATAAATATGCTTTTCTATGCCTTTGCAAACAGAGAAGACCCAGATCAGACGGCTCCTATAGGATCTGTCTGATCAGGGTCTATTCTGTTTGCTTATGGGATAATATACATCTACCTCTACAGTTTATGTATAAGCCAAAGTGTCCCATGTTCATATGACATAATAAAAAATTATCTTAATTTATGATGTCATAATTTCTTACATGAATATTCATTGAGTTGAGGGTTAAGCAAATGGAAGCAAACTGTCTGAAACATGTACCATACATGATCATTCTAAGACTGAAGAAGAATTGCTCTGGGTATTATATATATTTAATCAGACCTGTCAGTGAGACTGTGCCCTCAGTATGTGTATTAATTTTGTCTCTTGTATTTTTCAGCCGGGCCATACTGGAGGAAGGGGAAACAGATCATGCTAACCAGTCCAGGCTGGACCTAGGACAATCAAAGTATGTCACATAATCCTATTAAACCTTTCCTGTTGAATATTCATGTGAAAAATAATGATATCATGAATATTTAATTGCTGAAATTTTCTAATGGCATGTGTACACAGGATGTTAAGGTATTGGTAGAAACTGTATAACCATACCTAAGTGAACAGAGTAGACCCTGATCAGACAGCTCCAATTGGAGCTGTTTGGTCTTGGACTACTCTGTTTGCAAAGGCATGAAAAAGCATTGCTGTAACAGAAAAGGTTAATACTTTACCCCAAACATAAGCCTTTGCAAATAGAGTAGACCCAGATCAGATTGATGCTGTAGGAGCTGTCTGATCTGAGTCTGCTCTGTTTGCTTATAAAATAGTATAGAAATAATACAGTTTCCGCCATGACCAGGAATTTCTGTGTTCATATGCCATTAGTAAAATTTGGTTAATTAATATAACCATGATAGACCTAACTTTGAAAAGAACAGCATGGTTTTTTCACCATTTTTAACATTTGAGGATTTGTGACAAAGATAAACATTGAGTAAGAAACAAAATAAAAAGGTTACTTCACCCGTTAACTCCTAGATACGCTTTTGCAGACAGAGTAGACCAAGATCAGACAGTTCCTGTAGGAGCCATCTGATCGGGGTCTGCCATGTTAACTAACAAAATAACATTCTGTTTCTACAGTTTCTGCCATGATGAAAATTTACATTGTATCCCATGATAAAATCTCAGTTAACCCTTTCCCTCATACAAACGTGTTTTCACGCATTTGCAAACAGAGTAGACCCAGATCAGACGGCTCCTAGAGGAGCCGTCTGATCAGGGTCTACTCTGTTTGCTAATATAATTTGATAGAACTGTTTCTTTGCTTTCTAAAATGTCTACAATGGTCCTGTTAATGAATATTCAGTAGGTATTGAAATTTGGCCTAAATACAGAACAGGGAAAGGGTTAATTAACATTCATAGTCATTATATTTTACATAGATATTCATGAGGTATAGGGCTAATCTCACCTTATCTTAGAGAATCAACAGTTGAGTTCAGAAGTAAAATCAATATTTACTTTCTTTAGAGGCCAATCAAAAGTATTCTAATTGCCAGGGGGTGGTTTTAATGCAGGATGAATATAATGCTATGAAGGAGCTTTCTGCATTACTTTTGTTTTGCATTAAGCAGTCACCTGCTTTATTTGATAACTTTATATTTATTCATTAAGTGGTCATTGTAATGAGGTTTTACTTTTTGTCATATTGCTGTTATTTTTTCCCATTTTTGTTTTCAGTATCACGGAGACCAATTCTCATTCTACAGAATCTCTTGACGAGGTTGACAGTAAGTATAGATTGAAAAAAGCACCTCTAGAAATTTAAATTTCAAAAGTTTTTGATAGCTTAACCCTTCAGCTTAAGTCAAATTTTATTTGACCTGTTTTAATGGGTTCACAAAGCAGACCTTGATCAGATGGCTTCTACAGGAGCTGTCTGATCTGGGTCTACTCTGTTTGCAAAGGTGTTAATAGGCGTATCTATGGAGTAAAGGTTTAATAATAGGAGAACTAATCATTCGCATTGTGTATTATCTCACTAATTATACTACAACAAAGTTGTATGGGGTGTATAGTTTTGACCCTAGGTTAGTTCGTCCGTGTATCCAAATATATTGTTGCTCATCTAGCATATTCATTTCTTGACAATTTTTTCTCAAATTTGCTTTAAGAATTGTCATGAATAAAAGCTTGGAATTGTCGTGAATAAAAGCTTGGAATTGTCGTGAATAAAAGCTTGGATGAGTTCAATTTTCAGAGGACTCTGTTATGGGGAACCACCTCTTTTACTTCTATGACAATGTGGCAGTGTGGGGTATGTGAGCTTGCTCACTAAAGTTCGTTAACCCTTTCCCTGTTCTATGTTTATATCAAATTTTAATACCTACTGAATATTCATGGAAAAATAATAATAATGAAATATGGAAGGTAGAACATTGTAGCCATTTTAGAAAGTAAAGAAACAGATCTATCAGAGTCCATTAGCAAACAGAGCAGACCCTGATCAGACGGCTCCTCTAGGAGCCGTCTGATCTGGGTCTACTCTGTTTGCAAAAGCGAGAAAACACGTTTCTATGAGGGAAACGGTTAAATTATAATTTGAAACTTGAACATTGAGACATTTTATAATATTTAAAATATCAGTGTTTGATACTTTAACCCATTCTTTCATAGATGCACTTTTGTAAACACAGTTGACCCAATTAATATAGATCTGATTCTACAGCTTCTGTGATGGTAAAATGTTCCCTAGTTAACCCTTTACTCCATAAATACGCCATTGTAAACAGTAGACTTATCAGGGTCTGCTCTGTTTGCACATGATATGATATAGTTATGATTCTGCATGACCACAAGTTCCAGTATTCATGTGCTATTATAATAGATATTTATGGGCCCCCCCCCCTCCCCTTTCACCGATCAGATCTAGGGGGCATTTTGTTTTTGGCCTGTCTGTTTGAGGTCAACTTTAACATTGGTCATAACTTTTGAGCCAGTACAGATAGAAACTTGATATTTGGCATGCATATTTATCTCATAAAGCTGCACATTTTGAGGGATGACATGTAAAGGTCATCCTTCAAGGTCAGAGGTCAAATATATTGGTCAAATCACCGACTTTAACATCGGTCATAACTTTTGACCTAGTAGAGATAGAGACTTGATATTTGGCATGCATGTGTATCTCATGAAGCTGCAAGGCCATCCTTCAGGATCAAAGGTCATATCGGCAGCATAGTGTTTCACAAACACACTTTGTTCCAATTAATATTCTAATTCATGATACCATTATTTCTTATATGAATATTCATGGAGTAAAGGGTTAAGATGTTATAAAATGCAGCTTCTCATTCATTATTTTGCACTGTTTTTGTAGTCTAGATATATTCTACAAAGTTTTGATTTGCTCTTTCAGGTGTACAGTATGTTGGGTATGAGGATGTTGAGCTCAAAGCTCTGGAGACAGACGAGCCAGAGACTTGGAGTGAAACCATGGATAAAAAGGTAAGTAATCTGGCACTTCTATACATTATAAACCTGGAGCGGTCTGATCTGAGTCTTCCCTGTTTGCAAAGGCATAAAAAAGTTTTTGTATGAAGGAAAGGGTTAACATTTTACCTGATAGATTTGCCCTTTTAAACAGATTCTACCATTTCTGCCATGGTTACAAACATCCTGTGTTCTTGCACCATTATAAAACATTCAGCTTCTAGATAGCCATGGTGTCAGTATTTCTTACATGAGTATTGATCAGGTAAAGGGTTAGAAGATATGGAAGAATTTCTCTCAAAAACTCAATTAGAATATATTTTATGTCAGTGAAATGTTTGCTGTGTAATTGTAACTAACATTCTGTATGAAATGGTTTAATCATTCAACTTTATTTCAGGCTCTGAAGAAATGGCATGCCAAAGATGTTAAAAGACAAGATACAATATGGGGTAAGTGAGAATCAACATAGATTTTAGGGAGTACAGTAAAACCACCCTATAACGGACACTAAATTACATCAAATATTTTGTGTTGAAGGCAGGTGGCTGCTTGAAGCAAGATGAAAGTAAAACAGAACGCTCCTATACGTTCTGTTATACTTTCACCTTGCTTTAAGCAGCCACCTGCCCTAAATACCAACTAATTAACACACTTTAGTGGCCGTTGTAGAGGGGTTTTACTGTATATAGTAGACACTGTCTTAAACGGCCATCAAAAAGAAGTCTTAAGTATGGGTCTGTAAGGCAGGATAGTAGCTTAATGCAGGTCAAAAGAAATGCAGAAAGCTCCTATAGGAGCTTTCTGCATTACTTTTGCTCTGCATTAAGAAACCACCTCCTTTTTAAGACTCCTGTGTTCAATAAATGACAGATTTTACTGTATAGTCCACCATTCATTATTCCATTGTCTGTTTGCTTGTTTTATCAGATCAGAAGTTACTCTTTGCTCCCTAGTAGTGAAACTGTAATTACCTATGCAAACAGTTTGGATCACGATGGGATACCGAATAATGCGGCATCATATTATATGGCATCTCATCAGGATCCGAACTGTGGGACAATTTTACCTCATTTTTGCGGAGAAATGAGAGAAATTTTATCCCCCACATAGTGGTGGCATATAGGGTTGCCTTTGTCTGTACGTCTGTATATACGTCCGTACGCACATCTAGAAGAATTTGTTCAGACTTCTTATAAAGTATTTGTCCAATCCACACTAAATTTTACACACATGTTTGTGGCCATTATATCTTGGTCAAGTTTGATAGCCATGTAAATTGCTTCTGTCGTTTAGGAGTTGCGGCCCTTTATTTGCAAAAATGACTTTAAAAATGGCCCTTACTTTCTGTGACAAAAAGTCTGAAGTGGGGGCATCAGTGTCCTATGGACACATTTCAGTTTTAAGAATTGAAGCAAACAAAACATTTGTTGCAGATAAAAAGAATTACTTAGTGTGCAAATAGTTTATGATATTTCATAATATTATGAAGTTTTACCTGTAGATGTTTAGATCGTGTCAAAAACTATAGAATCAGATCTTTATAATTTAAAAAGCAAACATAGTAGACCCTGTTCAGAGGTTTCTACCCTGTTTGCAAAGGCATCAGAATGTGTCTCTATCAGCTAAAGGGTTAATCCTTGATTTATTATCTTAAATACATTCATGTTAATGTATATGTCACAGTAGAAATTGCGATTCAGGACAATCGTCGATTCTCCTAGGACAGATTGCGATCGCATTCTCTCCTAGGACAGACTCTGATCCTAATACATTGTAAGGACAATCAACAATTCTACTAGTACAGATTCCAATCACAGTCTGTCCAAGGACAAACTGTAATTCTATAATGAAAATTTACAATTCTTCTGGAAGAATTTAAATTATTAGATTTAGATATGACACTTTAATTCTTCTAGGGAAATGTACAAGTCTACTAGAAGAATTTATTATTAATGTTATATATGACACTTAAACTCTACAAAGAAAATCTACAATTCTACTGGAAGAATATATTATTTTAAGTTCACAAGTCTATATTCAAAACATGACAAACAACACATAATTGTGAATGATTTAAAAAGAGGATCGGAGTTTGTCCTAGGAGAGATTGCGATCCCAATCTGTCCAAGGAGAATCGACGATTGTCCTGAATTGCAATTTCTACTGTAACATATATATACAGCAAATAAAAACACCCTTTATACCTATCTATTATGTTTTAACTCTTTACTACATAAATATCCATGTAAGAAATAATGCCATCATGATTATTTGATAGATTATGTTTTATAAAAGAACATGGATATAAAAGAACATGGATATAAAAGAAAATGGATAAGGGATTTGATGGCTTTAATAGAAACTGTAGAATCATATAAATATTATTCCATAGGCAAACAGAGCAGACCTTGATCAAACGGCTCCTACACCTCTGTAAAATCACCTATTGAAACCATTGTGATAAATAGAGCATTTGCTCCTATAGGAGCAAATGCTCTATTTATCACAATGGTTTCAAACTACAAAATTCTAAAATTTTCATTTTCTCCAGTTAATGCTCCTTTTCGGTAGATTTATTCAAAGTGGTTGGATCTAAAAATAGCCTATGAGGGAATGGGTTAATGTAAAGCCTTTATGTTTTCAGAGTTGATACAGACTGAAAGGCAGTATTGCAAGAGATTAAAAACACTGGAAATGGTAAGTTTGTAGCATGGTCAGAAAGAAATACACAGTTTTGTTTCAATTATACTCTGACTGCCTTGTATGAGTTGAATACACATTGTGTAGTATCTGTGTAGACCCAGACCAAGTGTTGCAGCCACATATATTCACCAGAGACATGTCTTTTACACTTTCGCTAATGAATACTTGTGTAAGAAATAGTTACTTTATGAATGTGAATTAGCTGTCAGATTGTTTATAATGGCATATAAACAAAGGGATTTTAGGTCATGGCAAAAGCATTACAATAAGATCTACACGTATATATTTCCATATACAGCAAACAGAGCTCAGGCTGCAAATGCATTAAAAGATGGGATTATTATGTTTAGTGTTAAGCAACCACGTGCCACATATTCTTGAAAGTCAAATTATCAGCTAGCCGTGAGTAGCTGCAAAATAGATGTGTGACTGTATTTGAGATCCTGCATATTTCCTAACTATTTACATCTCATATAATTATATGCTTTTTCACGCCTTTACAAACAGAGCAGACCCTGATCAGATGACTCCTACAGGAACTGTCTGATCTGGGTCTTCTCTCAGCAAAACATTTAACCCTTTCCCTGATATAAATGCCTTTTCACACATTTGCAAAGTAAACCCAGTAGGAGCCGTCTGATCAGGGTCTTCTCTGTTTGCTTATAGAATTATTTGATACTTAGTCTATAGTTTCTAAAAAGCTTGAACGAATTTGATAGTAAGAAAAACTATGGACCAAATGCCATGACATAAGCTTTTGAAAAACTATTGGCCAAGTGTTAAACAGCTTGGATCTGAGTTACTCAGCATCACATCTGGATCCAAGCTGTCTGCATATGTGACTCAAGTAGCGGTCAGCATCATAAGCGATAAGAAATCTCTCATTTAAGGCAACTCAGATGAAATAGCTCAGTCTTCCATATTCCCATTATTTTCTTCTTTCAGATATTCCGAAACTCCATGTTGAAAGAGAATATGCCCAGGGAGCTAATTGATCGCCTTTTCCCACATCTTGATGATCTCATTGACACTCACATGTACTTTTTACGCCAATTACAAGAACTCCAGTCTCGAAAACCTGATCGCAGTATTGACGAATTAGGGCCTACTCTATTTATTCAAGTAAGAGGTTTTGTCATTCCTATGTACTTAATCCTTTCAATACTGTATTGAGAGTGGAATAACCCTGTCAACCCTAAACTAGTAGAGTGCAATATCACATCAATCTTTAACTATAGAGTCCACTCAGTATGAAAGGTATAAACTTGCAAGAGCATTTATTAGCTTGTCTGTTTCGAAGAAATCACGAGCTATTGTCATAACTCTGGCGTCCGCGTTGTCGTCATCGTCGTCCGAAATCTTAACATTGACCATAACTTCTTCAATTTTTCATTTGCAAACTTCATTTTTGGTATGCATGTTCATCTTGACAATGGCAACAGACGAGTTTCGCATCCACTTGCGGTGCTCTTGTTATGACAGACAGTGTAGACACTGGAGGAGCCCTCTGATCTGGATCTACACTGTTTGCATTCGGCAGTGCATGTTTGTCCTGCATTAAAAACGTTTAAGGTTTAATTTGCCCTGTTTGTTTGTATTTAACCCTTTCTCTAATGAATATTCATGTAAGAAATAATGACAGCATGAATATTGATTAGATTAAGATTAACCCTTCTCTTGCTGAATTTTAAAATACATTTCTCCTTCTTTACCCATTGCCTGTTGCATTTACATATATCTCTACTGTCTAAAAGTATTTCGCTGTGCAATGACTGCTGTGGAGTACACGAGTTGCACAATCAATTTGTAAATAGTGCAGACCCTGATGAGACAGCTCCTGCAGGAGCTGTCTCATTTGGGTCTTCACTATTTACAAGTAGGTATATTGACGTGAACAGCAAGTGAAGAGTTAATAATGGCATACTAAAAAGAGAATGTTTGGCCATGGCAGAAACTGAACACTCGGATCTATATATTCCATAAGCAAACAGAGTAGGTCCTACAGTACTGATCAGGGTCTACTCTGTTTGCAAAGGCGTACAAGTTGTTAAATGAAGGAAAGGGTTAAATAGAAATGAAAGAAAAATCAACTTTGACAATTTTAGGTGGACAAATGTTTTGTACCCAGTATGTAAATGCTTATAAGGAATGAATAGTGTAGTTGCACCAGTTTTGCACTAAATCTGGATATGATTGAATTGTATTGTCTCAATATGAAGCGAGAAAAATGGCAAGAATATAAATATGCACATCTTTTTGTGCCCTCCACAAGGTGGGAAGGCATATAGTCTTGCTCTTGTCCGCCCGTCGGTGGTTCTACCTGGATGTTCTTCAGTGCACAAAACAGTGCAATTTGTTCCATATACAGAAGAACCTCTTGGGTCTTCCTCCACTTGTAATTAGCTGGACATCGTGATATGACTGAAATACTGATAAAACTATGTAAAACTCAATAAAAACCAGACCAAATCAAACCGTGCATACATCTATCTGTTGGTAAATCCATACATACATCCATACATACATCCCTCAAATCGTAGGTGTCACCAATTGGAGGGTTTACTTCAAACTCTAAAGATATATGAAGATGTACATAAAGAAGGAAATTTTTGCTCTATTTTTACCAGCGCTATGTGACTTTGAAATTGTCCTCCCAATATAACATATAGTGAAAAGTGCTTGATTTACAGACAATATGGCCAGGGTTGTATCCATGTCCTATGGACACAATTTTCCTGTTGAATTTCTCGCTAACAGCTGTCATCGTCGTCGGCCTCCGTCCGCCTAAGTATTATTATTATTATTATACCACATTTATATAGCACTCTTTTCACACAAGATATGTGCATTCAAAAGTGCTTAAATGTAGACAATGGGTTATGCCAGGATGTAGAGGCCAATCCTGCAGTGGCAGTCACTGCTGCAGTCACCACAGATGAAAACCCAGCTGTTTAGTGAATTCGACATTGCCCTGTTTTTGAATCTCTACTGTACATTAATAGTATTGCTATTACAACAGTTTTCAGGTGACTCTGCCAATCAGATGAAGTCGGCATATGGGGCTTTCTGTAGTGGACACCTGGTGGCAGTACAGCTGTATAAAGACCTCATCGCCAAGGACAGAAAGTTCCTGGCTTTCATTAAGGTATGGATTTTAGGTCTCTAAAGGGATTCATCTGAGTCATTAGATAAGGGTATGGTACCTCACTGCCATTGCAAGCAGTGCAGACCTGTACAAAACTGAATGCAACTAACAGCACTTGATCAAGTTCTGTAGTGTTCATATCAGTGTATTACTCTTATGATAGAAATGCATTTTCATGATTTGCAAACAGATTAGACTCAGATCAGGGTCTGTTCTGTTTGCTTATGGAATGATATACATTTTATTCTTCGTTGTATACCAAAGCCAAAAAAGTTCTATATTTATGCGCCATTATAAAAAATCAGGTCATAAATATTCATGATTGTCATTATTTCTTGCTTAGATAATTGTTCTTAAAGGCAGATTGTAGCTTAATGCAGAACAAAAGTAATGCAGAAACCTCTCATTGTTGATTTCTACATTTCTTGCACCTAGCATTAAGCTAGCACACGTCTTAAATACCTACAATAAGACAGCTTTTGATTGGTTACTTATTCTTTACTTCATAGGGACACTTTTGCAAACAAGGTAGACCAGATTAGACGGCCCCTTGTAGCCCTTTTCTCAATTAATTGTTCTATTCATTTATTTTTGTATGACCTTTAACATTGTTACAGCCAACTAAATGTAACTTAATGCCAGTACAATGAGTACATGCCTGAGATTTCTGTGAGAGTGTACCAAGTTATCTGTAATTTGCAAACAGTTCAGAACCCAACTGGAAGACTTCTCCAGAGTCTTTACTTGTTAGTCATTCAGAATTGGATCAAGCTGATTTGATCGTCTCCTACTGAATTTACTGTACTGCTAGTTACCCTTCAATTCAGCATTTAATTATATATGTATGATGACGAAAGCCACTCTATCTACCGTAAAACCTCTCTATGACGGCCACTAAATTACATCAGATATTTTGTGTTAAAGGCAGGTGAAAGTAAAACAATGCTCCTATAGGAGCGTTCTGTTTTACTTTCATCTTGCTTTAATTAAGCAGCCACCTGTCCTAAATACCAACTAATTAACACAATTTAGTGGGCGTTATAGAGAGGTTTTCCTGTAATACACAGTAATACAAAGCATGTTGAAAGGGGTTTCAAGTAATATCCAGAAACAGAACGACTTAACCCATTCCCTCATAGGCTATTTTTAGATCCAACCTCTTTGAATAAATCTACCGGAAAGGAGCAATTATTTGAAAAGGAAAATTTTTAGAATTGTATAGTTTTGAAACCATTGTGATAAATAGAGTATTTGCTTCTATGGAGCAAATGCTCTATTAATCACAATGGTTTCAAAAAGTGACTTTTACAGAGGCATCAAAAAGTGTCCGTATGAGGGAATGGGTTAAATTAGTTTTTTATATACATTGAAACAAATATCCGACTCCTTGACCACATTGGATGAATATTTGGTCTTGCAGAGAAGTACACTTTTTTTTCTGTTTGTAGCAAAGAATGAATCATCCCCTGTGCCATAAGCGTGAGATCCCTGACTTCATACTGTTGATTACCCAGCGGCCAACAAAGTACCCGATCTTAATAGAAGCTGTTATAAAGAGTACTAAGGGTAAACCAATTTTTTATGATTTCATTGATTTTGTTTGAACATTTATTGTGATGGAGTCATAGATAGAGGAGCATATTGCAGGGCTACAGATAAAGGTGTGTAACCACATACTAAAATCCTCATTTCTCCACCAAACCCTATACTATGACTAATCTGTAGAATCATCTCAAAGAGATGATTTTAAAGAGTGGTCACAGTATAGGGTTTGGTGGAGAAATAAAGGAGTTATTCTTGAAAATATTTTAATTGTCGCATCTTATCTTGAGCTCTGTTATCGTATTACCTCTAATAAATGCATTTTTAGCTCATATGTTTTTTAAAGAAAAAATACGTCTTACTGTCCTAACTCTGGCATCCACATTGTCTGTGTCATCCAGAAACTTTAACATTGGCCATTACTTCTTTACTATACAGGCAAATCATATGAAACTTTACACACTTGTTCACCTTCACTAGGGCAGCATGCAGTTCAACACTTATTTGTTGGCACCTGTTAGCGATGCTCCTGTATAAAAGGAGCATTTTGTTGCTTAATGCAGAATGAAAGCAATGCAGAAAGCTACTAGAATGGAGAAACAAAGGGACCATTCTTGAAAAAAAGGTTAAACTGTTTACTTCTTACCAACTCTTTTTTACATGTATTAATACATTTCTTCACCCTTTCCCTCATATAAACGTGTTTTCAGCATTTGCAAACAGAGCAGACCCAGATCAGACGGCTCCTGGAGGAGCCGTCTGATCAGGGACTGCTCTGTTTGCTAATAGAATTTGGTAGATCTGTTTCTGTACTTTCTAAAATGTCTACAATGTTACACTTTTCATATTTCTTTATAACTATGTTAATGAATATGCAGTAGGTATTTGAATTTGGACTAAATATAGAACAGGGAAAGGGTTAAGGAATATTCTTGTGGACTAACGGGTTAACTCTTTGAATGCTGGACTTGCTTACACTGTCATTTGCAAACAGTTTAGATCCAGATCAGAGGGTTCCTGCAGGATCTAAACTGCTACTGAACATTTTATAGCAAGTTTAAGGTGGTCACTTCCAAATTCAAAGTCCTGCTACAATCATGTCTGCTTTCAGACAAGAAAAGGGAGGAACTATGATGAAATTCTTGTTGATTTGCTTTCAGATAAAAAGGACAGGGAGTTATTACTGAAGGCCCTTGTGCTAAGTAAGGATGTCCTTCAGAGTGTCGATGAGCAGGTGGCTGCAGCAGAGAAGCGTATGCGCCTCGTGGACATCTGCAGTCGTCTAGAATCTCGCTCTTTTGCCTTCCATAGGGGCAAAAAATTCAAGGTACAGTAACATCTCAGTTATTTGAACACTTAAATATGTATCATTATCGATCTTTAAGACAAGTGGCAGCTTAATGCAGCTTTCTGCATGACTTCCACCCTGTATTAAGCAGCCACCTGCATCTTTTTGCACATCAATTAATTTTTATGCCCCCATAGACGATAGTCGGGGGCATATTGTTTTTGCCCTGTCTGTCTGTCTGTCTGTCTGTCTGTCTGTTTGTCTGTTTGTCTGTTTGTTTGTCAGCAACTTTAACATTGGTCATAACTTTTGAGCCAGTATAGATAGAGACTTGATATTTGGCATACATATGTATCTCATGAAGCCGCACATTTTGAGGGGTGACGTGTCAAGGTCAAGGTCATCCTTCAAGGTCAGAGGTCAAATATATGGGTCAAATTGCCGACTTTAACATTGGCCATAACTTTTGGACCAGTAGAGATAGAGACTTGATATTTGGCATGCTTGTGTATCTCATGAGGCTGCACATTTTGAGGGGTGACATGTCAAGGTCAAGGTCAGAGGTCAAGGTCAGAGGTCAAATATATGAGGGGGCATGGTGTTTCACAAACACATCTTGTTGTTTTCAAAAATTATTGTTTGCTTTTAGAACTCAAAGAAGATTTTTTTTTATTTCATTCAAAGTTGCAGTCAAAATTTACTCAGCATCTTAACCTTGATCCAATCTGTTAGCCTGGGTTATCACAAATTTGCAGCTACCTGCATAGAGTACAAACTGTAGAACAAAGGTCAGAGGGATCCAGGGAACCCCTCAATGTCACAACCGTTTGTCTTCAGAAACTTCAGTTCTGCACAGCTTAACATTGTAGATATATCATTGATCATAATTAATCTTTTCCCTCACAGAAATGCCGTTTCACGCAAACAAAGTAGGCCCCGATCAGATGGCTCCTGTAGGAGCAATCTAATCAGGGTCTGGTCTGTTTGAGTATGAAATTATAATGAACTGTACAGTTTCTACTAATACTAAAGTATCCTGGGGTTAATTACATTTCATATTACTAGGTGTCTATCCAACCATTTCTTACTTTCAACCAAAGAATTATTTATGCTACCATTCTACTCTGTAACCAATTATCTATCAGTCTGTCAAATGTTTTATGACTAACCAATTATCTATCAATCTGTCAAATGTATTTGACTGTACAGTAAAACTACTCTCAACTGCACATTCAAACTAGTATTAGTGCTGGTCTGTAAGACAAGTGACAGCTTAATGCAGATCAAAAGTCAGACAGAAAGCTCCCATTAAAGCAGCCACCTGCCTAAAAAGATCTAAATTCTTCTTTACTAAATTTTCAGTTTAGAGGGGATGTACCCTAAATGTACTGTGCAAGTCTTTAAAGTCTTTGTTTTGTTTTGATGGGGTGAATCTACAGCAATAGTGAAGAATAACCTTGTACACTATTTCAGAGAAATGACATTATCTCCAATGGGAGAAAACTGTTGCATGAGGGCATGATATGGTGGAAGAATGCACGTGGTAAGAATGTGGAAGTGCTGGCAGTGGTACTCACAGACGTGCTGTTCTTCCTGCAGGAGAACAACCAGAAATACTCATTCTTCTCACAAGATAACAAGGTATGCCATTTACTCCATGAATATCCGTGTAAGAAATAATGAGATCATGAATATTAACTAGATGAAGTTTTAAAATGGTAAATGAACACAGGAAATGCTTGCGATTGCCGAAACTGTAGAATCATATCTACATAATTTCATTAACAAACAAAGCAGACTGATCCAATAGCTCCTGTTGGAGCCATCTGATTTGGGTCTACTCTGTTTGGCAAGGCATGAAAAAGCGTTTGTATGAGATGAAAGGTTAATGCTGAATGTTCATATTGCAGTAGCCATTTGTGTCCTTTCAGTATGTATGGCTTGGATTTGCTGGAGGATTTTGAATGACAAACTGTAGACCCTGATCAAAGGGCTACCAGGAACCCTCTGATCTTGGTCTACATTGTCAATGCAAATACACTTGTTAACTGCAATCAGTGGTTTAAATATCAGGTTATAAGGAAATATAATGTATGGCTGATGTCTTGACCCTTTCCCTGTTTTGTGTTTATACCAAATTTCAGTACCTACTGAATATTCATGGACAAAATAGAAATATGGAATGTGGAACAATGTTGCTATTTTAGAAACTAGAGAAACAGTTCTTTTTAATTTTGAAGTTTTGTTAGTGTTATTCCACTGCTAGCCTATAAAATGTCTGTGTACAGATATGCTTGGTTGTGTTTCAACTTAACCATTTAAATGCTGAATTTTCAAAGTGGAATGGTCCATCATGGTTATTATGAAAGTTTATACTTTTGGAAAGTAGTATAAACAGTGCAGAGACTGCATAGAGCCCTCTGATCTGGGTCTACACTATATGTATATGCCAGTTTACTGATTTCTGGTATTTAAAGGGCCAGTGGAAATGTTCAGTCATATTAAGTCAGAAATGTTCAGTCATAGCTTCATATTAAGTCTGAAATGTTCATTCATAGCTTCACATTAAGTCAGAAATGTTCACTTAAATTAAGTCAGAATGTTCAGTCATAGCTTCATATTAAGTCAGAAATGTTCAGTCATAAAATCATATTAAGTCAGAAATGTTCAGCCATATTAATTCAGAAATGTTCAGCCATAGCTTCATATTAAGTCAGAAATGTTCAGTCATAGCTGCGTATTAAGTCTGAAATGTTCAATCATAGCTTTATATTAAGTCAGAAATGTTCAGCCATAGCTTTCATATTAAGTCAGAAATGTTCAGTCATAGCTTTGTATTAAAGCAGAAATGTTCAGTTACGTATATTAAGTCAGAAATGTTCAGTCGTAACTTCACATGAAGTCTCATTCAGTTCAGATATAAAATGGCTAAGAAGTACATCCTATATGAGTAGATTGTCAAATGAACTTATGAATTAACAGGGATTTTTTCTGTTTTGATTTCAGTATGGCGTGGTGTCCCTCTATAACCTGCTGGTTCGGGAGAAGAGAGACACTCGTGATACAAGGGGCATTTACCTGATAAGTCAGAATAAGCAGGCACCAGAAATGTACGAGATTGTATTTAACTCCTCAGCGGACATGCAGAAATGGTCCCAGACTCTGCAGAGGGCAGTCAAAAACTGTCCTGAAGAAGGTAAAGACGATAAATGTTTCAAATTTGAATTTTCAATTGTTTCACAAAAGTTATCTCACTATGTACAAGTTTGTGATGACCTGTGCTAACAATATAGATCCAGACTAGTTCACAATGATTGTTTAACCCTTTCCCTGTTCTATATTCAGTCCAAAGTTCTATGCCTACTGTATATTTATGGACAAAATAGTTATAATGAAATATGGAAGGTGGAACGTTGTAGTCATCTTAGAAACTAAAGAAACTGATCTATCAAACTCCATTATCAAACAGAGCGAACCCTGATCACACAGGAGCCATCTGATCAGGGTATACTCTGTTTGCAAATGAGTGAAAGGGTTAACCATTTCCCTTGTGCATATTAATGTATGAATATTGATTAGCTGAATTTTCAAATGGCATCTTGTACAAGAGAATTGTTGATGTCATGAGAAAAGCTGTAGAATCAGATTTATATTATTTCATATCAAGCAAATGGAACAGTCTCTGCTCAGATGGCTACTAATTCTCTCAGGAGCCATCTGATTTAGGTCTGCTCTGTTTGCAAAGGCTTGAAAAAGCATTTATATGAAGGAAAGGGGCAAAAGGTATATCTATGGAGACAAGGGTTAATATCAATATCATTTATATGTGAAAATTGTTGATGGGCCTGCTGTCAATAGAGTTCTCCTCAAATTAACATGTGGTACATAATGGAAAAGATTATTATGATGTGAAAGATTGATTTACAAAACATACTCAATGAAATTTTTATGAACAGAAGAGAAAAATGATCATATCATGAACTGTTTATTTGTTTAGAAGAGGAAACTAAGGAGCCTACAGAGGCAGAGGAAGAGAGGAAGAGAATGGAGGAGCGGAGTGCTAAGGCAAAGGCAATCATAAGTGAGTATCATTCTATCTAGTCTGCATCGAGGACACCTACTTAACCCACTCCCACTTGAACATTATAGAAGATTTCATGACTTTATGGATAGTCATTGACAGAACTTTATAATGAGTCAGGGACAGGAGATTCTTTGATCAAAGAAGGAAATGTAGAAATATATCCATAAATACTATTTTGACAAAAGGCATCAAAAGTGGTCGGTAAGTGGGAGCGAGTTAACCCTTTACGTGATGAATATTCATGCAGGATATAGAGGATCTGTTGTGAGTTGTCTTTTAAGATCACATGTTCCTAAACGAGCCTTAGAAAATGTCATTAAGCGAGCCTTGGCGAGCTTAATAACATTTTCTTGGTGAGTTTAGGAACATGTGATCTTAAAAGACAACGAGCATCAGATTCTTTTTCTCACATATCAAAAAAGTGCATTTTCGCCGTTTAAATGACATGTAAACATCGGTTTCCATGGTTTGACGTCATATATATGACGTATGACGTCATATGTTCTAAAGTGATCTTTCACATGTTACAGATAAGGAAATCTTAACCCGTTGTTCTTACTCGGAGATAAGGGAAGGCATGAACGCAGGATATGAACACAGGATCTTTTTGGCCATGGCAGGAACTGTAGAGTCAGATCTAACTTATTCCTTAACCCATTACCTCATAGGCTATTTTTAGATACAACCTCTTTGAATAATTCTACCGAAAAGGAGCATTAACTAAAGACAAAGAACATATTAGAATTTTGTAGTTTGAAACCATTGTGATAAATAGAGCATTTGCTCCTATAGGAGCAAATGCTATATTTATCACAATGGCTTCACAAAGTGGCTTTTACAGAGTCGTCAAAAGTCATCAATATGAGGGAATGGGTTAAGCAGAGCACACCCCGATCAGACAGTTCCAACACTGACTATCTGATCTAGGTCTACTCTGTGTGCAAATATGTATTAATGGGTCAATTCAAGGGTTAGAGCCTTTTTCAAACTTTGCAGACAGAGAAGATCCAGATTAGGTTTGCTCTGTTAGCTTATGAAATTATAATAGATCTGACTCTTCAGTTTCTACCAACACTCAAACATCCTGTGTACACATGCATAAAGATTCAGTTAATATATTTTCATGATGTCATTATTTCTTACATGAAATTCAACAGAGAGTTGAACTCTTTGGCTGTCATGGTTGATTCTGTGATCACCTTTGCAAACAGTTTAGATCCAGATCATCCTCAGTATCTCTTAATGGCCAGTGAACAGAGGAAATTCAGATCTGTATTATTGCATAAACAAACAGAGCAGACCCTGATGAAGCAGCTCCTACAGAGGCTCTCTGATCTGAGTCTACTCTGCAAATACAATAAAGTTGTATCTGTGAGATAAAGGGTTAACCCTTTCCCTGTTCTAAGTGTATTTCAAATTTCAATATCTACTGAATATTCATTAGCAAAATAGCTATAATGAAATCTGGAATGTGGATTATTATTTTATTATTATTGTCATTTTAGAAAGTAAATAAACAGATCTATCAAATTCTATTAGCAAACAGAGCAGACCCTGATCAGATGGCTCCTCTAGGAGCCATCTGATCTGGGTCTACTCTGTTTGCAATTGCGTGAAAACATGTTTGTATGAGGGAAAGGGTTAAGGGGAGTTAACTCTGATCCTTTATATCTCAACATGACATGCATGTAAACAGACATGTTTTGGCTGTTGGGCTGAAAATGTGCATAGAAGCTTTCTGCATTACTTATGTTTCGCATTAATTCTTTCCCTGTTCTACGTTTATTCCAAATTTCAATGCCTACTGAATATTCATGGAGAAAATAGTTATAATGAAAGCTTGGAAGGTGGAACATTGTAGCCATTTTAGAAAGTAAAGAAACAGATCTTCAAATTCCAATTAGCAAAAAGAGTAGGCCCTGATCAGATGGCTCCTCTTTTTGCAAAACACATTTTATATGTAGCAAATGGTTAACCCATTCTCTCATAGGCTATTTTTATACCGAACCTCTTCGAATAAATCTACTGAAAATGAGCATTTACCAGAAAAAAGGAAAAATTTAGACTTGTGTGTAGTTTTGAAACCATTTTGATAAATGGTGCATTTATGGAGCAAATGGCAGTGGTTTCAAAAAGTGATTTTTACAGAGGTGTCAGTATGAGGGAATGGGTTAATCAGCTTCCTGCATTTAACCCTTTCCCTTATATAAACGTGTTTTCACGCATTTGCAAACAGAGTAGACCCAGATCAGACGGCTCCTAGAGGAGCCGTCTGATCAGGGTCTGCTCTGTTTGCTAATGGAATTTGAAATATCTGTTTCTTTTTTTTCTAAAATGGATGCAATGTTCTACCTTCTATACTTCATTATAGCTATGTTATCAATGAATATTCAGTAGGTATTGAAATTTGAAATGAACATAGAACAGGGAAAGGATTAAAAGTGTCCATGTTTATTCAATATGTGGTTGCTATAGACATCCTACTGTATCTGTTTCCTGTTATTCTTCATTTCAGTTTAATTTCTAAAATAAGTTTGGTGTGCAGCTTGTATTGTGAGTTTGCAATAGCATGTTGATAGATTATGTTCAAGTTGAGTTTTGTATTACAGAAAAGCTTGATGAGAAAGACGAGGAGATTCGTAGATGCTGTGATGTAAAGAATAAGCTAATGGACCAGCTTATGGCAGTTTACAATGACTCGGATGAACAACATGTAAGAACTTAACTCTTTGAATATCAGAAACAAGTGTGCTGGCATTCATAAGCAGTGTAGGCCAAGATCAGACAGCACCTAGATAAGCCATTTGATTATTTGTCATTCATATTTTCTAGGAGAGATAAGCCTTTCATATGGAATGGACATTATCGTTAACACTACTCCATAGATACGACTTTTAACACCCTTTGCAAACAGAGTGGATCAAGATCAGATGGCTCCTGTCTGCACCGAGATAAGACGGCTCCCTTCTGCTATTGACTTTTAGAATTATTTAGACCTGATTCAACATGTACATTTTCTGGCATGGCTAAACATTTCTGCATTCATATTCCATGATAAAATTTAATAACATTATTTATGATGTCATTATTTCTGATATGAATATTCAAGGAGTAAATGATTAAACACTGATTGACCTTTCTGCTTAGTTTATGTATCATTATTTCACACCTAATAATAGTAACCTTCGAACATATGTATCACATGGCAGTCATGTAAAGAGACACTTGATACTGCTAACTAATGTGGCTTCATTTTCATCTGATCTGGGTCTACTCTGTTTATGACATGATTTAGATTGGATTCTGCAGTTTTTGTCAAAGCAAAACATTCCTTTGAAAATTTTCAATTATTAAAAACCGACTAATAAATTGTCATTCCTTACATGAATATTGAAACAGGTAAAGGGTTATATAAAAGATCGGACATTTACTTTCATATTCAAAATGACTAATGAGATGTTTTTTGTTTTAGTCCCGTCCCAGTTCTCGTGATTTTGATGAGACTCCTTCTGGTGGAGAGAATTCCGGGGCTCTACAAGCTGCCATACAAGAAGGTAAACCCCTTCAATATCAGTCAGTGTTCATTAATTCCTGTAAATTGTTATATTTATTTTTATCCTCCCATAACTTGTTCTTGTAAACGTTTTACATCCTTAATCTTTTCCTTCATATGAACACTTTTTCGTGCCTTTGCAAACAGAGTAGACTCAGATCAGATGGCTCCTGAAGGAGCCATCTAATCAGGGTCGGCTCTGTTTGCATATGAAATTGTGTTAGATCTGACTTTCAGTTTCATCCAAATACCAAAACAATCCTGTGTACATATGCTGTTGTAAAAAATTTAATTAATGTATATTCATGATGTCATTATATCTTACATTGAATATTCAACAGGGAGAGGTAATCATGAATATTAGATAAGTTTTATAATGCATATGAAGACAGGCATTTTTGCCTGGGCAGAAACTAGAATCAAATCTTTATTATTAGGCAAACAGAAAAGACCCTGATCAGACAGCTCCTATAGGAGCCATCAGATCTGAGTCTACTCTGTTTACAAAAGTATTAAAAGGCATATCTATGGAGAAAAAGGTTAACATTAAATATGGTGCATTCTTTACAGTAATGGTATGTGTTTGTTGCATTTGTGTCTTAACATGGGGAATGGGTCTCTTTGATGTTGTCCTCTTTAGTTTGTACTTGTATGAATGATGGGATAACCCAGTCTATGACAGAAGTACTGTTAGACCTGTACTCAGTTAACATTTTTGTGATAAATAATGTATGTACAAATATGATGGAATATCAATACATGTATAGTGTAATATCAGTGATGGAATATGAACAAGAAAGCTTTTAGCTCTAAACGCACTGTAGAATCAGATCTACCGCTATGTCATTCCATAAGCAAAAAGAGCAGATCCTGATCATATGGCTCCTACTGGAGCCCTCTGATCTGGATCTACTCTGTTCGCAGATGGTATATTAATGGAGTAAAAGGTTAAAGCGACATAAAACCCAGATATTAACAAACAAATCATCTAAAAAGTATGGACTGCTTAGGAATACATGTATGTATTTGGGAGTATTTTATCTTTATATCTTAAACATATTCTTTTGTTTGTTTCAGTGTCATTAGCTGCTACCCAGCTGACTTCCATGCTGCAGGACTCGGGTACCAACCTCAGTCGGAGTGTTAGCAGTGTCGGGGAACACAGTAGTCACTCATACACAGCTGTAACAGTGCCAAAAAGGGCTGAAACATTTGGTGGCTTTGATAATACTCACGATGTTTCTAGAGGTATGAATACATTTGGTGGCTTTGACAATACTCACAATGTTTCTAGAGGTATGAATAAGAAGAGGTTTCCATTAAACTTTCAGCCTTATAAGAAACAGGTCTGCAAAAGTATCATCGGTTTCAATACTAATAGTTGATTTTTCAGAAGCATGATGAAGGTGTCAAATAGTTTTAACATTGATGAGATGCTCAGTTACCTGGCTACTCATTTTGATCTAAACTGCTTGCCAAGTCCATCACAAATTGGCCTGTATAGAGTGCTCAAGTAAATTGATGACTTCTAAATGTTTTATTTTTTTTGGTCTCTTTTGTCTTTTTTCCCAAACCTTGACTAAATTTTGTGATATGTATAACTCATAGTTGGATGAAATCTCCTCTATTGTGATATGTATAACTCATAGTTGGATGAAATCTCCTCTATTGTGATATGTATAACTCATAGTTGGATGAAATCTCTTTTGTGCCGAAAGTTATGTCAGGTTGAGGTCTTGCTCAGAGATCAAATAGCAGCTAGAGTTAAAATAGCTGATGGCTCCTACAGGTGCTGTCTGATCTGGGTCTACTCTTTTTGCAAAGGTGCCAAGTAGGATCTGTAGGGAGTAAAAGGTTAATCCTTATGAAAATGTGTGCCCCTGGGGTCTAGTTATGTTATGCATTCAGTAACGCTAAAGTTATAGCCCTTGTCATAGACTGTAGTCTAGCTATACAGTAACACTGGAGTTATTGCCCTTGTCATAGACTATAGTCTAGCTACACAGTTATGCCTAAGTGAGGACGCTTGTAACCTATTTACAGTACATATTTCTAGATTAGAATAAGAATATTGAAGATCTTTGACACATTTGAGTTGATTTATAGAATTATATTATTTGTCATGTGTAGAATTTTCCATGGCAAGCAGTGCTTAGTTTTGCTAAAATTGCAAGCATCAGTTAGTTCCTTGTCCATTTTTAATCCGATTTCTTAACAAAAATCTTTTGTGTATGGTAAGCTTGCAAACAGACATAGGTCGAGATTAAATTGATGGGTATCTAGAATTAAGATTGCTTCGGCAAGGGAGACTAGGGTCAGGGTCATTGTTGCTTGTAATAGAAAAATAAGTTAATCCTTTCCCTATTTAATATTTTTATGCTCCCATAGACGATAGTCGGGGGGCATATTGTTTTTGCCCTGTCTGTCTGTCTGTCTGTCTGTCTGTCTGTCTGTTTGTCTGTTTGTCTGTTTGTTTGTCAGCAACTTTAACATTGGTCATAACTTTTGAGCCAGTATAGATAGAGACTTGATATTTGGCATACATATGTATCTCATGAAGCCGCACATTTTGAGGGGTGACGTGTCAAGGTCAAGGTCATCCTTCAAGGTCAGAGGTCAAATATATGGGTCAAATTGCCGACTTTAACATTGGCCATAACTTTTGGACCAGTAGAGATAGAGACTTGATATTTGGCATGCTTGTGTATCTCATGAGGCTGCACATTTTGAGGGGTGACATGTCAAGGTCAAGGTCAGAGGTCAAATATATGAGGGGGCATAGTGTTTCACAAACACATCTTGTTTTTAATGAATTGATCACTTCATGAATATTCATTAGTTAATTTTTATAAGGTAACCATTTAGAATGGAATACAGTGAAACCTCTCTAAACCGGACGTTAAATGTAGCATGAATATCGGTCCTGGAGACAGGTGGCAGCTTAATGCAGATTGAAAGTCATGCAGAAAGCTCCTCTAGGAGCTTTCTGCATGACTTTCACTCTGCATTAAGCAGCCACCTGCTTAAAAGTATCTTTATTCTTCTCTACTAGAATTCCGGTTTAGAGAGGTTTTACTGTAGTTGGCTTAGACAAGACTGTAGAATCACATCTATATCATGCCAAAAGTAAACAGAGCAGACCCTGATCAGATGGCTCCTACAGGGTCCATTCTGTTTGCAAATGCATGAAAAGGCATTTATATGAGGGTAATGGTTAATGCGGAAAATATGGTTTTCATGGTATTGGCACATCTCTTGTTTAATATATTCAAAAATAAATCATAACTTGACTCTGCGCATGTCTTTTACAGCCAAGCAGAAGCCTGACATAGACTCAGCTGACTATGCTGAGGCCGACATGTCAAGGGAACAAAGTGAGACTGACCTGACCCTGTACAGGATGACAGGCCAGCAAAGCTACCCCAAAGTAAGTACAGTAATAGTTTTTTAATCCAGTTTAGAAAACCTGCAGAGATTTCTGTTTTGTAGATTTTATGCTTTACATACATGTGCAGATATATTAGTGTTGTTTACTAATTCTCTTTGCTCAGCCAGAAATGAATAATTAATCTCCTAATAAAAAAAACTCTAGGAAAACAGAAAACTACATTGCAGTGTAGGAATGTATGCTTTTATTGTTGCAGATGTATGACAGTGAGGCTGAGAGCGGCCGAGGGTCTTCACCTGGGGGGTTCTCATCAGCATCTGCCCTATCTCCAGTGCTGCCAAGCTCACAAGATCAAATTAATGTTGCTCACCTGCTGAAGACTCTACACAGCATAGTGGTACGTAGCCATTACTGAAGTGTTCTGCATCTAACCGGAATAGTTTGCATGAAGTTGGACCACATGTGGTTCAATAGTTAACCCATTCCCTCCTAAACTATTTTTAGATCCAACATCTTTGAAAAAATCTACTGAAAAGGAGCATTTACCAGAAAAGAATGAGTTTTTTTAGAATTGTACAGTTTTAAAAGTAATTTGATAAATAGAGCATTTTCTCTCGTAGAGCAAATGCTCTATTTTTCACAATTGTTTCAAAAATGACTTTTACAATGGCGTTAAAAGATGTCAAGAGGAGGGAATGTGTTAACTGGCATATTTTATGTACATCCCATCAGAAACTCCTAACCTTACTCCATGAATATTCATTGGCAGATTTTTTTATGATGGTATATGAACACATGAATATTTGGACATGGGAGAAACAGTAGAATCAGATGTATATTATTCTATAAGCGATCAGATGGCTCCTACAGGAGCCGACTGATCTGGGTCTACTTCATTTGCAAAGGTGTTTAAAAGGGTATTTAACCCATTCCCTCATATTGGTGCCTTTTAACACCTCTGTAAAAATCACCTTTGAAACCATTGTGAGCAAATGCTCTATTCATCACAATTGTTTCAACAGTACACAATTCTAAAATTTCCCAGTTGGCATTTCATCTAACTGTTTGACATCCTGATTACCATCTTTGAAATGAAATGGAGTAAAGTTTAATTCGCTGACACATAAAAAGTCATTTGATTGAAGAAAAGTGTATCAGCATGCTAAAGTATTGCCAAAGAACTGCAGAAAAATTGCAAGACTTGCCAAGTATGTGCTTATTTAACCCTTTCCCTGTTCAATATTCATGCAAGAAATAATCACACTATTAATGTTAATTAGATTAATTTTAGAATAGCATATGAACACAGGTTCCATAAAACCCAACTCACTGACTCACTTTATACATTGTACTTCAGCATTTGACAGCCAGTCAGGGTACAGCTGTGGAGACACTGAGAGCCCAGCTGGCTGAGGCTAATGAGAGGATCAATAAACTGTCAGCTGATGTGCATGAGAAGAGAGGGCCAGGTTATCGGCACAACCAGCTGGAGGAGCTGAGAAACTTACAGGTACCGTCCGCACTTCCGAAATATGGTGTGATTTTACCAATTGTTGTTAACTCTTTCCCTGTTCTGTGCTTATTCCAGACTGATAGGTTCTTATATCATTATAAAAATTCAATTAACCCTTTCCCTGTTCTGTATTTAGTCCAAATTTCAATACCTACTGAATATTCATGGAAAAAATAATTATAATCAAATATTGAAGGTGGAATATTGTAGCCATTTTAGAAAGTAAAGAAACATAGCTATCAAATTCCATTAGCAAACAGAGCAGACCCTGATCAGACGACTCCTCTAGGAGCCGTCTGATCTGGGTCTACTCTGTTTGCAGATGCGTGAAAACACGTTTATATGAGGGAAAGGGTTAATTTATATTCTTGATGTCATGATTATCTTTATTTCTTAAATGTGGTTTAAACTGTTAAACAAGAAATGCAGCATGAATCAGGTACAGCTTTGATTTATGCTCATCATTGTCAAAACAAAATAAAGTGTAATGTTTGTTAATCCTTCCTCGCATGAATATTCAAGTTAGAAACAATGAATGTCTGAATATGTTAATGAGATGAATTAGTACAATTGCATCTTAACCCTTTCCCTGATCTATGTTCATTACAAGTTTCAAACCTACAGAATATTCATGGAGAAAATAGTTATAATGAAATATGGAAGGTGTAACATTGTAGCAATTATAGAAAGTAAAGAAACAGATTTATCAAATTCCATTAGCAAACAGAGTAGACCCTGATCAGACGGCTCCTCTAGGAGCCGTCTGATCTGGGTCTACTCTGTTTGCAAATGCGTGAAAACATGTTTATATGAGGGAAAGGGTTAAACAAGTAACACATCGTTACATGTACCTTTGAATATTCTTGTTGAAAATTCCTTTATTACACAAATACAACAGTTACGCAGCTTTTAAAATATTATTATACTGCAAAGTAAAATCCTCGATTTTGATTGGTCAATTAGCCATGTATAAAAGCCGTGTATCCCTCTAAATTCTGATGTATATACGGAGTCATGAGCAACAATGGAATTTCCCCTGTCGAGGGCCTCGCTTCATTGCTACATCAAACTAAAAATGGCCAACTAGCTTCACTTCGTCGATTCCATCCAAACAACCGCTCTCAAACGAAATAACAAAGTTATCCACTGAGAAACATTTTTGTTATAGTTATTATATAACAATGTAAAAGAACCCGATACGTGGTGAAGGTCTTATTCTGCTCAAATGCTGCAAGTGTTGTCAAAGTGCTTGTGCACGTACCGATTAGCCCCCAAACCCCCGCTTTTACAAAGACAACCCACACCCAATTCGATTCAGATTTTATTAATGCACATGCACAGCACACGTACCTGTAAATTGCATTATAACATAACTCGTGGCTTCAGCGTGACGTAACACTATCATTTA
Organism: Azorinus chamasolen; assembly: GCA_963576725.1. Taxonomy (NCBI): domain Eukaryota; kingdom Metazoa; phylum Mollusca; class Bivalvia; order Cardiida; family Solecurtidae; genus Azorinus; species Azorinus chamasolen. The sequence goes on along the minus strand of OY755239.1, from coordinate 30,324,897 downwards.
TTTTTAGCTCACCAGAGCACAAAGTGCTCAAGGTGAGCTTTTGTGATACCCCTGTGTCCGGCGTCCGGCGTCCGTCTGTCCGTCTGTCCGCACTCACCAAAGGGTAGTTGTGTGACTTATTCTAACTAGTCGCACAAGTAAAATCATTAACCTGGCCATCTCTTGTGACATTAACCTGGCCATTTCTTGTGACATTAACCTGGCCAGTTGTGGGACATAGGGTTAGGGTAAGGGTTAGCTTCCAGATCATTCTATTCCAAAGTTAGAGCCAAAAATAGTTTTACTTGTGGGACTAGTCACACAAGAAAAGATCAAAGGAAAAAGTCACACAACTACCCATTTGTTAGTACGTCCGTCTGTCTGTCTGTCCGTCTGTCCGTCAACAATTTCAAACGACTTCTTCTCTGAAACCGACTGCCCAATTGTAACCAAACTTGGTCAGATACATACTGTGGGTGGGTGCTTCAAAAGTTGTTAAAAGATAGTGGGCGGGGCCATCGGTCTTGTTGCCATGGCAACCGGACACAATATCTAGAAAAATCTTCTTCTCCAGAATGACTTGTTGGATTTGAATATAGTTTACACCAAAATGTTTCTCAGTTAATAGACTTTAAAAGTTGTTAAAAGAATTTTGATCGGGCAAAAAACATGGCCGCCAGAGGGCTTGGTCAATATTTCCATATATGGTAATATGGAATTTTCATAGGAAAATCTTTAAAAATCTTCTTCTCTGAAACTGTAAAGCCTAGACCTTTGATATTTGGTATGTAGCATGATCTTATGGTCCTCTACAAATATTGTTCAAATTATGACCCCTGGGCCAAAAATGGCCCCGCCCAAGGGCTTATCAGTTTTTCATAGGAAAATCTTTAAAAATCTTCTTCTCTGAAACTGTAAGGCTTAAACCTTTGATATTAGGTATGTAGCATGATCTTATGGTCCTCTACAAATATTGTTCAAATTATGACCCCGGGCCAAAAATGGCCCCGCCCAAGGGCTTATCAGTTTTTCATAGGAAAATCTTTAAAAATCTTCTTCTCTCAAACTGTAAGGCCTAGACCTTTGATATTTGGTATGTAGCATGATCTTATGGTCCTCTACAAATATTGTTCAAATTATGACCCCCGGGCCAAAAATGGCCCCGCCCAAGGGCTTATCAGTTTTTCATAGGAAAATCTTTAAAAATCTTCTTCTCTGAAGCTGTAAGGCCTAGACCCTTGATATTTAATATGTAGCATGATCTTATGGTCCTCTACAAATATTGTTCAAATTATGACCCCCGGGCCAAAAATGGCCCCGCCCAAGGGCTTATCAGTTTTTCATAGGAAAATCTTTAAAAATCTTCTTCTCTGAAGCTGTAAGGCCTAGACCCTTGATATTTAATATGTAGCATGATCTTATGGTCCTCTACAAATAGTGTTCAAATTATGACCCCCGGGCCAAAAATGGCCCCGCCCAAGGGCTTATCAGTTTTTCATAGGAAAATCTTTAAAAATCTTCTTCTCTCAAACTGTAAGGCCTAGACCTTTGATATTTGGTATGTAGCATGAAATTATGGTCCTCTACAAATATTGGTCAAATTATGACCCCGGGCCAAAAATGGCCCCGCCCAAGGGCTTATCGGATTTTTATAGGAAAATCTTTAAAAATCTACTGAAACTGTAAGGCCTAGACCATTGATATTTGGTATGACTAACATGATCTACTGGTCCTCTATAAATATGTAGCTGTGGCTTGTGGTCCTCTGCCAAGAATGTTTAACTAACGACCCTGACCACTGGGCGAAACTTGGCCCTGCCTCAGGGCTTATCAGTTTTTTCGATGTGAAAAATATGAAATATTATTTTTCTCTGAAATCATAAGGCTTAGACCTTTAATTAATGGCATACTGCTTTGCCTTGTGGTTCTCTACCAAGGTTGTCCACATGATTTCTTGTGGTCAAAAAAGGCCCTGCCACTGGGGTTATCTCAGGTGAGCGCTTCAGGGCCTCATGGCCCTCTTGTTTGATATTCACGGGCATATATTCACTAGTGAATAACATTCGAACGACCGAACTGTATTCATACGCGCTGTCAAAACAAACAAACTGACAGACTGTGACCTACCTGTCAACGATTGAGTCACGATAGATGGCAAAGGACTGTTGGCACTTGCGCCTTAATTTCGATAAAATAATACAAATTGTAATCGCTGTCAGTAATTATATACAAAATGTATGCCAAAAAAGACCTACCAGCTACTCTGACCCATACAATCCATTCTACATAGAAAATGCCTCCACAACTTTGCATTTTCTTCACCGCATGTCCTTTTGTTTATGCAGATTTCTACTCATAAAAATATCTCGTCAATCAACAACTATAGTCATCTGAATCCAGCACAGCACAAACATATTTCAAATATGCTATACTCAGCTGATCGCGAAAATCTTCCTCCTGTTCCAACACATTTTATGCAGCAGTTTGTACTGAATATTTTGTCCATTTCAAACATTTTCACTGAACTTGAATCGAGATTTTTTTCTCGGTGGAAATGTCCATGTCCATGTGTATACATACAACACTAATGAAGGGCTTAATACACCAAAACGAAGGCGCATTTCGAATCCCATTGACAGTGAGTGTCGGACGTGTTGGCGACTTTATGTGGGTCTTCATGTAAATGGCGCGCTTTACATAGACACATGTTGTGTACAATGACGTCATAATGTGACGTGTTTGTAACTATGTATGTCAAAACTGTAACTCAAAATTTATTTTGATGTGTTTCTGTATGTTTTTGTATCATAAACTATCACAGTTAAATTGAATACCAGAGAGGTCTGAATTAGATCCTGGTTGATATGACAGTAAGTAAAAAAAAAAGTTGGAAAATTTGGACCTACTTTGTCCCAGTTACCTAGCGAACCTAATAACACCTTTCATTCATCATTTCTATATGTAAGGAGAATTTATAACAATCCACGTTACTGCTGAAATATTGGCTGCAAATAACATTTGTGTGTGTTATGTTATAAATAGGATCTTGCATTCGTGTTCATGATTATTGGATTTATTAAATTCGTCTTTTTAAAACGATAAAAAACTCGCTAAAGCTCGTTTTTTATCATTTTAAAAAGACTCATTTAATAAATCCAATAATCAAGAACACTCATGTAAGATCCTCTATGTATAACCGCTCCTTCCAACGCCCATTTGTTTGAATATTATAAAACCGTCATTTTGACGTCATCCAAATGACGTCGGAATTGCGCCAATTATGTTTAATCGTTCTCATGCTAAAAAATAGTGTCTGCTTAAACGCTAAAAGTTTTACTAACGTCTGATTCTTTCAATCCTTTGAGAAGCTAATGCTCTTGGAAGATCCCTTTCTATCCACAGTTGTAATGAGCTGGTTATTATACAGATATTACAAGCCCTTACCTTACAGTATGAGGCCCCTGAGGGGAAGCAAAACGGCGCCTACATTAACAACGCTAATTAACTGCTACAACTATTAAACTTTGCAGTATTAATAAAATTGTTATACAGATCATTGGCAGGATATCTGACTTTTTATTCCCTGCTGAGGAAAATACATGTAGCTCTCGCCTAACGGGTTGGGGAACATGAATTTCCTCAGCAGGAAACAAAAAGTCAGATACCCCGCCAATGATCTGTATAACTAATAGTATATTTCTGGTTGCAGGGAGTTATACAGAAGGAGAAGGAAGACTGGGAGAAGAAGAAGGAGAAAGAGATGCGAGGGCTTGAGAATGAGCGGGGCCAGCTGGACGACATGAGGAAAGCTCTCGAGAAACAAGAGGTTTGTATGATACTTTTTCATGGAGTTATTTTGCATTATAATCAGCATTAAATCCTTTATGGAATGAATTTTTGTGTCAGAATAATGATATTAACCCTTTACTCCATGAATACACCTTTCTACGCCTTTACAGAGTAGACCCAGATCACATGACTCCCATAGGAGACATCTGATCAGGGTCTGCTGTTTTTGCTTATTTTTATAATATAGATATGATTCTACAGTTTCTGTCATGGCCAAAATCCCTGTGCCCATGTAACATTATAAAAAATAATCTAATTAATATTCATGCTGTCATATTTCTCATGAATATTCATGGTGCTAAGGGTTACATAGATTATTGTTTTTATAATCATGTATGAGCACAAATATTTGGTCATGACAGGAACTGTAGAGTCACTGGCAAACAAAGCAGACCTCAATCAGGTTGCTTCTCCAAGAGCTTTCTGATCTGGATCTGCTCTGTTTGCAAATGAGTAAGGATATCTAGTAAAGAGTTTAACTACGAAAGTATTTTGGAACTTGAAAATAAATCTGGTCTGTTGGACAATATGACTATAATGGTGGTGGTGGTGGGGGGGGGGGGGGGGGGGGGGGAGGGGGGGGATCTGGGTCTACTCTGCAAATACGCAGAAAGGGGTTAAAAGAAAATAGCTAAAAATACCCAACAGTTTGCATCTAGATGAGACACTAGGCTACTCAGAATCTCGGCTGGATCCACACTGTTGGCAAAACTAATCATTTGTCTAAATCAGACCTCAGCATGTTGACTGTACCATACTATTACATATTGACTGTACCGTACTGTTACAACATGTTGACTGTACCATACTATTACATGTTGACTACCATACTATTACATATTGACTGTACCGTACTGTTACAACATGTTGACCGTACCATACTATTACATATTGACTGTACCGTACTGTTACAACATGTTGACTGTACCATACTATTACATGTTGACAGTACCATACTATTACAACATGTTGATTGTACCATACTATTACAACATGTTGACTGTACTATACTATTACAACATGTTGACTGTACTATACTATTACAACATGTTGACTGTACCGTACTATTACAACATGTTGACTGTACCATACTATTACATGTTGACAGTACCATACTATTACAACATGTTGATTGTACCATACTATTACAACATGTTGGCTGTACTATACTATTACAACATGTTGACTGTACTATACTATTACAACATGTTGACTGTACCATACTATTACAACATGTTGACTGTACAATAATATTACATGTTGACTGTACCATACTATTACAACATGTTGACTGTACCATACTATTACAACATGTTGACTGTACCATACTATTACATGTTGAATGTACCATACTATTACAACATGTTGACTGTACCATACTATTACATGTTGACAGTACCATACTATTACAACATGTTGATTGTACCATACTATTACAACATGTTGACTGTACTATACTATTACAACATGTTGACTGTACTATATTATTACAACATGTTGACTGTACCGTACTATTACAACATGTTGACTGTACCATACTATTACAACATGTTGACTGTACCATACTATTACATGTTGACTGTACCATACTATTGCAACATGTTGACTGTACCATACTATTACATGTTGACAGTACCATACTATTACAACATGTTGATTGTACCATACTATTACAACATGTTGACTGTACTATACTATTACAACATGTTGACTGTACCATATTATTACAACATGTTGACTGTACTATACTATTACAACATGTTGACTGTACCGTACTATTACAACATGTTGACTGTACCATACTATTACATGTTGACAGTACCATACTATTACAACATGTTGATTGTACCATACTATTACAACATGTTGACTGTACTATACTATTACAACATGTTGACTGTACTATACTATTACAACATGTTGACTGTACCATACTATTACAACATGTTGACTGTACCATACTATTACAACATGTTGACTGTACCATACTATTACATGTTGACTGTACCATACTATTACAACATGTTGACTGTACCATACTATTACAACATGTTGGCTGTACCATACTATTACAACATGTTGACTGTACCATACTATTACAACATGTTGGCTGTACCATACTATTACAACATGTTGGCTGTACCATACAATTACAACATGTTGACTGTACCATACTATTACATGTTGACTGTACCATAATATTACATGTTGACTGTACCATACTATTACATGTTGACAGTACCATACTATTGCAACATTTTGACTGTACTATACTATTACAACATGTTGACTGTACATACTATTACAACATGTTGACTGTACCATACTATTACAACATGTTGACTGTACCATACTATTACATGTTGACAGTACCATACTATTACAACATGTTTACAGTACCATACTATTTCAACATGTTGACTGTACCATACTATTACATGTTGACTGTACTATACTATTACAACATGTTGACAGTACCATACTATTTCAACATGATTATTGTTGACTGTACCATACTATTACATGTTGACTGTACTATACTATTACAACATGTTGACTGTACCATACTACCGGTATTACATGTTGACTGTACCATACTATTACAACTTGTTGACTGTACTATACTATTACATTTGCGTTTGTATTGTTAGGCTGATATAAAGCAGCAAAAAGAGGAGCTGGCTAAAAAACGAGAAGTGTTACAGAAACAGATGGACTTGCTGCGTCAGAGTGGCCAACTTCCAAGAGATGAAGACGGTGATAAGGACTATGTGCAATCTAAATCGGACTTTGTGCCTGGCCACAGAAGGTCTGCATCAGCAGAATCCTTCAATAACTCCAGTGATGAACCAAAGAAAACTGTGCCAAGTGCTACACACAAAGAGTCTTTCCGCACTGAAAATAAGTCGTCATCGAAACTTCAAAGCTTTTCGTACAGCAACAAAGCCAATGTTCCAGAACACCTACTTAGTGCTACAAATGAAAAGAAGATTGGTTCTAAAAATGTGCAAAAAATCCCTTCCAAGTTACTTTCTAGTGGTCTTGCAAGCTCCTCACAGCAGGCCGGTTCTCAGTCTGACCTTAGGAAGGGTGTGCAGGGAAACAGTAATAGTGCTAATAACAGTGCTAGTGGCCTTGGCAGTAACCAAGGCAACCAGTCATTACCAGCTCTGGGACAAGACTCAGAACATGCACATATGGGCCACAGTCAAAGTATGGGTCAACTGAATAGCCAAGGTCAAGGTCAAAATGTCAGCTCAGTTGGCAGTAGTGTTTCCATACCAAAAGGGGGCTGGCAAAGTAACAGACCTAAGCCTAGCCCTATTTCGGGCCTTGGTGGTGTGATGAAATTGGCACAAAAAGGGGAAAAGAAGGGGAAAACTAGTCAGTCCAAGACGGAGAAAGGGGCACAGTCATCATCCCCGCAACAGGTGGATCAAGGGGATCAGGCAGTACAGCGTCCGAAATCCGGGACACCTGGACAGCGAAACCAAAACGTAAACCACAAGCCACAGAAATCAGACAGTGATGTGATTTACTTCTAATATATTTGATTGGTAAGGAAAGTTAAATTTTGTATTGAGGTCATATTTCCAAAAGACGACTTTTGACGACTCTGTAAAAGCCACTTTGTGAAACCATTGTGATAAATGCTCTATTTATCACAATGGTTTCAAACTACAAAATTCTAAAACTTTCATTTTCTCTAGTTAATGCTCCTTTTCGGTAGATTTATTCAAAGTGGTTGGAACTAAAAATAGCCTATGAGGTAATGGGTTAAGAAATAAATATGATTTTTATCATGGCTTAAATGTTATGTGTTCATATGCTATTATGAAAATGCATCCAATTAATATTCATGATGTCATTATTTCTTAAATGAATATTCATGGAATAAAGGTATAAGAAATACGGACCTGCTGGAATGGTAGTTGATCCAGAGCCCTATATAAGAGAAATATACAGATAAAGCCCTCTAAACTACACTTTTAGTAAAGAAGAGTTAACCCTATCCCTATTCTATATTTAATCCAAATTTCAATACCTACTGAATATTCATTGACAAAATAGAACATAGAAGGTGGAACATTGTAGGCATTTTAGAAAGCACAGAATCAGATCTATCAAATTCTATTGGCAAACAGAGTAGACCCTGATCAGAGGGCTCCTCTAGGAGCTGTCTGTTCTGGGTCTACTCTGTTTGCAAATGCGTGAAAACATATTTATATGAGGGAAAGGGTTAAGATCTTTTTAACCATTTGCTCCATGAATATTAAGGAAATAATGACATCATGAATATTGATTAGATTAGATTTTTAATGGCACATGAACACTGGAAAATTTGGCCATGGCAGAAACTGTAGTATCATGTCTATATCATTTAATAAGCAAACAGATCTGCAGGAGCCGTCTGAGTTGGGTCTACGCTGTTTGCAAAGGGCGTGAAAAAGTGTCTGTATGAGCAAGAGGGTTAACCCTTTACTTGATCAAGATGCATATTGAATTGTTTATGTGCAAACAGAATAAACCCAGATCATCAAACACTGTAATAAACATGTGCAAACAGAATAAACCCTGATCATCAAACAGCTCCTGTCAGAAATTTCACTTAATTGATATTTATGAAGTCAAAAGTTCTTAAAGAATATTCATGATATAACTCTTTTCCTCCATAAATACGCCATTTCTACACCTGTAAAAATCACCTACAGTCTACTGAAACCATTGTGATAAATAGAGCATTTGCTCCTATAGGAGCAAATGCTCTATTTATCACAATGGTTTCAAACTAAAAAATTTCCTTTTCTCTAGTTAATGCTCATTTTCGGTAGATTTATTCAAAGTGGATGGATCTAAAAATAGCCTATGGAGGAAAGGGATAAACGAATAATGTATCTTATTGTTCTCATCCTTTTTGTCATTGCAGCCAGAACTAGCCTACTTACAGCCAGTGATCAACAACTAAGGGAGATTATACCAGATGATTTATTACTCGGAAAATGTAGCTGATGGATTATCTACTCTTTAAATTTAAATTTTCTTGTGAAAAGTGCTCTTTATTTTCTGTCAGCCTGTACGCTCCTATCAATGAAATTTCTGTTTACCTCTGCACATAGTTTGGATCCAGTTAATCATTTCCCTCCTGAGTATTCATGTTAGAAATATTGGCTGTATGAATATTTAATCAGCAGAATTATTTAATGGCATTGTTAACCCACCCCACTCCTTTTGACACCTATATTAAAGTCATTTTCTGAAACCATTGTGATAAATAGAGCATTTGCTCCATATGAGCAAACAAACAGCAAACCCTGGTCAGACATCTGATCTAGGTCTATTCTGTTTGCAAAGGTGTTAAAAGACATTTATATGAGGGAAAGGATTAAAATTATAAGTAAGTGAGTCTTTCATTGGGATCCAAATTATTTTTCCACTATGGTCATTACTTTTGAAAAGAAATAGAAAAAAATCTACTTTGAGAAATCCAGTAGATGACAGTTTTTATAGTTAATAATTAGCAGCAAAGAGTTGATAACTTGATAAACTCTTCCATTTAAGTGCCTTTTATATGTGCCATGCAGAATGTAGGGATTCATAAATGTAAGGGCTTAATACAAACTATAGTTACTACGACATATAGGACAATTTTGTGACATACGATACTTTGCAAACAGATGGGAGCCAAATAAGTAATTCGGCATCTGAAATATTCTAAATTGTTTTGAAAACTAAATGGGAGATATTTGTTATACAGAAATGTAGAGAAGAAGCATATGTAGAAAAATCTTAATTACCACATTTTTTATAATATTATACAAATGTATTTCTCCACCAGAACCTATCATGTTGCAACTCATTAGAATTTCCTCTCCGAGTCATTTCTAATGTGTTGCAACAAGATAGGGGGTGACATAGAGATAAGAGATAGTTTGAACATTGGTTATCCATACTGCCAGATTCTATATACATGACTGATCAGTGCAGTTAGGCAGTTTTACTTTCAGTACTGTGTTACTGCAACATATGTAGAAAAGCTTAGAATGACAGCTGAAAAATAATTTTTCAAGCAAACAGTGCACACTCTGATCTGGGTCTATACCGTCCTTTTTAGGGACAATAGGTGTAAATGACTTTTTTCAGTAATTGCAGAATTTGCTGATTCTCTTATTGTGATACACATACATGTATATATCTTTATTAATATAACTGCTTTCTTAATATAACTCTTAACACACTCCAAAGGGAAAAAATGCTTGTATAGTTCAGATAAAAACAAAATTCTTGACATCATACAGTAAAACCTCTCTATAACGGCCACTAGATTACATCAAGTATTTTGTGTTAAAGGCAGGTGGCTGCTTAAAGCCATGTGAAAAGTAAAACAGAACGCTCCTATAGGAGCGTTCTGTTTTACTTTCACCCTGCTTTAAGCAGCCACCTGCCCTAACTACCAACTAATTATTACAATTTAGTGGCCGTTATAGAGAAGTATTACTGTAATTATTTTATTGCCATTATTTACTGGTATGTGCTTTGTTTGGTTTTGCTGTAAAATATTCATACACATTAATTAAAAAAAAATAGAGAAAGATAGAAAATAAAGTTAAAATATGCAGCTATACATGTAGTTCATTATTGCTTACTTAAACATTTGAAATGTAAAAAATTAGCTGTATTTCAGCAGTACTATGTCTGACAGTATGGTTTGTCAATGTTCAAAGCTAAGTTCCTCTCCCCTAACAGCCAGTTTACTGAAGGTCTTTTTAAAATGTTTGGAATAAGTCAATGAGCAGAAATCATGAGAACAACTGACTAAATTTACTTCTTTTGTGTAAAACCCTGTGAAAACAAAAGGGTTATACTGTTGAGAATTATGTTTGAAATTTGTAAAGTAATTTTGTATACTGTATTGCATGTTGTATTCACAGGGGTAGTAGTCTTTGACTGTTCTTGAAACATACCGATACCTGAATTTTTTCTCGATTTTGTGATGTTTTCATAGGAAAGGTTTTATTGTGATGTTTGTTATGTGTAATTTAAGCACCACTTTTAATTCACAGTCTTTAAAGCCTTTACTTATGGAATACTCCTGAGAGAGTCCACCCATTATGACAATTATTTTTATATTGTAGTAAAAATAGTAAGTAATTTATTGCTGTGGAGAATCAGTTGAGAATTAGTACTGTAATATAAGCATACATAGCAGACCCTTGGAAGACAGCTTCTGTACGAGTTGTCTGATCTATGTCTACTCTATTTGCATAAGCTTTAAAAAGGCAGAATTATGGAGTAAAGGGTTAAAAATATGAATTTACGAAAGATCAAAACCCCTGATGATATAACTGGCTCTACTATAGTCGTCATAGGACTGAAGTTGTAATCATTGTTGAGGTCATATCAAGGTAACCATGTGCAATATTTCTTGTATTTTAAAATCTCTTTTCGTCATGTTTCATAGCAGCATTTTAAACTCTCTCTCTCTCTCTGTCTATGCATATCCTTACAACAGGTTTAGATGTTGTTTTCTCCAGTATATTTTGTGCTATTGCTTACATGTATACAAAATGAATGAATTATTATTGCAAATACATTTTGAATGTGTGAAACTGTGATTTTAACTGACCAGACTTTTTCGTAGTAACATTCAGATATGCTGGTTATGAAAAAAGGCATCCGTTTCTGTTGTGTATGTAGAAATAAAATGAAAAATTGAAAGAGTGACAAAAAATAGTCTTCTTGAGTATTAAGTATGCAAATATTTAAAGTGCGCTGAACAATTATATAATCAGTACTGTGATGGAACTACCGGTACATGCATCTTCAAGAAATATGCAACTTTTTCAGAAATACTCCATTCTTGCTTTATTCACAGGCTTTTTCCAATACACTAAAATGTCTTAACTCTTTCCCTGTTGCATACTCATGTAGGAAATAATGACACTATGACTCTTTATTAGCAGACTCTGTTTGTAATGGCATTTATACACAGGATATTTTGTTTTTGGTAGACACTGTAAAACCAGGATCCATGCTTATGAATCTTTTTAGTTGAGTCTGGGTTTGTTCTCAAGCTTTTGATTGGTCAGATTTGAGCCTTTGGTTCTAATCTGACCAATCAAAAACTTGAGAACGAACTCAGACTCAACTAAAAAGTTTTATAAGCATGGATACTGATCTATATTACTCCATAAACAGAGCAGACACAGATCGGAAGGCTCCTATAGGAGCCGTCTGATATAGATATACTCTGTTTCCAAAGGCCTAAAAAGGAAAGAGTTAACCCTTTTTTATGATAAAGACACATTTTATGATTTTGTTTTGCAAACAGAGTAGACACAATCATATCAAACAGCTACTGTAGGATCTGTCTGATCAGTCTACTCTATTTGCTTATTAACCCATTCCCGCATATTGACGCCTTTTGACGCTTCTGTAAAAGTCACTTAATGAAACCATTGTGATAAATGTGGAGCAAATGCTCTATTTATCACAATGGTTTCAAATCAACACAATTCTGAATTTTTCCTTTTCTCTAATTAATGCCCTTTTTTGGTAGATTTAATCCAAGAGGTTGGATATAAAAATAGCCTAAGTGGGAATGGGTTAAAATATATCTTGATTGTACAGTTTCTGCCATTGTCACAAATTGCCTTTACCGTTCTAAAAATTCAGCTTATTTTTATTCTTACTGTCATTATTTCTTACATGAATATTCATCAGGTAAAGGATCAAAGGCCACAAGTTAACCCATTCCCACTTAGGCTATTTTTAGACCTAACCTCTTTGATCAAATCTACCAAAAAGGAGCATTAACTAGAGATAAGGAAATTTTCAGAATTGTGTAGTTTTTAAACCATTGTGATAAATAGAGCATTTGCTCCTATTGAGCAAATGCTCTATTTATCACAATGGTTTCATAAAGTGACTTTTACAGAAGCGTCAAAAGGCGTCAATATGCGGGAATGGGTTAAACTTTTTTTCAGTGAGGGTTTATACATCACCAGCATTTATTGCTTAGAAGAGACTTCCCGGCCCTGAGGTTATAAAACTTTTTACTGCAGTCTGAGATCATTCTAAAGCCTCTGATTGGTCAGATTTTGATCTTGCTCAGAACCTGACCATTCAGATACTTGAGAATGAACTCAGACACAGACTCAGAAATTTTATAACCTCTGACCCTGTATAAGCTTTGTATTACTCAGAATCCACTTTCCCAGAACTCGAGTTTGTACATGTAAATGAACATCAGAGAAACTTGTCAGGTTTTATGTGGGCTTTGCAGTAGTACTATTCTGTGGAACACTTAGATTCAACTAATCCAAGCAGATAAATAAAAGTCCAGAAATATGAAGGTCATTGTCCAAAAAAATTATATTTGAACTTGCAAAATCTGTAACCCTTTGAATGCTAAATGTTCAAAGTGATTTGGTTCATTAACCCTTTCCCTGTTCTGTATTTAGGCCAAATTTTAATACCTATTGAATATTCATTAACAAAATAGTTTAAAGGAATATGGAAGGTGGAACATTATAGACATTTAAAAAAGCAAAGAAATAGATCTATCAAATTTTATTAGCAAAAAAGAGCAGACCCTGATCAGACGGCTCCCTAGGAGCCGTCTGATCTGGGTCTACTCTGTTTGCAAATGCGTGAAAACATGTTTATATGAGGGAAAGGGTTAAAGAGCTCCAGATAAGATGTATAAATTAAAACATTTTCAAGAATCGTAAGTTCTTTATTTCTCCACCAAACCCTCGAAGAGACGATTCCAAAGAGTGGTCATAATATAGGGTTTGGTGGAGAAATAAAAATTTTAGTACAGTAAAACCTCTCTATAACAGACACTTATTTATGTTAATTATTTGGTATTTGGGGCAGGTTGCTGCTTAAAGCAAGGTGAAAGTAAAACAGAACGCTCCTATAGGAGCATTCTGTTTTACTTTGACCTTGCTTTAAGCAGCCACCTGCCTTTAACACAAAATACTTGATGTAATTTAGTGGTCGTTATAGAGAGGTTTAACTGTACTTGAGTACGCACAGGTATCTGTTTAACTGTACTTGAGTACGCACAGGTATCTGCTGCTCTGTTCATTAGTGTCTACCTAACTATAGAGTCCACTCAGTCTCTGATCTAGGAGTCCTCTGATATGGGTCTACATTGTTTCCAAATGCCAGCACACTTGTTTGGTGTATTCAAGGGTTAAATCTATATATTAATCTTTCTTGCACTTTAGCTCATTATACAGAGAATTTCCCAGTAGCAAATAAAAGACCAGTACCTAGATGATCATATTCTGTAGGATCTGCCATAACTCAGTCTCTAATGTTTGCGAAATACGCATTAAAATCATGATTTTATGCTTTCAAATAAATTTACAGTAATTCTGTTGTTTTTTCATGCCCTTGGTAATTTGCACATCAAGAAATTGGACTTGACAGAAAAAGCGTTTGTAGTACTGAAATGGCTAGAACAGAATTTAGAACTAATGCAAAGCCTGCTATTCTTGGTCACATTCCGCAGAGAGTGATGTTTATTTTTGCTAGAAATTGACACTATTTTTAATAATACATTTTTTTGTACTTTAATAATTACATGTACCATTTCCATGGGTTTATAAGAGCATGTTTCATTGTATTTACTCAGTGTTATGTAATTATTCATGTCAGAAAATTCAGCTGTGTCTGTTTCAAGTAAATCATGTGATGTGTTAGTTTCCTGTTGAACTATGTCACAAGAACAAAGACTCTAGGGGGTTTGGAAATCAGACAGTTCGGACATGGATCCATTATTATGTTGATTACATGTTTGATCATGGTCTACATTTGTTTAACCCTTTCCCTGATGAATATTCATGTAGGAAATAATGACATCATGAATATTAATAAGATTATTTTTTATAATAGATATGAACAAATGACATTTTGGCTCAGGCAGAAGCTGTAGAATCAGATCTACATTACACCATAAGGAAACAGAGCAGACCCTGATCAGACTGTCTGATTTGGGTCTACTCTGTTTGCAGATGCGTCACAATGCGCTTACATAAGGAAAGGGTTAACCCTTTCCCTCATATAAACACCTTTTCACGCATTTGCAAACAGTAGGCCTGGATTAGACTGCTCCTATAGGAGCCATCTGATCAGGGTCTGCTCTGTTTGCTTTTAACATAATATAGATCTGATTCAACAGTTTTTGTCAAAGCAAACACTTTCCTTGAAAAGTTCCCATTACAAAATAAATATTCATGATGTGATTATTTCTTACATGAATCTTGAACAGGGAAAGGGTAAACGTTCAGTACACTGATTGATTTTTCGTTGACAGAAATATCCGTTTCTTGTCAAAGACACAAAAGCAGAACGTCAAACAGTTTTGGTCCTGATCAGTTGCTGAGTTACTTGATGTCAGTCAAATATGGATCAAAACTGTTTGAATATGATACGAGGGATTTATCTGCAGCATGTTCAAGGTAGTTGCAGGAGAGGCTTTTTAAAATGACATACAATGTAGTTAATTTCATTACCATTGGACCTGTGTTTAGGGACCATGAAACAGCAATACAGGATACTATCACAGTATTGGGGCAGAGGTTGACCATTAAGTTAGCTTTTTTGTCACTTTTTTGTGAGGCATGCAGTTTAACCCTTTACTTCATATTCCTTTGTAATAGAGAAGACCGAGATCAGACAGCTCCTGTAGAAGCTGTCTGATCAGGGTCTGCTCTGTTTGCTATTGGAATACTGTAGATTTGATTCTACAATTTTTGCCAGGGCCAGATTTCCCTTGTTCATATACCTCTATGAAAAATTAGTTTCTTAGTATTCATAAGTTACAATTTCTTTCATGAATATTCATGAAGTAAGGGGTTAATCACTCCTGTGTTAAAGTAAAGGTCCAAGAATCCTCCGTCACTTCTATTGTCAACTGTGTCAGATGTAAGATGTCCCAAACATAACTTAGATCTAAAATGGATAATAGCGTGAAACTAGAAAAAAGCAAACATTTGCAAAATGGGAAAAAAATTAATTATTATTATATAAGCTTATTTAAGGAACGTGTAAACAATAATATTGTGTCCATATTATGAGATTTTTTGAAAAAATTGTAACTAAGCAGGTCAGTAATAAACAAAATTACGATAAGAAATAGTGCTAGTTTGCTTTTGCATGTTAGTTTTGTTATTTTTGTGTGATTTATAAAGGGTAACTACAGAGGTCCAGATAAGGTGTGTATATTAACTCATTCCCTCCTAAGCTGTTTTTAGACCCAGTCTCTTTGAATAAATCTACTGAAAAGGAGCATTAACTATAGAAATGGAGAATTTTAGAATTGTGTAATTTTGAAACCATTGTGATAAATAGAGCATTTGCTCAGGAGCAAATGCTCTATTTATCACAATGGTTTCAAAATGTGACTTTTATAGTGGCACCAAAATGCGTCACTAGGAGGGAATGTGTTAAACATTTTCAAGAATAACTCTTTAGTATGGTCTCTTCGAGATGAGTCTAATGAGTGGTCACAGTATAGGGTTTGGTGGAGAAATGACGATTTTAGTATTTAGGTACACAATTTATCTGTAGCTCTGTAACTATTTAATGGCTCAACATGTTAAAAGTCTTCTTTTTTTTATTTGTGAAATGTCAACCATATAAGTTAATGAAATAGAATAGGATTATAATTTTAACTAAATTCTGATAATGGAATATTGCAAAATGGCAGCTTTTATAAATACAAAAGTAGGAAAATTCAACGAAACACTGAATGCATCAGTTGCAATGTTTCAAAGTATATCTCATTGTCATGGACATTTTGTTCTTAACCCTTAGAATGCTATTGACTTTGTATTGTTACCTTGTTTATATAATAGATTTATTATGGTCTGAGGCTATGGGCTAGAAAACTTCAGAGTTTTGGGTCTGAGTTCATCCTCAAGTATCTGATTGGTCAGGTTTTGAGTTGAATTCAACATCTGACCAGTCTGACATTTGAGAATGAATTCAGTCTAAAACAAAATGTTACATAACCTCTGCCCCATAGCTTGGTTTCATTAACACATTTTCAGGTTCTGAATTCAAGCATATACATGTAATCAGTTGCCAGCAAACATTTTGAAAAGATTCTTTTCAACCCTGAGAATATACAAGTACAATAAAATCCCTCTAAACCAGAATGTTAAAATTAGTATCAGTGCTGGTCTGTCAGATACGTGATTGCTTAACTCATTCTCTCCTAGGCTATTTTTAGACCCAACCTCTTTGAATGTATCTACCGAAAAGGAGCATTAACTAGGAGAAAAATAGAATTTTGTAGTTTGAAACCATTGTGATAAATAGAGCATTTGCTCCTATAGGAGCAAATGCTCTATTTATCACAATGGTTTCATAAAGTGACTTCTATAGACGCGCAAAAATGCCTCACTAGGGGATAATGTGTTAAAGCAGGTTAAAAGTCATACAGAAAGCCCCCAAGAGAACAGTCTAAAAAGAGCAAAATTGTTCCTATATATTAAAATTGTGGTTTTAGTGGGGTTTTACTGTATCAGTGAGCTTAAGCCTTTATATCTTCCCTATATTATCAAATCTGAATTCAAACTATGCAAAAGTGAATTAGTGTTCTAAGGGCTAAGATTGGGCTGTTTTATATCGTGTGTATTTAACACGTAACCTCTAAATATAGATACTGTCATTACTCTAAATCCCTATTATAACTATTTGAACACCCATTCTCCCTTATCTACTGGTTTTACTTGTCAATTTGGTACTAGTTTGATAACATTAACGCTTTCCTTATTGAATATTTATGTAATGATATCATGAATATTAATTAGGTGGGTTTTTATTATGACGTATGTACAAAATATGTTTGGTATTAGCTGAAACTGTAGAGTTCGATATATTGTAATTTCATAAGCAAACAGAGCAGACCCAGATCAGATGGCTCCTAGAGGAGCCATCTGATCTGGGTGTACTCTGTTTGCAAAGGCATGAAAAGGGGTTTATATGAAGGAAAAGGTAAAATAACATTAGTTTCTTTTGAAATTAATGGAGGAGCAAATTGTGTGGACCCTGATCAAACTGCTTCTTTAGGAGCAGGTTAATATGGGGCTGCACTTTTAACCCTTTGCTCCATAAATACTCCTTTCTACGCCTTTGCAAACAGAATAGACCCAGATCAGATGACTCCTATGGGAGCCGTTTGATCAGGGTCTGCTCTGTTTGCTTGTGATGTAATATAGATCAGATTCTACAGTTTCTGCCATGGCCAAAACATCCCTGTGTCCATGGGCTATTATAATTATTAATCTAATTAATATTCATGATGTCATTATTTTTTACATGAATATTCATAGAGTAAAAGTGTGTCTGTCTGTCTATTTAGGGTATGTCTGTACATTTTGTCAAGGAATTTACGTCAGTCATAGTTGTAAAGTGGAGATCCTTTGAGTGTTATAAAGGGGTATTATATTTATAATGAAAAAAAAAGATCAAAGAAAAAAAAACATGAAAAAAATTCTACATATGAAGCATTTTTCTGAAATTTCTTTTCATATCCTGTATTTCACAATACATTATTATTTATTAATTGATATTTTATTAGTTATGTTGTAGGCTGTTCATAACTCATTTTAACATACACAAAGTTCATTAACTTACGTCATGCATAAATACCTGTATGATTTCGAAACAATTTACTTGACAATTTTTGTCATCAAGATTAACTTACACTATATGGTATTTTATGTTATGTGTGAATTATTATGCAATCAAGATTTTAAAGCTTGCATCACAGCAAAATGGGCATTTTGACATTTATAACTTGTACTCCCAGAACTGTCTGATCAGAGGTTACACGGTTTGACTTGGGTCAGCATCAGTCGTGTTTTATCCACTAGAGCTACAGACACAGGTCAGCCACTGCATTCTTTGAAAGTTGTTCAGGGTCTGCACTATATGCAGATGTTCAGAGTGCCCATTTTCCCTTGAAGCTGGCCTTAGTTATGGCAACATTTAATAAGTAAAACATATACTATGTTTGTTTGTTTTTCGTATCTAAATCAGGAGACTGGTCTCCTGGGTGTTTCGATGGTGGGTTAGTTTCCACAGATAGACAAGGAATGTAATAATGTAACATGTAGAAAGTATACATGTATACATCTTCAATAAAAATACATATCAGTTCCAATTATGTTTGTTATTTCTTTTTCACCAAATGTCTTTTTTCCCCATGCAAATTGCCAATATACTCAGTGGGGTTTTTTTTGCAAATTTTCTTGCACGAGTCCTGGGACTCGATAAACTGCAAATCTGTGAGTCTCCAAATTGAAAGAACGAGTCCGAATATTCTATGAAAATACATTAAGCACCCAGTCAAAGGTATTTGTAAAACTGGCTTTTTCATACTAATACCTGATGAAAAACTGGGTATTGATTATAATTAAGATATTAAAAACTTCAAAATTAAATTTTGTTAGAAATTATTGGGACTCACATACTTTGAAACTTTGCATCCCAAGATATTTTTGTGAGTACATGACTCGGGACTTGCAGGTAAAAAAAATCACTGAATTACTAAGTACAGCAGAACGTGCCTATAGCCACCATATTATGAATAAACATACAGGTATTTATGAGCAGGTGGTTGCTTAATGCAGGATGAAAGTAATGCATTAAACTGTCATCTGTCTGAAATCAACCCTTTCCATAATGAATATTTATGCATATACATGTAAATTGGTCTCTTCCTGAATAGTCGCGAACTTAAAATTTTCATAATGTAAAATTTTCAAGGGAATTTTTTACTTTAGAGTAGTATAGAGAATGGCGGTTCTGGCACACCTCTTTTAACCTTTTTTAGGACGATCTAAGGCTTATACAAGTAACCTCAAATAAGACTAAATTTTTAAGTTATCCTGTTTTAGAAGCCTTTAAGGCTTGCATAGAATAATCGAACTATATCACCACTTCAAAATAATACTAACCAATAAGCCTTAAAATCATAATCAGTCCCGCCAGATATTATTATACAATGGAGAAAAAATTCAAGAATCTATTACAGTCCGAGAGGTTTTGCAGGAACCCGTATGGAACCCGGGGTGTCCCATGGGTGCACAATGTGAGCACTGGGACACCTGTGCACCTCAATGTGCACTATGTTGACATGCTGGTGCATTCCAGGTGCACTTTGTTGACATCTGCGGGGTCTACACATGCCAAAGCGGCAATTTGCAAGAACCTGTATGGAACCCGGGGTGTCCCATGGGTGCACAATGTGAGCACCGGGACACCTGTGTACCTCAATGTGCACCACGGTGCACTATGTTGACATGCAGGTGCAATTTGTTGACATCCGCGGGATCTACACATGCCAAAGCGGCAGTTTGCAGGAACCCGGGGTGTCCCATGGGTGCACAATGTGAGCACCGGGACACCTGTGCACCTCAATGTGCACCACGGTGCACTATGTTGACATGCTGGTGAATTCCAGGTGCACTTTGTTGACATCCGCGGGGTCTACACATGCCAAAGCGGCAGTTTGCACAATGTGAGCACCGGGACACCTGTGCACTTCAATGTGCACCACGGTGCACTATGTTGACATGCTGGTGCATTCCATGTGCACTATGTTGACATCCGCGGGGTCTACACATGCCAAAGCGGCAGTTTGCAGGAACCCGTATGGAACCCGTATGGATCCCGGGGTTTCCCATGGGTGCACAATGTGGGCACCGGGACACCTTCTGTGCACTTCAATGTGCACCATGGTTAGATGTAAGACACTGTAGACAGGTTAGATGTCAAACAGTTTAGACCATGGTCAGATGTCAAATAGTGTAGACCCTTGTCAGATTTTAGTGTAGAGTAGACCCAGATTAGTTAGACAATGTTGACAAGTTAGATGTCAGATAGAGTAGGCCTGCCTTGGTTAGATGTCAAACAGTGTAGACCCTTGTCAGATGTTAGTGTAGACTAAACCCAGGGTAGATGTCAAACAGTATAGACCCTGGTCAGATGTCAAACAGTGTAGACCCAGGTCAGATGTTATTGTAGAGTAGACCCAGGTTAGATGTTAGACACCGTAGACAGGTTAGATGTCAGTGATGTAGGCCTGCGTCAGATATCAAACAGTATAGACCCTGGTCAGATGTCAAACAGTGTAGACCCTGATCAGATGTTAGTGTAGAGCAGACCCAGTTAAGATGTTGGACACTGTAGACAGGTTAGATGTCAGATAGTGTAGGCCTTGGTCAGATGTCGAACAGTGTAGACCCTGATCAGATGTTAGTGTAGAGTAGACCGAGGTTAGATGTTGGAGACTGTAGACCTGTTAGATGTCGGATAGGGTAGGTCTTGGTCAGATGTCAAATAGTGTAGACCCTGATCAGATATTGGTGTAGAGTAGACCCAGGTTAGATGTTAGACACTGTAGACAGGTTAGATGTCAGATAGTCTCGTCCTTTGTCAGATATCAAACAGTGTAGACCCTGATCAGATGTTTTTGTAGAGTAGACCCAGGTTTAATATTAGACACTGTAGACAGGTTAGATGTGAGATAGAGTAGGCCTTGGTCAGATGTCAAACAGTATAGACCCTGGTCAGATGTCAAACAGTGTAGACCCTGGTCAGATGTTGGTGTAGAGTAGACCCAGGTTAGATGTTAGACACTGTAGATAGGTTAGATGTCAGATAGAGTAGACCTTGGTCAGATGTGAAACAGTGTAGACCCTGATCAGATGATGGTGTAGAGTAGACCCAGGATATGTGTTAGACACTGTATACAGGTTAGATGTCAGATAGTGTAGGCCTTGGTCAGATGTTAAACAGTATATACCCTGGTCAGATGTCGAACAGTGTAGACCCTGGTCAGATGTCAAACAGTGTAGAGAAGACCCAGGTTAGATGTTAGACACTGTAGATAGGTTAGATGTCAGATAGAGTAGACCTTGGTCAGATGTGAAACAGTGTAGACCCTGATCAGATGATGGTGTAGAGTAGACCCAGGATATGTGTTAGACACTGTATACAGGTTAGATGTCAGATAGTGTAGGCCTTGGTCAGATGTTAAACAGTATATACCCTGGTCAGATGTCGAACAGTATAGACCCTGGTCAGATGTCAAATAGTGTAGACCCTGGTAAGACGTTAGTGTAGAATAGACCCAGGTTAGATGTTGGACACTGTAGACAGGTTAGATGTCAGATAGTTTAGGCCTTGGCCAGATGTCGAACAGTGTAGACCCTGATCAGATGTTGGTGTAGAGTAGACCGAGGTTAGATGTTAGACACTGTAGACCGGTTAGATGTTGTATAGTGCAGGCCTTGGTTAGATGTCAAATAGTATAGACCCTGGTCAAATGTTAAACAGTGTAGACCCTGATCAGATGTTAGTACAGAGTAGACCCAGGTTAGATGTTGGACACTGTAGACAGGTTAGATGTCAAGATATTGTAGGCCTGAGTCAGATATCAAACAGTTATAGATCCTGGTCAGATGTCAAACAGTGTAGACCCTGGTCAGATGTTAGTGTAGAGTAGACCCAGGATAGATGTTAGACACTGTAGACAGGTTAGATGTCAGATAGTGTAGGCCTTTGTCAGATGTCAAACAGTAAATACCCTGGTCAGATGTCAAACAGTGTAGACCCTGGTCAGATGTCAAACAGTAAAGACCCTGGTCAGATGTCAAACAGTATAGACCCTGGTCAGATGTCAAACAATGTAGACCCTTGTCAGATGTTAGTGTAGAGTAGACCCAGGTTAGATGTTAGACACTGTAGACAGGTTAGATGTCAGATAGTGCAGGCCTTGGTCAGATGACAAACAGTGTAGACCCTGATCAGATGTTGGTGTAGAGTAGACCCAGGATAGATGTTAGACACTGTAGACGGGTTAGATGTCAGATAGTGCAGGCCTTGGTCAGATGTCAAACAGTATAGACCCTGGTCAGATGTCACCTAGTGTAGACCCTGGTCAGATGTCAAACAGTGTAGTCCCAGTTCAGATGTCAAACAGTGTAGACCCTGGTCAGATGTTGGTGTAGAGTATACCCAGTTTAGATGTTAGACACTGTAGACAGGTTAGATGTCAGATAGTGTAGGCCTTTGTCAGATGTCAAATAGTGTAGACCCTGATCAGATATTAGTGCAGAGTAGACCCAGTTTAGATGTTGGACACTTTAGATAGGTTAGATGTCAGATAGTGTAGGCCTTGGTCAGATGTCAAACATTGTAGACCCTGATCAGATGGAGTAGAGTAGACCCAGGATAGATGTTGGACACTTTAGACAGGTTAGATGTCAGATAATGTAGGCCTTGGTCAGATGTCAAACAGTGTAGACCCTGATCAGATGGAGTAGAGTAGACCCAGGATAGATGTTGGACACTTTAGACAGGTTAGATGTCGTCAGATAGTGTAGAACTTGGTCAGATGTCAAACAGTATAGACCCTGGTAAAATGTTAAACTGTGTAGGAGCCATCTGATCAGGATCTGCTCTGTTTGCTTATGAAACTTTAATATATCTGATTCTACAGTTTCTACCAATACCGAAAATTCAGCAAATAGATAGTCTTGAGGTCATTAGATCTTGCAAGAATTTTCAACAGCTAGGGAAAGGGTTAAAGAGGAGCTTCTAGCATTTTGTACCCAGGTGCTTGCTTTATGCAGAATAAAAGCAATGCAGAAAGCTCCCGGTGGAGCTTTCTGCATTACTTTCATTCTGCATTAATTAGCTACTACCTGTATTTTGAAAAACCTATATTCCTTTTTGTAATGGTTATTATATGGTTCTCGTTGTTTTATTGATCATTAGTCTTTCCCCATACCCCACCCCGTTATGAATGTCAAAATGTGTTCTTAGATCAGATCAACATCTTTGACACAGCAGCTTATCTTGTCCTTTATTATTCCAAAAGCCCAGTGTTCCTTGTCTTGAAATGGCCCAGTTATGTCCCTTTTCAGATAGCAAAATATAGAAACATCCTGAATAAGGTATTTTTCAATGGTCTACCTATTAGTGTCCATCCACAACTTTCACTTTCAGTATTCTGTATGTGAAATGCCATTGCAAACTATTTGGACCCAGCTTAGATGGTACGATGCTAAGCAAATCAATGTCTTGTCTGCATAGATCGATCTAAGCTATTTGAAACTGATAATCTGTAAGGAACTGTTTGCTTTTAGCATTGGAGCAGAACACACATATGCTTTGAGGCCTAAAGGTTAACCCACTGAATGTGGCAACCGACCTTTGCAATCAGTGTAGACCTAGGTCAGGGTGCTCCAAGAAAATGTTTGTCATATATTCAAAATATTCTGGCAAATAAAATGCTTTCATACTGAATGGACTCTACCATGAAGTAATAATGGACCTATTAATCCACTTCAAAAATTCCATTGAAAAGATGTACAGTAAAACCTCTCTAAACCGGATGTTGAATTTAGTATAAATATCAGTCTTGGAGATGGGTAGCAGCTTAATGCAGGGTGAAAGTCACCCTGCATTAAGCAGCCAACTGCCTAAAAGTATCTAAATTCTTCTCTACTAGAATTCCGGTTTAGAGAGGTTTTACTGTACAATATACAAGAAGCTCCTTTAAAAAAGTAGTGCACTCTGGAGCATTTATTAGAAATGATGCAACAGGACTGGTGAAAAACATGCAGCCAGACCGGGGCTTGAACCCGGGACCCCATACTTACAGGGCGAGTGCTGTACCGACTGAGCTATCCGAACCGCTTACTGTTTTTCACCCAAAGGTGAGTAAGCAGTTCGGATAGCTCAGTCGGTAGAGCACTTGCCCTGTGAGTGAAGGGTCCCAGGTGTGATCCCCGTTCTGGCTGCATATTTTTTCACCAGTCCTATTACAATAATATGGCATTAATGCTAAAAGGTGAAAAGTGAATTTTGTTCAATGTTACCTCAGATAACCAAGGATCCAAAATGTATTCAGAATCTGACAACATATAACAGAACTGAGTGAAACAGACAGTCATGTTTTATAAAACATTTGTTGCATATTAATTATAAATGCACAAATTCAAATAAAATTGTGTTTAAAGTTAAGGATTCCCTTGACCAAAAAACAACAACACACGCACAAAAAAATAATTAAAAACAACAAAAGCAGGATACAGATCAGGGCTTTTTTTCTCTATATAACAGATACGTACCCGCAATTTTATTTAAAATCATGCAGTTTTCCCCTAAAAATGGGATTACCTCAGGTTTGATCTTCCCCAATTGGCAAACTGTGCATGATTATTTCCCCCTAATTAGCCATTTTTACTATATAAAAGCGGTAGCAAATTGTTCCCTTCAAGTGAAAAAAAGGCCTGCAGATGCAGGATGGGGGAAACGGAATGTTTAACTTTTACGGCGCCGCCGATTTTAACGTGTCTGCTTGGTCAGAGAATTAGACATTATCGCTTGTTATAAACGGGAGTTATCTACCTTCCCTGATAGAAAAAAAAGTGTACTCTGATTCCAAGACTTTCGGATAAATGAAATACATCGTGATTTTGCAAGAAGTATTTCAAAACTTTTACGATATGTAATATCGATTGAAATTACATTATATTATCATTGATTTCCCATAAAAAATCACTTTCATTTTCTTATATGAGACGTGTACTTCCGGAAATCGCATCGCACTAGTTACCGGACGAACAATTTCGGATACGAACATCATCAAGGTAAAACATTAGTTTACTATATGTATACCGTTTTCTGCTACTCTTTTATTACCATTGAAAATGTCAGTACTGATTTACAGTTGAATCAACAACAGTGTGAAACGAATCTACAGCAATTCCAAAACGCACCGCTGATGAGTGACAAACTGCAAACGGTTTACGGAGAAATCGCCTAGTGACGAAATCGCCTACAATTAGATATATCTGTATCTATACGTCGCAGAATCCTATATAGGCTTTTACACGATGGGGTATATATAGATATATAGTAAACCAATCGGAGATTTCGCCTAGAAAGCAATTATTATTTCGCACCAGTGGTACAGGTATGGTTAACATGATTAAATTGTTCTGTGGTATTGTTTTCCAGATCAAGATGACCTAGATTGATCGATCAGTGTAGCCCCTGATCACTACATAGCTCTTGACAGAAGATAATTATATATAGGGAGCGGTAATTATACTACCAATAGTCATGCAGAAAGTAAGAATGTCTTGACAGTCATACGCATTGAAGAAGTTATATTCGAATATTTATTGGATCCAGATTTATAATCTAACAAGAAATAAGACTCATATTTGCAGAAATTGAAAATGTCATATGACATATGTACGAAACAGTTATAATTTATTATAACTGTTTCGTACATATGACATTTTCACTTTCTGCAAATATTCGGTATAGATGTATATGATTATCAACCCCTGTAATAAATGGGGGGGGGGGGGGGGGGGGGGGGGGTATTATCGGCTGTCAAATTCCAGGTGATGATCAGGGGCTGCACTGTCCAATCTTGGTCATCTTGATCTGGAAAACAACACAACATGACAATTTGTTCTTGTTACAAACATTCTTTATTATTATAGTTCTGTCATGTTATCTTTACCTGTACCATAGGTGCGAAATACAATCACTATATAATTGCTTTCTAGGCGAAATCTCCAATTGATTTACTATATATCTAATTGTAGGCGATTCCATCATTAGGCAATTTCTCCAGCACCCACTGCAAACCTTTATCAGAATCAGATTTGGAGACATATATCAAAAACTGAGTATATTAATGCATACAATACAGTAGTATGTCCACTGCACCAGTCCAATCATCAGGTGGATGCCTTCTTCACTGAAGAAGTGAAATGTACAGTGTAATAACAGAAAGATAAAAGAAACCGCCTACAAAACCTATGTCCACCCCCAGTTAGAATACTGTAGCTCCATTTGGCACCCTTGGCAAAAAAAAACCTGGCTTATGAAATAGAAAAGGTACAAAGAGCAGCAGCTAGATATGTACTGAATGATTACTCATACTATGTAGCAGTGTAACATCAATGTTGGAAACCCTCAAATGGCAAACCCTCGAACAAAGACGCATAAATTCATCTCTCATCATGCTGTACAAATTCAAGCACAACCTAATCAGTGTAGATCATAATCACCTAGCACTCTCAAGAAACCTAAACTATGTCATACCATCCTCACGAACACAATATCACATGAACTCTTTCTTCCCTAGGACCATCAGATACTGGAACGCCTTGCTTTATAGCATCAAGGACAGTGTGAACCTCCAATGTTTCACATCTGCCTTAGACTCGCACAAGTACTAATAAGTCCATACTGTTTTTACTTTTTAACATAGTTGTATTGTAGATAGTATTCTTTACTCTTTTAATACGGAATATCATGTAACATAATTCATGTAACATAACCGTTGGTTTTGAACAACTGTCTCCGACCTCCCAGTTATGATCAGAGATTGATTGTTTGGAGTATCCCTGTAGATGTAGAATGTTTCGGCGTTATCCACAACATCCTCCAGATGTGTGCTGGCTGTGGTGATCTATCATCAAGTCTCAAGGACTGGTTGGCTGCCCATTGCTGCCCTCTCTTCTGCCATAACCATTGCGAGGCAGCCTCTGCTTGTCGACAGATTTCTGCAGTTGCCTGTCTTCTTATCATCTCTGTGATGCTAGGTAGGCATAGACAAGAACATTGCAACAACATTCCTACACAGGTCAAGATTAGACATAAGAAAATACAGTTTTGGCATAAGAATAGCTAACGTGTGGAATAGTTTACAATGTAACTGAAGAGGTTGTAAATGCAAAAACCGTAAACACATTAAAAAACGGGTTAGATAACTTTTGGAAAAATCAAGATATTAAATTTAACTATAAGGCAAATACATATAAGAGTGAGTGAGTGAGTGTGTTGAGTTTTACGTCAGACCAACATTATTTCAGCTACTTGGAGACGGCACCCGCTTGAGACAAGTTATAGTGTTGCCTCACTGGAATGCCCCTGCCACGGGCACATGGCAAGGGCACCCCACCCAGTCACATTATCCTGACACCGGGCCGACCAGTCCTAGAACTACCCTTTAAATGTCGAGCATAGACAAGGTAGCTACTAGTACCTTCTTTTAACGACTTTTGGTCTGTTGCAGCCTGGGATCAAACCCACGACCTTCTGTACCACAGGCGGACACTCTACCACTGAGCCACACGGCCGGTCGCAAATATTAGAACCGGAACCAAACTACAACATATACAAAGAGAAGAGTCCAGCAAAGAGGATCCTGATGAACCCGAGCTGGAAAACAACGATAAGTAAGCATATGCCAGCACCACATATAGACAGCAATCATTCTTCACGCGCACCATCAGGGAATGGAACAAGTTACCACCAGACATAATGTCAGCTGGTTCAGTTTATGCTTTCAAAGCACAACTGACAAAATACTACATCTAACTTCCTATTTTGTTTTTAAATGCACTGTACATGTACATATTTCCACCTTTTATTTCTCCTTAATTTCCGTCTTTAAGTGCAATCCTTGGCAGTATATTCTGAATGTGGCCAGTATAGGAAGAAGGAGGCTCTCCACAGTGACTGTCCCACCAAGCCCCGACTGCCAACCTTGACAGGGAGGTTCCATGTCTTCCTTCCTCGCTGGCGGCAATTGTCCATTAATGGTTGGTGCTGGTAAACCTCTGAAAACCGGACCTCAGAAAACGGAAAATCTCTAAAAACCAAACAAGTATTTTGGTCCCGAATTTTTCCTTATATATTCTATATATATGTATAAAAAATCTCTCTGAAAACCGAACTCTCTGAATTTCCAAATACAGAACACAGGTTTCGGAACATAAACCTACATTTCCATTGTAAATCACCTCTGAAAAACGAACATACCCTATGGGCCAATTAGGGGTGCTGGCATGTTGCTGGTTTGACCAGAGAATTTTTGGACCCCTATTATGTTTGACAACTGCCTGTGTTTGTGTACTATGTAAACTGCAAAGATGTGACAACCACAACATGGGGTATAGGCTAATTCTGCAGCCGATGTTGCTTTGGGAAATCATAAGAAAACATTAATTAGGCATGATTTTTCACACCTCTATTGAAATTTGGGGAAGATTATCTCAACATGCAATCAAATTTTGTTTCCATAAATACGATGTGTACCTACTTAAATGTTCATGTGACATACATGTATTAATTACCGACATTATCCGAGGTGAGAAAAATAAGTTTTGAGTAATTCTGCATGAGCAGGACTTTTGTTTATGAAAAATAATGATAGATGAATAAAATCAATCCAGTCAGTTTGATGTAAATACTCCTCAAGGCTATCATGTCTGCTCCTCCTAAATGTTTTCGGGTTGAGTTCACTTAAGAGGAATGAGTAAATTTGATTAAATATTCGGAGGCTATTCCAAAACTGATGTTAACCGTATGTGGCAAAGTATAAATTAGATAAAAAGATACTACAATATGATTATACTACAATATGATTATTTACTTGTTACTTTAATTATATACTTCCATCCATAGTAGAAACAGATGTTTGTATCTTATTCTGATAAGATGAAAAGAAGTGAACAATATTACATTAGGTCAGACACTTTTGTCACCTTCAGGTTTCAGGTTAAGAAAAATCTCTGAAAACTGAACACAATGGTAATATGAGCATGCTCTTTATTGTGTTATCCTTGGTATAGAAAGCATGCCATGGTTTTTCACTATGCATCATTTTACGAATTACTATTTATTATGATGTGATACATGTTTGTGAACCATATTATGTTTTCTGTTTGCCGAAATAAATCTATCTATCTATAACCTGAAAAACGAACATTTTGTCCAGTTCAATGGTGTTCAATTTTCAAAGTGTTGACCAGGTTTCATTGTATATATGTTTTCATAGTATTTTGCCATAATACTTCATATCCGGTTTACGCGTATTCGCCGTACATTCCATAGTATGCCTGATGAATGAATGAGTTGTATAACTGGTTTGGTGAGCAAGTGGTCACTTTGCACGAGCACCTAATTATAGAACCCATCCCATTCACCCTTCTTCCCGCTTAAACAGCCTTCGTCACTAGATAATCATAGTTACCCGGCACAGGCGGCACTCTTTGTCATCTTGTCTAGTTGTAAGCACCTACAGTTGATATAGTCTTATACGTATTTGTAGAATTGCTGCTCACAACTACTTTATTCTATTCGTAATATTATAAGTTCATTTAGCGTGCCATAGCCTGGAAGTTATTTCTATTTATCTAGAAAACTATTTTAATTCCATTGTTAATTTGGTATATTTAGACCGCAAGAAACGGGAATATTGGAACTCTGAATTGTTTGAAACCTTTAATCTGTTACCTTTAGTCTGTGATATTTATAAGTGTTCATATTATTTCAGGCTGTTTTGTTCTGTATATAAATTTATTCGAACCGGCAGACGTTTCTTTGTCATTCGTTAAACCCCTGGTAACAATAGGTTTACTCAAGGCTTTCTTCCTCTCATGTGCTTCTTCCATTGTCTCCTCCCATGGCACTGTCAGCTCTAGAAGTACAATCTGTTTTGTAATCATAGACAGTAGCAGTATATCTGGACGTAGAGTTGTGTTGGTGACATCTGTCTTAAAAATCTCAGCTGTCTTCTCAAATCCACAAGCATTTCCCAATCTCTTGCTGTTACCAGGAGTCCTGTCGATTTGTTGCTGCTGGATGCTGATCCTCCCTCCTTCACGAAGCTGATAAATCAAATGCTGGCCTTGTCTGCACTTGGAGCTTCTTCCGTGCTTCATCCGGGCTGGTTGCAATCTCGCTCAGGATCTTGTTGTGTCGCCATCAATACCTTCCATCCGTCAGCGCTGCCCTGCAAGAAGACAGGATGTGCTTGAGGTTTGCTGGTCTGACACATAGCTTACAGTTTGGGTCTTCTCTTAGGTTTCAGGTCCGCAGGTCATACACAGAGCGTATAAGATATCCTATTCTGTGTTGGTTCATCCTTATCTAGTTCACATTTGTGTACTCTAAATGGTGATATTGAGCTACTTTCAGTTTTACTGATATCCCAATAAGACAGCAACCATGACAAAATTAGCATGCTGTCTTACAGCTCATTGATGAGACAAAGTATAATGCGGCATTCAACACTATACATGTACATAAAATCTTGCCTTATACATGTATATATGTAGGACAATAGAATAGGTCAATTTTGTAGCTATATATATATTATAAACTACACTGTGCAATACAAAGATTACAAATAAAAACGATTATATACACCCAATATGCAAAAATGGCAAAGGAGTAATATCAGACCAATTGACTCTGATTGAGGCACACACTGCTGCCTCAAATCGGTTCAGTCATTTTTGACATATATTGAATATCCATTTGACAATAAAGTTAATTTGACCTGTCTGGACAGTGGGCAATACTGGTCTCTTCGAGACAATTTTAAAGAGTGGTTACAATGTATGAAAAATACATGTAAGGGAACTATTCTTTGAAATGTTTTGATTTCCTATCTAGGGACTTTCAACCTATCATGGCTGTTCTGTTTCTGATAGTATACCGGTATATACATGCACTGTACTTGTGGTGTGCCATTATTGAATTAACAACTTGGTGAGTTGTTTTTGTTTCAGCAGAAAGGAGAAATGTATTTATTCCGGTGATCATTTGTACATGACATTAGGTGTCTATTGGAAAGATGATGGCCAGTATGGATTTAGGGGCCCAAGGGGTCACAGAGGAGGTAAGAAGAAATTAACTTGTCTCAATTATGTATGAAAGATGAAGTCAGTCTGTGTTAACATATGCAGGTTATAGCATATTTAGAACCCACTATTTAACCCTTCTCTTGCTGAATTTTAAAATACATTTCTCCTTCTTTACCCATGCCCTGTTGTATAATAACATATATCTTCACTGTGTACAAGTATTTTGCTGTGCAATTACTGCTGTGGAGTGCACTGGTTGCACAATCAACTTGTAAATAGTGCAGACCCTGATGAGACAGCTCCTGCAGGAGCTGTCTCATCTGGGTCTTCACATTTACAGGTAGGTATATTGACGTGATTAGCAAGCAAAGGGTTAGTATTGTCTCTAGCTGCCACAGTAACAGATACAATACTGTCTTTTTCAACTAGTTTTTGTGTCACCTGCCGAGAGGCAGTGTGTCACTTAGGGATCACTTTTCTGTCATCTGTCTGTCTGTCTGTCCGTCCGTCCGTCTGTCTGTCCGTCACACTTTCTATTTTTGGCTGTCATTTCTGAACTAATCATTATAGAGCTTTCAAATTTCACACATGGAACAAGCATGATGAGAGGAAGTATCATGCACAAGGACCACAACTCCAGCATCAATATTTTTTTAGTTATTCCCCTTTTTCATATTAACAATAAGTTTTTGTGTCAGCTGCGAGCAGGTGACACACATGTTCCTCCGGACACTCTTGTTTAAGTTAAAGCTCTATCTCAGAAACTATTAGAGCCTGGAGTTAATATTATGAATCTTAATACACTTGTTTGGGGGTCATCTGGTAACCATGTTAAGTTGCATAACACTGGATAGATATTCCACTGAATTATAATCATTATTCGACTTAATTTTTAAGGTTGAAATTTTTTCTTAACAAGTGCCTTTAACTCTTTCCTTCATACAAATTCTTTTTCACACCTTTGCAAATGGAGTAGAGCCAGAACAGACCACTCCTGTAGGTGTCGTCTGATAAGGGTCTGCTCTGGTTGCTTATGAAATCATAATATACCTGACTCTACAGTTTCTACCAATACCAAAACTCATGTATACAATGTTGTTACTTTCATGCATATTTAGGAGCCGTCTGATCTGGGTCTACTCTGTTTGCAAATGCTAGAAAACACGTTTCTATGAGGGAAAGGGTTAAAGACAATTTCTGTAATTCTGGATTGTATTTTTGATAGAAGAATTGACTCAGGTTTTGAAGTTTAAGTTTATCATGAAAGACTCTACATGCATCTCAGAAACAGAAGGTATTGCAATTAAAACACACTTTTGTTAGGGTGATCAAACAACTCTACATTACAAGTTCCATAGAATTAATTTTTGACACAATAATGTCTCATTTTCAATAAACCCTTTGTTTCTTGAATATTCATGTAAGAAATAATGGCATCATGAATTTTAACTAGATTAATTTTCATAATGGCACATGAACATACATTTAGGAATTTTGGGCCATAGCAGAAACTGTAGAATTGTGTATATATATTTTCATAAGCAAACAGAGCAGACCTTGAACAGATGACTCCACTAGATGCCATTTGATCTGGGTCTACTCTGTTTGCAAATGCATACATGTAGATAGGCCTATCTATGGAGTAAACAGTAAACTACTCTCATGCAAGTGTTGAGTGCTCAACAAGTTGATGAATTTAGCTAATGGGCTGGCTTTTCACTCTTTTGTCGCCATAGACAAAACTGTGATGACCTACATGTATGCAAACAATTTCAAATGAGACATGGAGTAACACCGTGTAACGTGGCGCCTCTTCAGGATCCAAACTGTTTGAAATTCTAATATATGCTTTTAAAAAGAAATTGAAGTCTGCTCCAATTTGAAACTTGAAGTAGACAGTCATCTTAGCAGTAGAAATTTATTTTGCCATGAAAGGGTTAATCTTAACCTTTTCCCTCTTATAAACGTGTTTTCACGTATTTGCAAACAGAGTAGACCCAGATCAGATAGCTCCTCTAGGAGCTGTCTGATCAGGGTCTGCTCTGTTTGCTAATGGAATTTGATAGATCTGCTTCTATACTTTCTAAAATGGCTAAAATGTTCCATCTACCATATTTCATTATAGCTATTTTGTTCATGAATATTCAGTAGGTATTAAAATCTGGAATAAACAAAGAACAGGGAAAGGGTTAATGTTAAAAAAATCAGGTCAAATTTTTTTCTGTCACTTGTGAATGCTTAGACATACTTCACCACAATTAGTATCCTTCATTGATCAGACATACTTCAAACAGTTAACCCATTCACTGTTCTATATTTATTCCAAATTTCAGTACCTACTGAATATTCATGGACAAAATAGTTATATTGAAATATGGAAGGGGGAACATTGTAGCCATTTTAGAAACTACAGAATCAGATCTATCAAATTCCATTAATAGCAAACAGAGCATACCCTGATCAGACTGCTCATACAGGAGTTTCTGATCTGGGTCTTCTCTGTTTACAGATGGGTGAAAATGCATTTACAGTGCTCCCTCCCTACAACGGCCCTCTCAATAACGATTCCCTCCTTACAACAACGCATGTCACTGCTTCCGAAACAACAAGGCTCCAGAAACAACTTTTTCCATGGTATTTTCTTTATGCCTCCATCAAATCCTATGTTGTGACCACTCTTTAGAATCGTCACTTTGTGACGATTCTAAAGAGTGGTCACAACATAGGGTTCGATTGAGGCATAACGGTTTTAATTCTCGAAATACACCTTATCTGGGGATCTGCAAACAAGCTAACTATGTTTGATTTTCCCTCCCTATAACAACTCCCTCTGAACAACACATACAATCTTCGTATCCCAAAGGGTGTCGTTGTAGAGAGGGAACACTGTATATGAAGAAAAGGGTTAAACATGGTGTCCTTAGACAGCTCTTGTTACCTTGATATGTTGTCACCCAGTCCATACTCACCGCCCATTGGTACAGCTGAGTAAGTCAATATAAATATAAATATAAATATCAAAATAAAACTAATGGCATAGCAAATAGTGTAGGCCTTGATCGTTTGCATAAGTTTGTCTGACCGAATATGTAAAGTAATTAACCCTTTATCTCATGAATATTCATGTAAGAGCTACATGTTTCGACATCATGATTGAATATTAATATAGATCAATTGTTATAATAGCTTATGGACACAGCAATTTTTGGCCATGACAGAAACTTTAGAATCATATATATATTATATCATAAACAAACAGGAGACCCAGATCAGACGGCATCCGTAGGAGCTGCCTGATCTGGGTCTAATCTATTTGCAAAGGCATAGTAAAGCGTTATAACCCATTACCTCATAGGCTATTTTTAGATACCGGTACAACTTCTTTCAATAAATCTACCGAAAAGGAGAATTAACAAGAGAAAAGGAAAATTTTAGATTTTTGTAGTTTGAAACCATTGTAATAAAAGAGCATTTTCTCCCATAGGAGCAAATGCTCTATTTATCACAATGGTTTCACAAAGTGACTTTTACAGAGTCGTCAAAAGTCGTCAATATGAGGGAATGGTAGAGTGTTAGTGTGATAAACCTTTATCCCTTTACTCCATAAATACACTTTTCTATTGATTTACAAACAGAGTAGACCCAGATCAGATGGCTCCTGAGGTCTACTCTGACTGCTTATAAATGATATTAATGGTATAATATAGATCTATATGATTCAACAGGTTCTGCCATAATCAACACTTCCTGAATCCATGTTCCAGTATAACAAATAATCAAATAAATAGTTATGATGTCATTATTTCTCTTTAATGGATATTCATGGAGTAAAGAGTTATCCTTGTTGCAGACTACAGGACTTATAGACTATATCAAGGAGCGTATTTGGCAGGATCCACTATCTGCTGATCTACAATGGAGTCTCTTCCTAGCTGCCATGCACAGTTACAGATTTGACACTGTCCTTCGACCTTTTCCTCCAATGTTCCAAACTGAGGAGAATGAAAAAGACATTCAAACTATGGTAAGTCTGAGATAGATTGAACTTTGCTGACTCTTACCCCCAAGTTTTGGTACCATACATATATAGTTTGTAATACATACTGGTCTGTCCCTCTGTCAGTCCATCTATTGGCGGCTGTATGTTTCTGCTGCATAATTATACCATCTTAAACGAAGTTTGGGGGAGGGGTATACTGGAGTCGCCATGTCCGTCCGGTTATCCATCCGTCCTTCCGTCCCTCACGCTTGTCCGGATCATAACTTCCAAAGTATAAAAGCTATTGACTTCAATCTTCATATATAGATAGATCACATTGACCGCAAGTGCAGTGCACAAGGTTTGTAACTCTGTCTTCAGTATTTTTGGAGTTATTGCCCTTTGTTATTTTTCAGTTTTCCGGAGTTTTTTTTCTAAACCCTTGCAGATATTGATGTGTATTTGGTATGTAACTTTATAATAATGAGTTACAGATCAAGTTATAATTTTGTTACACTACATTGATTTTTAACGGAATTACAGCATTTTGATTTAGAAATTTTTAGGAAATTTCAGGTTTTCTGGAGTGTTTTTCTAAACTGTAGCAGATATTGTAGTGATTTATTTCTATAACCTCCATCTCTGTGTCAAATGTGCTAGTGGGGGTATTCATCACCTTTAGTGGTAGTTCTAGTTTCTATACCCTTCAATGGATGTTTAACCCTGTACTCCATAACAATGCCTTTCTATGACTTTGCAAATCGAGTAGACCCTGATCAGATGGCTCCTATAGGAGCCGTCTGATCTTGGTCTGCTCTGTTTACTTATGATATAGATATAATTCTACAGTTTCTCACATGACCAAAGATTCCTTTATCCATGTGCTATTATAACAGTTAATCTAATTATGTCTCCCCCCATATTTATATGGGGGAGACATATTGTTTTCGTGAGAGTTGTCTGTCTGTCTGTCTGTCCGTCCGTCCGTCCGCACTCACCAAAGGGTAGTTGTGTGACTTTTTCTAACTAGTCGCACAAGTAAAATCATTAACCTGGCCATCTCTTGTGACATTAACCTGGCCATTTCTTGTGACATTAACCTGGCCAGTTGTGGGACATAGGGTTAGGGTTAGCTTCCAGATCATTCTTTTCCAAAGTTAGAGCCAAAAATAGTTTTTCTTGTGGGACTAGTCCCACAAGAAAAGATCAAAGGAAAAAGTCACACAACTACCCATTTGTTAGCATGTCCGTCCGTCTGTCTGTCACACTTTTTGTCCGGACGATAACTTCAATATGCCTGATGCCAGTTGATTGAAACTTCATATATGGAAAGAGCATAATGAGAGGAAGTGTCATGCCCAAGGTCCATAACTCTGGCTTCACTAATATTGGAGTTATTGCCCTTTGTAAAAAAAATCACACTTTTTTGTCCGGACGATAACTCCTATATGGCTCATGCCATTAGATTGAAACTTCATATATGGAAAGATCATGACGAGAGGAAGTGTCATGCACAAGGTCCATAACTCTGGCTTCACTAATATTGGAGTTATCGCCCTTTGTAAAAAATATCATAATTTTTTGTCCGGACAATAACTTCAATATGCCTGATGCCAGTTGATTGAAACTTCATATATGGAAAGATCATAATGAGAGGAAGTGTCATGCAGAAGGTACATAACTCTGGCTTCACTAATATAGGAGTTATTGCCCTTTGTAAAAAAAATCACACTTTTTTGTCCGGACGATAACTTCTATATGGCTCATGCCATTGGATTGAAACTTCATATATGGAAAGATCATAATGAGAGCAAGTGTCATGCACAAGGTCCATAACTCTGGCTTCACTAATATTGGAGTTATTGCCCTTTGTAAAAAAAAACACACTTTTTTGTCCGGATGATTACTCCTATGTGACACATGCCATTGGAATGAAACTTCAAACATGGAACGATCATGATAAGAGAAAGTGTCATGCATAAGATCCTGCAATAAATTTAGAGTTATTGCCCCTTGTTCATTTGTTTAATTCTTTCTTGTCCGGACGATAACTCCTACATGGCTCTTGCCATCGTATTGAAACTTCATACATGGAAAGAGCATGATGAGAGAAAGTGTCATGAACAAGGGCCATAATTCTGGCTTCAATGCTTTTGGAGTTATTGCCCTTTGTTACATTTTTTGGCTGAGCAATAACTCCTGTTCGACTGATGCTATTGGAATGACATTTTATTTTTGGAAAGAGCATGATGAAAGTAAGTGTCATGCACAAGGGCC
Source organism: Azorinus chamasolen (assembly GCA_963576725.1). Classification (NCBI taxonomy): domain Eukaryota; kingdom Metazoa; phylum Mollusca; class Bivalvia; order Cardiida; family Solecurtidae; genus Azorinus; species Azorinus chamasolen. Next base: position 30,287,097 of record OY755239.1, on the reverse strand, counting down.
ATAAATCTGGTATCAGTATTTTTGGAGTTATTAGCTGTTATCATTTTCTTCTTGAAAAATGTAGTGTGGAAAACGCATAATGAGGGGAAGTATCATTCATCAAGACCATAACATTTTTAGTGATTTCCCTTTACATATTGTTTTTATTAGAGGGGAGACATCCGTTTTTGTGACAAAAACCTCTAGTTAATGTTCATGATGCCAATATTTCTTACATGAATATTCATAGAGTAAAGAGTTAATTAGTTGCACAGAATAGGCAAGGTCAGAGTTCAAGGTCGTCATTTAAAGGTCCATTTAGTTATGGCTTACATGAGTAACTAGTTGCAATCAGAGACTTGCTACTAGACTGTATGCTATGCTTTATACACACCAAGAGTGTGTACCATGTAGTACTAAGCTTATGTAATTCCTTAAAGATAAGATAAGATTTATTTTGAGTCGGCAAGACATTTACAAATAACATAAGCTCTGAAGAGCTTTTTAACCGACTATATAACTAGTGTATGTTAACATATGTAAAAGTAAAGTAAAGTACCTAGTTATAGTCTACTTTCAGTCCGAATGACCGTTCAGCCGACTGTACATTTACTCCCCTGGTCATTGAGTCATTGGCCTACAATATTGAGCACTGCTAACATATGGCGCAATCATGCAGCCGCAGTACCGGCGAGTGACCCTTACAGGTACCCATTTTAACCCCTGGGTGGAGAGTATATGCGGGTGGGAGACACGGAAAAGCGTCTCTGAAATTTCCGGGTGGGACCGGGATTTGAACCCCGGACCTCCGGACTGATAGTCAAGCGCGTTACCACTAGACCACCGCCACCTAAAAGAAGCTGCAAAATTAATTATTCATCATAGTAGCTATGAGAACTATGCTAATCTTACAAATAAAAGAATGTAGAGGAACTGTTACTCAATACTCCGTTTAAACTTACAAAAGCGTGTGATTAGCACATTTTTCATAGGAATAATTGTTTAAAGCTATATTAAATTTAGTCAAGCCATATAAAAAATGAAAATAGAGAACATACATTATAAAAAGTTTTAGTAAGTATTTCTAAATAATACTTCAAAATATTCATAGCACTCAAAAAGTATAAAAAGTTTATAGGCATAGTAGCTAGTCTAACGACTGGTTGTTCACGGTCGCCACTACTGAACTCGCGACAGTTGCCTCTATTTGGTGTGAAATGACAGATCAGTATTTGAGCTTAAACTCTTGTCTATGGCTCTAGTATCTAAGAGACAATCTTATGATAGGTTTGGCCTTTCCACCATAAATGCCTTTGCAAACAGAGTAGACTCAGATCGGAGCTGTATGATCAGGGTCAGCTGTGTTTTCCTATGATATAATATAGGTTTGATTCTGTAGTTCCCGTCATGGCAAAACATTCCTGTGTTCATGTGCTATTTTAACCCTTCGCTTTCTATTAACGTCAATATACGTTCCTGTAAATAGTGAAGACCCAGATGAGACAGCTCCTGCAGGAGCTGTCTCATCAGGGTCTGCACTATTTACAAGTTGATTGTGCAACCAGCGCACCCCACTGCAGTGATTGCACCGCGAAATACTTGTACACAGTGAAGATATATGTAATTATACAACAGGGCATGGGTAAAGAAGGAGAAATGTATTTTAAAATTCAGCAAGCGAAGGGTTAAGAATTGATCTAATGAATATTCATTATGTCATTACATGTATTTCTTACATGAATATTCATGGAGTAAAGCATTAAGGGTTAACAATATTGTGATAGGTTTTCACCTAATTTCATGCAAAGGTTCACCTGCAATAGACAGTAAGGGTCTGCTTTGTTTGTTTATATTATAATAGAGATTTGATACAACAGTTTCTGCCTGAGTCAAAACATACTATGTACATATGCCATCATATGAATTAAGCTAATAAATATTTATTATCCCTATGATAGACGAAATCCCTGTACAATATCAGTCAACTACGGTAGATAGACAAAATCCCTATACAATATCTGTCAGCTAGATAGATGAAATTCCTATATAATAGACAAAATCCCTATACAATATCTGTCAGCTAGATAGATGAAATTCCTATATAATATCTGTCAGCTATTTAGAGGAAATCCTAATACAATATCTGTCAACTAGATAGATGAAATTCCTATACTATATTTGTCAGGTAGATAGACGAAATCCCTATACAATATCTGTCAGCTAAATAGACGAAATCCCTATACAATATCTGTCAGCTAAATAGACAAAATCCCTATACAATATCTGTCAGCTAGTTAGGGGAAATCTCTGCAATATCTGTCAGCTAGATAAAGGGAGTCCCTATACAATATCTGTCAGCTAGATAGGGAAAATCCCTATACTAATACAATATCTGTCAGCTAGATAGGGAAAATCCTTATACATTATATGTCAGCTAGATAGAGGAAAATCCTATACAATATCTGTCAGTTACATAGAGGAAATCCCTATACAATATATGTCAGCTAGATAGAGGAAATCCCTATACAATATCCGTCAGCTAGATAGAGGAAATGCCTATACAATATCTGTTAGCTAGATAGGGGAAATCCCTGTACAATATCTGTCAGCTAGAAAATCTCAATACTAATACAATATCTGTCAGCCAGATAGAGAAAACCCCTACACATTTGTCTGTCAGCTAGATAGGGGAAATCCCTATACAATATCTGTCGGCTAGATAGAGGAAATCCCTATACAATATCCATCAGCTAGATAGAGGAAATGCCTAAAGAATATTTGTCAGCTAAATAGACAAAATCCCCATACAATATCTGTTAATAGCTAGATAGGGGAAATCCCTGTACAATATCTGTCAGCTAGAAAATCCCAATACTAATACAATATCTGTCAGCCAGATAGGGGAAACCCCTACACATTTGTCTGTCGGCTAGATAGGGGATATCCCTATACAATATCTGCCAATTAATTAGAGGAAATCCTTATACAATATCTGTCAGCTAGATAGGGGAAATCCCTATACAATATCTGTCAGCTAGGTAGAGGAAATTGTCAGCTAGTTAGAGCAAATCCCTATACAATATCTGTCAGCTAGATAGAGCAAATCCCTATACAATATCTGTCAGCTAGATAGAGAAAATCCCTATACAATATCTGTCTGCTAGTTAGAGGAAATCCCTATACAATATCTGTCAGTTACATAGAGGAAATCCCTACAGTATACATGTCTCAGCCAAAGCTAGAGAAATCCCTATACAATATTCATCATATTTCTCTGCAGAACCCTATCTTTATCCATTACGTGATAGAAACACTTTTGATGCCTTTGTATACAGGGTAGACCTAGACAAAATCTACAGGATTAGGATCTGTTCAGTTTGCTTATGGAACAATATAGATCTGATTCTACAGTTTTTACATAGCTAAACAATTCTGTTTTACCACTATTATATCCCAGCTAATAAATATTCATGATATCATTATTTTTTTGCATGAAGATTTATCGGTTAAAGGCCAGAGATAAATGTTCTCATGAGAATGGCCTCTCTGAGCCAATTATAATTTAATATTAATTGATTGAGAAATAAGACCAGGCATGAGGCTATGAAACTTTTTGCTTGAATCTGAGTTCATTCTCAAGCATCTGATACTTGAGAATGAATCCAGTCTCAGGCTTGTTAACCTTGAACCCTGGATACCTTATCAACAGATTTTGCTTTAGGAATATTGAAGTGTGTTAGATATGTTTCATTTATGATATTAATTCTTGTATTGGCAGCAAACATTGGTCAAGGATGTTCCCAGTCTGGTACGTCTTCCTAGGGATTGTCATAAGCTACCTCAGAAGCTGATAGAGCTGATCCGATGGGTGTTGGACTCAAAGGCCTTTACCCTATCGAACCATACACTGTCCAAGGTACGACAAGCATTCTCCACATACACCCTATCATACCATACACTGTCCAAGGTACGACAAGCATTCTCCACATACACCCTATCAAACCATACACTGTCCAAGGTATGACAAGCATTCTCCACATACACTCTATCAAACCATACACTGTCCGTCCAGCTTGTCCTGATCATAACTTCGAAAGGATAAAAGCTATTGACTTCAAACTTCATATATAGATCACATTGACCGCAAGTGCAGTGCACAAGGTTTGTAACTCTGTCTTCAGTATTTTTGGAGTTATTGCCCTTTGTTATTTTTCAGTTTTCCAGAGGTTTTTTAGCTCACCAGAGCACAAAGTGCTCAAGGTGAGCTTTTGTGATACCCCTGTGTCCGGCGTCCGTCGTCCGTCTGTCCGTCTGTCCGCACTCACCAATGGGTAGTTGTGTGACTTTTTCTAACTAGTCGCACAAGTAAAATCATTAACCTGGCCATCTCTTGTGACATTAACCTGGCCATTTCTTGTGACATTAACCTGGCCAGTTGTGGGACATAGGGTTAGGGTTAGGGTTAGCTTCCAGATCATTCTTTTCCAAAGTTAGAGCCAAAAATAGTTTTTCTTGTGGGACTAGTCCCACAAGAAAAGATCAAAGGAAAAAGTCACACAACTACCCATTTGTTAGCACGTCCGTCTGTCTGTCCGTCAACAATTTCAAACGACTTCTTCTTTGAAACCGACTGCCCAATTGTAACCAAACTTGGTCAGATACATACTGTGGGTGGGTGCTTCAAAAGTTGTTAAAAGATAGTGGGCGGGGCCATCAGTCTTGTTGCCATGGCAACCAGACACAATATCTAGAAAAATCTTCTTCTCCAGAATGACTTGTTGGATTTGAATATAGTTTTCACCAAAATGTTTCTCAGTTGATAGACTTTAAAAGTTGTTAAAAGAATTTTGATCGGGCAAAAAACATGGCCGCCAGAGGGCGTGGTCAATATTTCCATATATGGTAATATGGAATTTTCATAGGAAAATCTTTAAAAATCTTCTTCTCTGAAACTGTAAAGCCTAGACCTTTGATATTTGGTATGTAGCATGATCTTATGGTCCTCTACAAATATTGTTCAAATTATGACCCCTGGGCCAAAAATGGCCCCGCCCAAGGGCTTATCAGTTTTTCATAGGAAAATCTTTAAAAATCTTCTTCTCTGAAACTGTAAGGCTTAAACCTTTGATATTAGGTATGTAGCATGATCTTATGGTCCTCTACAAATATTGTTCAAATTATGACCCCCGGGCCAAAAATGGCCCCGCCCAAGGGCTTATCAGTTTTTCGTAGGAAAATCTTTAAAAATCTTCTTCTCTCAAACTGTAAGGCCTAGACCTTTGATATTTGGTATGTAGCATGATCTTATGGTCCTCTACAAATATTGTTCAAATTATGACCCCCGGGCCAAAAATGGCCCCGCCCAAGGGCTTATCAGTTTTTCATAGGAAAATCTTTAAAAATCTTCTTCTCTGAAACTGTAAGGCCTAGACCTTTGATATTTGGTATGTAGCATGATTTATGGTCCTCTACAAATATTGTTCAAATTATGACCCCCGGGCCAAAAATGGCCCCGCCCAAGGGCTTATCAGTTTTTCATAGGAAAATCTTTAAAAATCTTTTTCTCTGAAGCTGTAAGGCCTAGACCCTTGATATTTAGTATGTAGCATGATCTTATGGTCCTCTACAAATATTGTTCAAATTATGACCCCCGGGCCAAAAATGGCCCCGCCCAAGGGCTTATCAGTTTTTCATAGGAAAATCTTTAAAAATCTTCTTCTCTGAAACTGTAAGGCCTAGACCTTTGATATTTGGTATGTAGCATGAACTTATGGTCCTCGCCAAATATTGTTCAAATTATGACCCCCGGGCCAAAAATGGCCCCGCCCAAGGGCTTATCAGTTTTTCATAGGAAAATCTTTAAAAATCTACTGAAACTGTAAGGCCTAGACCATTGATATTTGGTATGACTAACATGATCTACTGGTCCTCTATAAATATGTAGCTGTGGCTTGTGGTCTTCTGCCAAGAATGTTTAACTTACGACCCTGACCACTGGGCGAAACTTGGCCCTGCCTCAGGGCTTATCAGTTTTTTCGATGGGAAAAATATGAAATATTATTTTTCTCTGAAATCATAAGGCTTAGACCTTTAATTAATGGCATACTGCTTTGCCTTGTGGTTCTCTACCAAGGTTGTCCACATGATTTCTTGTGGTCAAAAAAGGCCCTGCCCCTGGGGTTATCTCAGGTGAGCGCTTCAGGGCCTCATGGCCCTCTTGTTTTCTAAACTTTTACAGATATTGAAGTGATATTTGGTATGTGGCTTTATTATATTGAGTTACAGATCAAGTTTTAATTTTGTTACGCTTCATTGATTTTTAACGGAATTACAGCATTTTGACTTAGAAATTTTTAGGAAATTTCAGGTTTTCCGCAGTTTTTCTCTACACTGTAGCAGATATTGTAGTGATTTATTTCTATAACCCCCATCTCTGTGTCAAATGTGCTAGTGGGGGTATTCATCACTTTTAGTGGTAGTTCTAGTTTTTGTTAGAGTTTGTCTGTCTGTCACACATCTTGTCCAGTCAAGTTTTAATGTACGGAAATGTGGCAATGTGTCGCAGTGTGTATGGGGTTAAGCTAAGTTGATTTGGCTAATCTGCCATTTGGTTAATGCAAAACAAAAGTTATGCAGAAAGCTCCTACCTTGGAATATAACTTTCATCCTGCATTAAGCTACCAGCTGTCTTAAAGTCCCATAATTAGTTTTATTTCGAGAGGTGTTTTGTAGAGAGGTTTTCTGTACATTGCAGTTTGATGAGATAAAGCAGCTGACAGGCCACAGTGTGAAAGTTCCCATGCCAAATTACATCTTTGAAGTGATACCTAGTGCCTTGGCAGAGGAGAAGTTTGATCATCTGCGAAATCACAGGAAAATGCTGTATGCGTACCATGGAAGTCGACTGGAGAATTTCCACTCCATTCTGCATAATGGCCTGGCTTCCCATATGAATAAGGTAGGGTTGACTATATCAATGTCTCGTACATGGTCTGAATACTCATAAACACATTACATAAATCAAAAGTCCTTGACAACATAGAAAATATTTATTTTGCATTTAATAACATTTTTCCCTTTCCCTGTTCAATATTCATGAAAGAAATAATGACATCATAAATATCTATTAGCTCATAAAGTTTTGGTATTTTTAGAAACTGTAGAGTCAGATCTATTACAATTTCATAAGCAAACAGAATAGAACCTGATCAGACAGCTCCTACAGGAGCCGTCTGATTTGGGTCTATATTGTTTGCAAATGCGTGAAAAAGCTTTTATATGAAGGAAAGGGTTAGATAAGGCACCTGCTACCTATCTAGTAAGTTAACGGCTATTACCACTCAACCATAGAGGCACCCTGCTACCTGTCTAGTAAGTTAAAGGCCATTACCACTCAACCATAGAGGCACCTGCTACCTATCTAGTAAGTTAACGGCTATTACCACTCAACCATAGAGGCACCCTGCTACCTGTCTAGTAAGTTAAAGGCCATTACCACTCAACCATAGAGGCACCTGCTACCTTTCTAGTAAGTTAAAGGCCATTACCACTCAACCATAGAGGCACCTGCTACCTGTCTAGTAAGTTAACGGCTATTACCACTCAACCATAGAGGCACCCTGCTACCTGTCTAGTAAGTTAACGGCCATTACCACTCAACCATAGAGGCACCCTGCTACCTTTCTAGTAAGTTAAAGGCCATTACCACTCAACCATAGAGGCACCTGCTACCTGTCTAGTAAGTTAACGGCTATTACCACTCAACCATAGAGGCACCCTGCTACCTGTCTAGTAAGTTAACGGCCATTACCACTCAGTCGTAGAGGCACCTGCTTCCTGTCTAGTAAGCTAAAGACTATTACCACTCAGCCATAGAGGCACCTGCTACCTGTCTAGTAAGTTAACGGCCATTACCACTCAGTCGTAGAGGCACTTGCTACCTGTCTAGTTAACTAAAGACTATTACCACTCGGCTATAGAGGCACCTGCTACCTGTCTAGTAAGTTAACGGCCATTACCACTCAGTCGTAGAGGCACCTGCTACCTGTCTAGTAAGCTAAAGACCATTACCACTCAGCCATAGAGGCACCTGCTACCTGTCTAGTAAGTTAACGGCCGTTACCACTCAGTCGTAGAGGCACCTGCTACCTGTCTAGTAAGCTAAAGACCATTACCACTCAGCCATAGAGGCACCTGCTACCTGTCTAGTAAGTTACCACTAGAGGCACCTGCTACCTATCTGGTAAGTTAAAGGCCATTACCACTCAGCCATAGAGGCACCTACTACCTGTCTAGTAAGCTAACGACTATTACCATTCAGTTGTAGAGGTACCTGCTACCTATCTAGTAAGCTAACGACTATTACCACTCAGCCGTAGAGGCACCTGTTACCTATCTAGTAAGCTAACGACTATCACCACTCAGCCGTAGAGGCACCTGCTACCTGTCTAGTAAGCTAACGACTATTACCAATCAGCCATAGAGGCACCTGCTACCTATCTAGTAAGCTAACGACCATCACCACTCAGCCGTAGAGGCACCTGTTACCTATCTAGTAAGCTAACGACTATTACCACTCAGCCGTAGAGGCACCTGCTACCTATCTAGTAAGCTAACGGCCATTACCACTCAGCCATAGAGGCACCTACTACCTGTCTAGTAAGCTAACGACTATTACCATTCAGTCGTAGAGGTACCTGCTACCTATCTAGTAAGTTAAAGGCCATTACCACTTAGCAGTAGAGGCACCTGCTACATGTCTAGAAAGCTAACGGCTATTACCACTCAGCCGTAGAGGCACCTGCTACCTGTCTAGTAAGCTAACGACTATTATCACTCAGCTGTAGAGGCACCTGCTACCTATCTAGTAAGCTAACGGCTATTACCCCTCAGACGTAGAGGCACCTGCTACATGTCTAGTAAGCTACCACTATTACCACTCATTCGTAGAGGCACCTGCTACCTGTCTAGTAAGCTAACGACTATTACCACTCAGCCATAGAGGCACCTGCTACCTGTCTAGTAAGCTAACGGCTATTACCCCTCAGACGTAGAGGCACCTGCTACATGTCTAGTAAGCTAAAGGCTATTACCACTCAGCCGTAGAGGCACCTGCTACCTGTCATAAAGATGAGCTTCTTTATCACTTTACTCCATGGATATTCATGAAACAAATAATGACACCATGAATATAAATTAGCTGATTTTTTAAAATTGACAACAAAACAGAATTTGTTTGGCCAAGAAAGAAAATGTAGAATAAGATCTACATTATTTCTTATATAAACAGAACCAACCCTGATTCAATGGCTCCTACGGGATCTGTTTGATTTTGGTCTTCCCTGTTTGCAAAGGCATAAAAGAGTATATTTATGTAGAAAAGGGATATATTTGTCACTTCAGAATGGTTTAACTGAAATAAAGTGTTTCCACTGTTTAGGTGTCTGTGTTTGGTGAGGGGACCTACTTATCTGGGGAGCTGTCTGTGTCCCTGATTTACAGCCCAACAGGAGTTTCCTGGGACCACAGTGAGCTGGGCAACAGAGTGAGCTGTGTGGCTGTATGTGAGATGATAGATGACCCTGCTGTAAAATGCCAGGACAAACGTATGGGCTTGTATTATACAGTTAAAAAACTCTAAACTGGAATGTTAGTATAGAAGAAAAGCTACTTAATATAGGATGAAAGTCATGCAAAGAACTCCTTTGGGGACTTTCTGCATGACTTTCACCCTGCATTAAGCTGTCGCCTGTCTAACAGATAGGCATTGATAATAATTTGAATGTTTAGTTTTGAGGGATTTTACAGTACCGTGTTTACTCTTACCCAATCTCCCTTTTCACAGCTTTGAACAACTGCATTAATCCTTTACCTGTTGAATATTCATGAAAGAAATGATGAATATTAATCAGATAAATTTGTTTAAAGGCACATGAACATGTGGATTTTTGGTCATGTCAGGAACTTGGATCCATTATCTATATTATTTCATAAGCAAACAGAGCAGACCCTGATTTTAGTTTTTAGCTCACCTGAGCCTTCGGCTCAGGATGAGCAATTTTGACCGCGATCCGTTCGGTGTTCATCCACCTTTTCAAATGAAATCTCCTCTGAAACCGCTACTATAAACATGATTTTAACCAAACTTTGTCAGAAGCATCTGTGGCTAGGGGGGAACGAAATATTGTTCAAATTATGAGCCAAGGACCAATAAATGGCACTTCCCCAGGGCTTATCAGTTTTTCATAGGAAAATCTTTAAAAATCTTCTTCTCTGAAACTGAAAGGCCTAGACCTTTGATATTTTGTATGCAGCATGATCTAATGGTCCTTTTCATAGGAGAATCTTTAAACATCTTCTCAGAAATTAAAATGCCCAGACCTTTGATATATATCATTATTTAATAGTCCTCTACCAAGATTGTTCAAATTATGACCCCAAGGCCAAAATGACCCCACCCTGGGGGTTATCAGTTTTACAGAGACCTTTAAAAACCTTCTTTCCTGAAACCATAAGTCCAATATCTTTAATGTTTGACATGCAGCTTAACCATATAGTCCGCTACTAAGATTGTACAAACTATGACACTGTGGTAAAAAATGGCCTGACCTGGGGCATATTAATTTTTCATAGACTTACTTAAAGAAAAACCTTAAAAAATCTTTGTCCCTGAAACCATAAGACCCATACCTTCCATATTTGGTATGCCATGCATGTTCAACTTACGACCCGATCCGGGAGAAACTTGGCCCTGCCCTAGGGCTTATCAGTTTTTCATTAGGAAAATATGAAATATTATTTTTCTCTGAAACTGTAAGGCTTAGACCCTCAATTAATGGCATGCTGCTTTGCCTTGTGGTTCTCTACCAAGGTTGTACAAATGATGACCTTTTGGTAAAAAAAAAGGCCCTACCCCGGGGGTTATCTCAGGTGAGCGCTTCAGGGCCTCATGGCCCTCTTGTTCTGTTTGCAAAGGTGTAGAAAGGTTTATTTGTCGAGTAAAGGGTTTATCAGTACCGTTTTAGTAACTTAAAATTGCCATCTGCTTCAGTGTTTATTTTATAATTTTCTTAATATTTATTTAAACCATTACCTCATAGGCTATTTTTAGATCCAACTTCTTTGAATAAAATTACTGAAAAGGAGCATTTACTAGAGAAAATGAACCTTTATAATTGTGTAGTTTTGAAACCATTGTCATAAATAGAGCAATGGTTTCAAAAAGAGGCTTATACAGAGGCATCAAAAGGTGTCAATATGAAGGAATGAGTTAAAAAGGTATAATCAAAATATCAAACAGTTTGGATCCTAATGATATACCAAGTGTCTAGTCATCTCATCTGTATCCAAACAGTGTGCACATCGGTAATCTCTGAATTGCCAATGGCGCGGAAAGAGATAAGTCAAAGTAACATAATAGCAAATGACGTAGACCTTGATCACAAAATGTTGCTCCAGAAGTAATTTGATCTATTGTTTTTGAGGTCACTAGGTCAAAGGTCAAGATCACCATGACCTTAACTGGTGAAATGGTTACTGCTCAAGGGTTTGGCTTAGGATCTTCGAACTTGCAGTGGTGGTTGGTCATGACCACTACATGACCCCTATTGTTTTTTAGGTCACTAGGTCAAAGGTCAAGGTTACCATGACCGTAACTGGTTGAATGGTTTCCGATCAATAACTGTTCAAGGGTTTGGTTAAGGATCTTCAAACTTGCTGTAGTGATTAATCATGACCACTACATGACCCCTATTGTTTTTGAGGTCACTAGGTCAAAGGTCAGGGTGTCTGGAGTGTATATATGTTTCACAAGTATCTCTTGTTCTAAGTTTGTCTAAATATGTAGGATGATCAATGTAAGTATTGAATATTTGTTCAACATTTCTATCAAGGTGTTAGAAATTGTGGTCTTGTCAGGTTATTACATGTATGTGTATGCCATATGTGTTTTTGTGCAAATTCCCCATAGGATTCAGATACACAATTTCCTTTTTTCCACCAGTTTGTAAAGCTACGTAATTAAAGTTGGGCCATATTTGATGATTTTAAATCAGAATGACATGATAGCAAATAGTGTAAACACTGATCAAATGATTCCTTAAGGAGCCAAATAATCTGGGTCTATATGCTTTACCTAAAGTTGTCTTTAAATAAAAAAATTACTTAAAAAAATCATGATTAGTATTTTATTGTTAAACTTTTGATTTTGTGTTTCAACAACAGCACAAGATAATAAAGGGTCTCCAGGGACATCAGTGAGGTCGCGGGCTAATGCAGGTCCTAGTGAAGGTGGCGAAGTTCCAGAAAAGTACTATGTTGTTCAGAACAACGAGGTGATACGTGTGAAGTATTTATTAGTCTATGCACACAAGACAAACACTCACAGGTAAGTACAAATACTCACAAATATTAATCATTTATCTGATGAATATTCAGGCAAGACTCCACCCATAATGAATAATTAATTATCCCTTTCCTCCATGAATATTCATGTTAAAAAATAATTATACCATGGATACAAATTTGATGCATTCTTCTAATGGCATATGAGCACAGAATGTTTGGGTCATGGCAGAATCTATAAAATTATATCTTTTTTGTGTCATCAGCAAACAGAGCAGACCCTGATCAAACGACTCCTGTAGGAGCCGTCTGATCTGGGTCTACTCTGTTTGCAAAGGCGTAGAAAAGCGTATTTATGGAGTAGAGAGTTGAACTTATTCCTTGTATCAAGATTATAAAATATGGAAAATTTGATGCAATGTCGAACAGTATAGATTTAGATCTGTTATGTACAAGCATATACACAAGATCCTGATCAGACAGTTCCTACAGAAGCTTGGTTTGCAATGTAAAAAAGTGGCATTGTCAAGTTAGTGTTGAAAATAGGATTGCTACTGTTAACCCTTTCCCTCCTGAATATTCATGTAAGAAATAATGGCATCATGAATATTTATTGGCTGATTTTTAGCATTTTTATGCCCCAGGGTGGGCATATTGTTTTTGCTCTCTCTGTTGGTTGGTTTGTCACCAACTTTAATGTTGGAAATAATTTTGTAGCCATTGCACATACATACTTCAAGCTTGGCATGCATGTGAACTTATGGAAGTAAGGGTTATCTTTGAGCATGCTTTGGGCGAAGCTGTGAATATATTTGCAAACAGTTTAGATCCAGATTAGATGCCAAGTTTCTCTGAACTGTTTGACATCCTGATTATGTCTTTTGAAAGAAATGGAAGATAGCTATTTACTGAATGAGATGACATTTTCTATGGATTGCTGAACCCTTTCCCAGTTGCATATTCATTTAACCCTTTCCCTTATATAAATGCGTTTTCATGCATCAGCAGAGTAGACCCAGATCTGACGGCTCCTATAGGAGCCGTCTGATCAGGGTCTGCTCTGTTTGCTAATGGAATTTCAAATATCTGTTTCTTTACTTTCTAAAAAAGCTACAATATTCCACCTTCCATATTGCATTTTAACTTTTTTGTTCTTGAATATTCAGGTATTGAAATTTGAAATAAACATAGAACAGGGAAAGGGTTAGCAAATGATAACATCATGAATATTTATTTTCATAATGGCTTATGTACACAGGATTTTATCGTACTGGTAGAAACTGTAGAATCAGATCTATATTAATCCATAAGCAAACAGAGCAGACTCTGATCAACCATACGAGCTGTCTGATCTCGGTCTATTCTGTTTGCAAATTTGTGAAAAGGCATTTATATGAGGGAAATGGTTAACGTTCTAATGACTACATGTATATGAATGGAACAATAAGACTTACAAATTATACTCATGAGATTCACAAATTTTTATAAAGTACACAAAATGGAATGGAGCAGTTCAGCTATTTATTGGACCCTTTCCCTCATATAAACATCTCCTGATCAGGGTTTGCTCTGTTTGCTTATGACGTGATATAGATTTGATTCCACAAATTTGTGAAAGCAAAACATTCCCTTGAAAATAAGTCAGTATTGTCTATATTTTTTGTCACCTGTTTTAACCCATTCCCTGATATTGACACGTTTTGACACCTCTGTAAAAGTCACTTTCTGAAACAATTGGAGCAAATGCTTTATTTCCCACAATGGTAAAACTACACAATTCCAAAAAAAATCCTTTTCTCTAGTAAATGCTTCTTTTCAGTAGATTTATTCAAAGAGTGAGGATCTAAACATAGCTAATGAGGGAATGAGTTAATTCTCTATGAAAACCTTTATTCAAAAACCTTCTTACCCATTATCTCATAGGCTATTTTTAGATCCAACCTCTTTGAATAAATCTATCGAAAAGGTGAATTAACTGGAGAAAAGGAAATTTTTAGAATTGTGGAGGTATGAAACCATTGTGGTTAATAGAGCATTTGCTTCTATGGATCAAATGCTCTATTTATCACATTGGTTAAAAAAGTGACTTTTATAGAGGTGTCAAAAAGGTGTCAGTATGAGGGAATGGGTTAACAAACAATATCAGTGTCAATTACTGATTGGCTCATACTGTTTTTAGGGTTAACCTTTTACTCTATAGATACACTTTTTGATGCCTTTGCTCACAGAGTAGACCCAGATCAGACAACTCCCATAGGTGCTGTCTGATCTGGGTCTGCACAGTTTTCTTATGAAGTAATATAGATCTTATCCTCCAAAGACATTTAGTACAATATACTGATATGTAAGACGAAATATATAGGAGTCGTCTGATCAGTGTCTGCTCTGTTTGCTTATGATAAGATATGATATAGATCTAATTTTACTGTTTCTGTCATGATAATTTCTTTTTGTTCATAGTGGCATAACAAAAGTTCAATAAATTAAAATGATATGGTTATTTCTTGCCAGAATATTCAAGTGAGTAAAGTGTTAAACCTTTTCCAAGAACAGTTCCATTATCTCATCAGCCAAACCCTGTGCCATGACCATTCGTTAGAATCAGCTCTTAAAGACAGTTCTAAAGCGGAGTAGTCGCATCACAGGGATTGGTAGAGAAGTGAACATTTTATTATTCTTATAGACATTCTTATCTTTGGCTCTACATTGACCAGCTTTTAACCCTTTCCTCCATAAATACGCCTTTCTATGCCTCTGTAAATATCACCTGTTGAAACCATTGTGATAAATAGAGCATTTGCTCCTATAGGAGCAAATGCTTTATTTATCACAATGGTTTCAAACTACAAAACTCTAAAAAGAATTCCTTTTCTCTAGTTAATGCTCCTTTTCGGTAGATCTATTCAAAGTGGTTGGATCTAAAAATGGGTTAAGAAAGAGTTTTTGAATACGTGAAAAATATAAAAACTGTATCAACAATTTTCATTGCCTTCTGATTACCTTCAAACTGTTTTAGACAAAATACTAGAACATTTGTTAGTACTGTGAGATAGAATAACAATGTATAATTTCTTTAGGTGGATTTGTGATAAGCTTCATGACATTTGCTGAGTGCTGTAGCTTTGACTTGTTGTGATTTCAGTTCAGTGGTCACTCGGCAGCAGTCCTGGTTTGTACAGCACAAGTTTGTTCTTCTCATGTTCACATACTTTGTTGTGCTGTGTGCTATTGGACTCATGAACTCTCAGACATTCCACAACACAATAAGACGATTGTGGCGAAACAGATGATGAACAAGGGCTTAACCTTGCCAGCAACCAACATTGAACCTGATACTACAAGGATGCTGAAACATGGTGCTCATGAATTCTTACTCCCCGGTCACAGCTTTTACTTTCCTCCAAGTAAAGTAACCACAGTCATCAGAATATAACACTTGATGATACATGTATACACTTAGCTCTTTCCCTAATGTGCATTTATGCGTGAATTTTGTCACTTCATGAATATTCATGAACTTAATTTTATAATGTAACTTAATACAGTAAAACCCCTCTAATGCAACCACTTAATGAATAAACATGGGTGTCTTTATAAACAGTTGGTTGCTTAATGCATGACAAAAAGTAATGCAGAAAACTCCTCTTGGAGCTTTCTGTATTACTTTTGTCCTGCATTTAGCTACCAACTGCATCTAGCACCTACAATTATACCTCTTTTAGGTGGTCGCATAAGCAGGCTTTTACTGTATTTAAAATGTAATATTTTCAAGGGAAGTTTTAGCTTTGACAAAAACGGTAGAATCAGCTCTATATAATTCCATAAGTAAATGGAGAAGACCCTAATCAGATGGTTCTTACAGGAGCTGTCTGTCCAGGGTCTACACTGTTTGCAAAGGTGTCTAAATGTGTATCTTTGGAGTAAAGGATTAATCCTGTATTGAGCTGCCACCTGTCTTAACTCTTTCACTGTTCTATATGTAAAAAGCAGGTGGTTGCTTAATGCAGGGCAAAAGTAATGCAGAAAGCTGCTACAGGAGCTTTCTGCATTACTTTTAACCTTCATTAAGCTACAGACCCATAATTAGACCTCTTTTTGATTGTCGCAGATTCTGTTGTAATGTATATGCTGTATGCTTCAGTAGTAGAAATCCAATGTAATTATTGGTGCATTGCACTGGTTTATTGTCTGACAGTTTTTGCTGTTTTCATTGTATTTTATTTTGCTTTACTTTACAAAGCAAAAGCAGGAGATTACCCAACAGAACCAAGATACAAATGGAAAGTGTTAATTACATATAAATACAATATTTGTTAAACAGTCATTTTAATTTAATTAACCTTTTATTCTATAAAAAACGTCTTTCTACACCTTTGCAAATGGAGTAGACCCAGATCAGACTCGTGAGCCATCTGATCAGGGTCTGCTCTGTTTGCTTATGGAATAATATCTGATTCTACAGTTTCTGCCACAGCCAAACACTTTTGTGTTTACTGGCCAATATAAAAATTTTTTTATTTAATATTCATGGTGTCATTATTTCTGACACGAATATTCACGAATTCACGGTTTATCCCTTTACTTCATGAATATTCATGTACATAAAAAAGACATCATGAATAGTAAAGCTGAATATTTACAATGACATATGGTCAACGGAAATGTTTGACGTGGCAGGCAGTGTAGAAGCAGATCTAAATTATTCCATAAGCAAACAAAGCAGTCCCTGATTAGAGCGCTATATGAGCTGTCTGATCTTGGTCTGCTCTGTTTGCAAAAGCATTAAAAGGTGTATTTATGGAGTAAAGGGTTAAAAGCACACATTGTATAAACCATTGATTAACCATTTACTTGATAATCAGGCAGTTTTACACATTTACAATCAAAGTACATCCAAATCAGACAGCTCCAGTAGCAGCTGACTGATGAGGATCTACTCTGTTTGCTTATATGTCACATAAAATTATCTACTGCTTAAAAGAAGTCTAATTTTTAGCTCACCAGAGCACAAAGAGCTCAGGGTGAGCTTTTGTGATCGCCTGATGTCCTTCGGCATTCGTCGTCCGTCGTCAAGAATTTTGACCTTTAAAAATCTTCTCCTCTGAATCTACAGGGTTCTCAGCTTTCATCTTTGGCATATAGCATCATATTCATGTCCTCTACAAAAGTTATATAAATTATGCCCCTGGGGTCAAAATTGGCCCCGCCCCAGGGGTGTCAAGTTTTCAATAGAAACATATAGTGAAAACTTAGAAAATCTTCTCCTCTGAATCTACAGGGTTCTCAGCTTTCATATTTGGCACATAGCATCATGTTCAGGTCCTCTACAAAAGTTGTATAAATTGGCCCCGCCCCAGGGGTGACTAGTTTTTTTAAGTAGACTGTTGTTCCAGTTTTCTGTTACAGACTGCTTGGTTCCTTAGTTAGGCATAGGGAAAACTTTAAAAATCTTCTTGCCAAAAACTGCATGTCTCAGAGCTTAGATATTTGGTGTATATATTTACTTAGTATACCCTTATGAATTTTGTTAATATCATAGTTCTGAGGTTAAAATTGGCCCTGACCTGTGGGTTATACTTTAAAATAGACTTCTACAGTATAAAGGTTTCCCTTGAACCACCAGCTAGCCAGCTAGTGTATTGGAGAGGTCAAGCTTAAGTTCACCTGTTCTATACTCTAGCTGTTGTCTGCTTCAGAATTATTGTCTGTCTGTTCACACTGTTTTTAATACATACCAATCATACAATTAACCCTCTTGTACGAACCACATAATTATGAAGTTACATATGTATCAGATCAGAATCCAAACTGTGCTAATTTCAGTCAAGTCATGCTTAGCACTGATAGGGTTATAACACTGAGTTTCTGTTATCTGTTAAAAATTAACACTGTCAATGGCCCTCTAGTTTTATATAGTAACATATTGTGAAACCTAAATAGTAATCTTCTTCTGAAACTGGAAGTTTCTCTGCTTTCATATTTGGCACATAGCATCATCTTGAAGTCCTCTACAAAACATACATTGTATATGAATTATGCCCCTGGGTTCAAATGAAGCCCGCCCCAGGGGTGGCCAGATTTCTATAGAAACATAGTGAAAACTTTGTAAATCTTCTCCTCTGGTTGTCTGGTGAGCGATATCAGGGCCATCATGGCCCTCTTGTTGGTCTTTAAGACAAGATAGGTGGTAGCTTAATGCATGTCAAAAGTAATGCTTAAACTTCCTGTTGGAGCGTAGTGTTTTACTTTTGCCCTGCATTAAGCAACGACCTGTTTTTAAAGATGTCAGTAAATGAATGGTCACTTAATTCAGGTTCTATTGTACATATATATTTATCTTGATTTGATATCAACATCAGTGATAATTTTTGACTTGTCTGGAAAAAAGTTGTCAGATGGATGTTAACCCATTACCTCATAGGTTATTTTTTAGACCCAACCTCTTTGAATAAACCTACCTAAAAGTAGCATTAACTAGAGAAAAGGGAAATTTTAGAATTGTGTAGTATGAAACCATTGTGATAAATAGAGCATTTGCTCCTATAGGAGAAAATGCTCTATTTATCACAATGGTTTCACAAAGTGACGTTAACATAGTCGTCAAAAGTCGTCAATATGAGGGAATGGGTTCAAATTACCATCAATTTCCATTTATTAGTTGGGGACGCCGCTTGCATAATATTTGTTGAAGACTTACAATTATTTACACGATTTGTGTTTACAGAAGGGATGTTATTTTACTTTCATTTTTTATTTCCTCTTGCACTGGTGAAATTTGAATTTGTCTCAAAGCAAAGAAATCCATTTCATTATTGCCAAGTCCTACGTACATTTATTGTTGAAGAGTTGAATGATACAAATATTGTTTACATTTTTATCCATGTTTCATATAACTGTTTTCTAGTTCCTTTGCATTTATACTGATACACAAATAATTGCAAATGTGTTCTGAACTGAAATGTAAGTAAAGAACAATGTAGAGCTTCTGCATGATTTACAACTTGCATTAACCCTTTCCCTGCTCTATGTTTATTTCAAATTTCAATACCTACTGAATATTCATGGGGAAAATAGCTATAATGAAATATGGAAGGTGAAACATTGTAGCCATTTTAGAAAATAAATAACCAGGTCTATCAAAATCTATTAAACAAACAGAGCAGACCCTAATCAGATGGTTCCTAAAGGAGCCGTCTGATCTGGCTGTACTCTGTTTTGCAAATGTATGAAAAGGCATTTATATGAAGGAAAGGATTAAGCTGCCACCTATCTGAAAGATCAGTACTGATACTAACTTTAATGTCTAGTTAACCCTTTTCCTTATACAAATGCATTTTCACGCATTTGCAAACAGAGTATACCCGGATCAGACAGCTCATTATAAGAATCTGCTCTGTTTGCTAATGGAATTTGATAGATCTATTTCTTTAGTTTCTAAAATGGCTACAATGTTCCATATTTCATTATAATTATTTTGGCCATGAATATTCAGTAGGTATTGAAATTTAGAATAAACATAGAACAATGAAAGGGTTAGGAGGTGTTTTACTGTAATTTGTTCATGTTGAAGTACACATACATGTACATGTGCTTAATCTGGGTAGTTATGAATTTTACAAATTGAAAATGATATTTGGAAGCAGAATTTGTATTCATGTCACATACAGTAGCATGACTATAAGAATCCATATGTCACATACAGTAGCATGATTGTAAGAATTCATATGTCACATCATCATCATCGGTTAGTTTAGATTAACATGCAGGTGCAGGGGCGTTTTACCACACTAGTGGGCCCCCCTCCAGACAGCTGGCTAGCTGCACGCATGGCAGATCTCACTCCTGTTCTCCAAGTGTTTCTATCATGTTGGTCGATGGCAGAGAGCCTCACATACAGTAGCATGATTATAAGAATTCATATGTCACATACAGTAGGGTGATTATAAGAATTCATATGTCGCATACAGTAGCATGATTATAATAATTCATATGTCACATACAGTAGGGTGATTATAAGAATTCATGTCACATACAGTGGGGTGATTATAAGAATTCATGTCACATACAGTAGGGTGACTATAAGAGTTCATATGTCGCATACAGTAGGGTGATTATAAGAATTCATATGTCACATACAGTAGCATGATAATAAGAATTCATGTAAGAAATAATGACATCATGAATATTTCTTTAACAGCTGTTGTTTGGTATTTGTAGAAGCTGTAGAGTTAGATTTGTTATAATTGTATATTAAGCAAACAGAGCTGACTCTGATCAGTCAGCTCTTGGGGAGCCTTCTGATCAAGTTTTTCTCTGTTTGCAAAAGTGTGAAAAAGTGTAGAGGGAAAATGTAAACCCTATCAGAGTCTTCTTCAAATTTCACTGTTTCTTTTCAATAACGTGTCACCATGGCAACTGTTTGAAGACAATTTCATCAGGATCTGAATATTTTCAAAGCTTATGAGTTAATCCATTGCATTGACAGAGATGTTATACCAACTGTCTTGAGATTAGATAGCCCATTAACCCTTTCCCTCATATAAACGCCTTTTCATGCCTTTTCAAACAGAGTAGACCTGGATTAGGGTCTACTCTGTTTGCTTATGGTTTGATATACATATGATTCAACAGTTTCTATCTGAGCCAAAATATCCTGTATTTATAGGCGATGATAAAAATTGATCTAATTAAATATTATAATGATGTAATTATTTCTCACATGAATATGCAACAGTAATACCCCCATTCCACTGAGTGGCGATTCCGCTACGCTTCGAAATTGTGGTAAAAACGCCGCGAATCGTAGCAGGAGCGACAACAACGCAGTAGAAGCGCCCTGATCATAGTAGAAGCGTAACAGAAGCTTCTGGATCGCCACTTCACGGCGATTGTTTTGACCTTGCTCAAAACAATCGTAGTGGCATCGCCGTGGACTCAAATCGCCGCGAAAGCGTAGTAAGAAATTCATGAACGCAGCAGTATCGTAGTCGCAGCGTGAGTAACGTAGCGCAATCACAGTCGCATCGCAACAAAAGCGCCGAGATATTTGTCAGCATACAAATGCTTTTTCATACATTTGCAAACAGAGTAGACCCAGATCAAACAGCTACTATGGGAGCCGCCTGATTAGGGTCTGCTCTGTTTGCTTTTAACATGATATAGATATGATGCTATAGTTTTTGTCAAAGCAAAAACATTTCTTAAAAAGGTTAAATTTTGAAAATGCACCTCATAAATATTCATAAGATCATTATTTCTTACATGGATATTGAACAGGGAAAATGTTAATGCTTGAGCCACCCCAAGAAAGACTTGGCAAAAAGAAGACCTAGATCAGGCCCAACAATGTGTTTTTCTTGATCTGGGTCTTCAAAACAATTTGATCCATTTTCTTCGGAGGATGATGGTCAACTGCTTCGAAATCAGTTTAATCACCTATTTTATATAGAAACATTCCAAAAGCGCAACAGAAGCGCAGCTCATGCGCCTTGGTTGAAGGAAGGTCGTAACAGCAACGTATTGAGCGTAGACGAAGCGTTGCCTGAAATCCCGTGTCGTAGTGGAAGCGTAGTAGAAGCGTCTTGGAGAGACATCAAGCGCCGTAGAAGCGCAGCAACATCGCGACAGGATCGTAAACAGCGCAGCGGGATCGTTATTGAAGCGTACTATAAGCGTACTGGAAACGTCCAAGTCCCAAAATTAGGCACATGACGGCGCTTCTGCGGCGATCTGGAAGTATTTGGAGAATCGCCATGAGCGCAGTGGAAGCGCCGCCCAGTGGAATGGGGGTATTAAAGGGTTAATGACTTTAAGACCTTGTAAGGGTTGCCTATACATGTATCTGCATTTACTTGATGAAACATTGTTTTGTTTTTGTTTGTTTACACAAATCTGTTAGTGACTTTTGTTCATGTAGACATTGTGGTTTTAGAACAAATGACGGTAAAAACTTTGTTGATATCACAGTAATCAAATGTATATTTTTTAAATAACATGAAAGTTTACTATGTATGGTAATTGTTTTAATGAAATGATCATTATGTTTAATTGTATTTTATAAGCATATGCATGAGAAAATCATTTAGAAGTAGACAGAATTGAAATCCTTTTAACCCATTACTCCATAGTTATTCGGACAAGAAGTAATGACATCATGAATATTAATGAACTGAATTTTTATTATGACAGTATGAACAAAATATTTTTATCATGACAGAAACTGAAGAATCAGATATACTTTGTATTATAATAATAAGCAAATAGAGCAGATCCTGATCAGGCAGCTCCTGTAGGAGCTGTCTTATCTGGGTCTACTCTGTTCGCAAAGGGTGTAGACAGGCATAACTATGGGGTAAAGGGTTAAGGCCGTTTTAGCTATTTACCTGACTACTTGTACTAGCGAGTCATCCCTATAGCCCTCTGAAATCCACTTATGTACAGTAAAACCTCTCAATAACGACCACTAAATTGTGTTAATTAGTTGGTATTTTAAGCAGGTGGTTGCTTAAAGCAATGTGAAAGTATAGGAGCGTTCTGTTTCACTTTCACCTTGCTTTAAGCATCCACATGCCTTTAACACAAAATACTTGATGTAATTAAGTAGTCGTTATAGAGAGGTTTTGCTGTAATTGTCCATGGTGCATCACATGTATAGCTCATTGTCTCAACAGGCGACTATGGGATAGCCTTTGCAAACAGTTTGAATCCAGATGAGATACCGAGTAGCTCTAACTCTAGTCAGTTTATCACTTTACACCATGATTATTTATTTAACCCTTTACCTGATAGAAGCGGCTTTTAGCGTGTTTGATTTATTCCTCCGCGGAAGAAAATAGTTCAAATTCATACAGTCATGAACATATTGCATAATAAATATTTTCTATATCCTAGTAGGTGGTAGCTTAAAGCAGGCTGAAAGTAAAGCAGAATGCGCCTTAATACAGCTAGTAAATATTCATAATAATGTTATTTCTTACATAATATTTAACAGGGAAAGGGCTAATGAATATTAAAACATATCACAATAAGAACAGGTGGTAGTACAGTAAAACCTCTCTATAACGGCCACTAAATTACATCAAGTATTTTGTGTAAAATGCAGGTGACTGCTTAAAGCAAGGTGAAAGTAAAACAGAACGCTCCTATTAGAGCATTCTGTTTCACTTTCACCTTGCTTTAAGCAGCCACCTGCCCTAATTACCAACTACAGTCAAACCTGTCTTATGTGACCTTCAGTGGGAGAAAACCAAGAGGGTCACATAAGACAGGTAGTCACATAAGACAGTCATGCAGTTTTTTCTCCAAATTTTATAACTTTATTTCAGTGGTTCTATATTATAAAAGTGAACAGAATTATGCATGTGTCTTTGGAATAAAATACACATAAATGGAATAGATGTTACGTGTTCTAAATAATAGTAATAACCTTGGACATTTAATATTTGATAATTTTATATGTGCACTGTTCAGTTTTAATTCACCCATCCTTATGAATTTCCTAATGTGAAATTAGATGCAACACGTATTTGACTGATCTTAATTATGACAAAAGCAAGAGGAGACGTTTTTACAAAAAAGAGAAAGAAAGAATGAACTGGACAAATATTCCATACTGACTTTTGGTGTTGCGTATGTATTCCTCAATTCAATTCCGTGGATATAATAATAATACATGAGTGTGTGTGTTTAATTCACGTCCAGCATCACATACACATCTGTAGACGTGTAACCAATCTTGTTTGATTTGTTTTTCACTCGTGTTACAAATAGGTGTGGTGTTTCTCGCCAGACATCAATGACACTTTTAACCCTTCACCTGCTTGTTGTGAGCGTCATGTCATGTATGCAAACAAACTGGATCTGGATGAGACGCCGAGTAACTCGGAGCCTGATCTGGATCCAAGATGTTTGATACCCAGTCAACATGTCTACAAAAAATATGTGCGAATTTGTGAAGTTTTAATACAGAAGCATGTGCAAGCTTTCGTAACAGGCAAAGGGTTACAGGATGTTGCAAATTTAAACTCGAGGTCACTCCCCTATCTGTGATTCTGGTGTGCGGTAAAAATGCCACAGGTAAAAATGCCTTAGGTAAAAATGCCATAGGTAAAAATGCCTTAGGTAAAAATGCCACAGGTAAAACGGTAAAAATGCCTTAGGTAATAATGCCTTAGGTAAATATGCCATAGGTAAAAATGCCACAGTTAAAAAAAATTTTTTTTTTATAAATTTAGATATATTGTAATATCATTTCATTATCAATCTTGGTCTATTTTTATTTAAATAATTGTATGAAAAATCGTTTTTTCATTTTGGACTCAGACAAATGTCCAAGTATTTGTTATTAGATATAAATGTTTTTATAGACCTCTGAAACGTTTTTGTTAACATGTTGTAATATCATTTCATTGCCAATCTTAGTCTATTTTTATTTCAATAATTTTATGAAAAAGTCTTCTTTTCAATTTTTGACTCAGACAAAATTTCCAAATACTTGTTCATAGATAATGTTTTTATAGACCTCTGAATTTTTTTTTTGTTAATATGTTGTAATATCATTTCATTGTCAAATATTTGTTATTGAATAATGTTTTTATAGACCTCTGGCATTTGAGGGCAGGTGTCTGGGTCAACTCTGTTTAAATAATTTATCGGAAAAATCATAAGAAACAGGTAGGTAAGATTTCAATAATGAAACAGATCTATCAAATTCCAGATCCTGATCAGACAGCTCCTATATTATCTGGATCTACTCTGTTTTTGCATTTTTGTGATTTGCAACAATAATGAAACAGATCTATTAAATTCCATTAACAAACAGAGCAGATCCTGATCAGACAGCTCCTATAGAAGCCTTCTAATCTGGGTCTACTCTAGTTTGCATTACTTGTGAGTTTTTTTATATGTAGTATGTTGCAATAGATAATACTACATTATGAAACAATAATGAAACAGATCTATCAAATTCCAGATCCTGATCAGACGGCTCCTATTTAATCTTGGTATACTCTGTTTTTGCATTAGTTGTGATTTGCCTTACTTTATGAATTTTGATATCAATTAACCCTTAGTCTCTCCAGGGAATAAAAATAAATACTGAACAGGAAAAGGGTTAATGATAAAATCTAATTATGCTGATCAGATTAAGTGCAATGTGTTAGGCTTAATCTTTTAATGAGTTATGTTTGCTGATTGAAAATAAGAATCAAAGGAACTGACCATCACTGATCTATAGGTTATTTGCAAACTGTGAAATTAAGGGTAAAAACATGAGTGGATATGTCAATTAAAGAACAAAGCTAATTGTTTTATTCAGATGATTGCCTCTTTAATAAGTATTGTTTGCTGATTTGTGTTCTTACATCAATCAATGAATAAATTATTTGATTATAGACACCATTACTCAATCAGAGCAAAAGCAATTTACATTTTAACACATTTGAATTGTCTAGTTAGATTTGCTTAAGATCTGCTTCATTCTTCTTTAAGTTGTACTGCTATCTACATCTACAGCTATCAATATCAAGTATTTCTTCAACTTGATTAAACATGGAGTTAATTCCAAGGGGTTTATATAAAAAAAAATGATTATGAAATGATATTATAACATATTTTTTTCAAATTATACAGTTTTTCTTTTATAAATTTAAAAATATTTGTTATTATTTTTATTTTTTTAACTGTGGCATTTTTACCTATGGCATATTTACCTAAGGCATTATTACCTAAGGCATTTTTACCGTTTTACCTGTGGCATTTTTACCTAAGGCATTTTTACCTATGGCATTTTTACCTAAGGCATTTTTACCTGTGGCATTTTTACCTACATTCTGTGATTCTATATGCAAATAGCTTTTAACAATCATTCACCAGGATTAAGGGAAATTTGACCAATATTTCAAAACTTGTGACCAGATGACTTGTTTTGTGTGTGTCAGCATAATAACGGTTAGGAAAGTGAAATAAAATGGATTTTTAATTGTTTTTGATTAATAGCAAAAGTTGTGGTATGTCGTAATTTGTTCCAAGATCAATGCAGGTAAGATTAAACAAATCGCCTCTAGACAAGAGAGTTAAAACTCGATAATGACCAGCAATTACAGGGTCGCTACAAACAGGCACATTAATTAGCGGATTCGGATTTCGGGAGCGGCAGTTTACGGTCGTTAGTCAGGTAACACAGGCAGGTCGCTATCCCCAGTCTCAATAAATAGGAAAATGCGTTGGGAGGAAATATTAGGATCACATAAGACAGGAAGTCGCTATTAAGGGACGGTCGCTGAGACAGTGGCCGTTATAGAGAGGTTTTACTGCAGTTTAATGCAAATTGAAAGAAATGTAGAGAGCTCATATGGGATTTTTCTGCATTACCTTCATTCTGCATTAATCTTTTAAGACCCTTTAAAGACCTGTGCTCACTGAGGAACAGTATCTTTTTCGTTTGCAAACAGTGTAGACCAAAGCAAATTACCCCATTGGAAATTGGGCGGCTTAACCCTTTAAGCCTTTCATACTGAATGGACTCAATTTGTTAACCCTTTACCTGATAGAGACCCCTCTTCAAGCCTTTGCAAACAGTAGACCCAGATCAGATGATGCTTATTGAGCTGTCTGATCAGGGTCTGCTCAGTGTGCTTATTGAATTATATATAGACCTGACTTTAAGAGTTTGTGCCACAGCCAAAAAATCCTGTATTTAATATGTTCCATTTTAAAAATTCAAGTAATAAATATACATGCCATTAGTTCTTACATGAACATTCTTGAGGTAAAAGTTTAAACATTAATGGTCTTCCACTTTGAGATTCACTTTTAGTTTGTTGTGATGAAGAAAATCAAATTTAAATACTCTTTTATTAATAATCTTTATAATCTGTGATCCATATGATTGTGAATTTTTGTTAAGAAATTTACCGGTATCCATATGTTTGTGATAAAATTGTAGTTAACCATTTACTCCATAAATACGTCTTTCTACACCTTTGCAAACAGAGTAGACCCAGATCACATGGCTCCTATAGGAGCATCTGCTCTTTTTGCTTATGATATATAAATCTGATTCTACAGTGGGCATCAGGACGAAGTTTTTCCTGATTCATACGTCACTATAGAAATTGTGTTAATTAATATTCACGATGTCATTATTTTTTACATGAATATTTATGGAGTAAAAGATTAATAGCTTTTCTGTTGTCAGAAGAGAAAACAAGGAAAAGTTTTTGTCTTATGAACTTTGTCAGTGCTCTGCAAGAACTATAATGTTGTCTATAAATTCAATCGAAAGACTTTCTTACCCAGTTGTGTCAAACAATAGGCATGTATTGTTTATGTATTTTGCTTCTGAATAAGACTATATTAATGCATATGCAGAGGTGGCCAGTAAAAGACAATTCAGCATCTGATCTGATTTTAAAATTGTAGCACAAAGCATTTGCATGTATGTAGATAAACTTGCATCACGATGTCCATTGTCACACCATTTTAACCATTTCAGTGAGGGAAAGTCAAACGAGTCTAGTAAGTCTGACATTTGTTTTTATTTATACATGAACTGGTATGAAATCCTGTTTATAGTTTATTTACTGTATTTTTGTTAGCTGGGCATATGTTACAAATTTATTTGTTCATAATATGTAATCATTATGGTGACTTGAATCAATCAATAAAAGGTTAAATTGGTTATTATGTTGATTCATAATGTGTGTTTCCTGAACACTTCCCCTATTCTATTTTTATTGCAAATTTTAACACCTACTGAATATTCATGGACAAAATAGTTTTAATGAAATATGGAAGGTGAAATATTGCAGCCATTTTAGAAAGTAAAGTAACAGATCTATTAAATTTATTAGCAAACAGAGAAGACCCTGATCAGATGGCTCTTACAGGAGCCATCTGATCTGGGTCTACTCTGTTTGCAAATGTGTGAAATGGCATTAACCTGAAGGAAAGGGTTAATATTTACTCCATATTCCACCTGATAATGCCTTTGCAAACCGTGTAGTCCCAGATCAGACAACTGTAGGAGCCATCTTATCAGGATCTGCTTCCAATTGCAAACAGAGCAGACCATGATCAGACGGCTACTCTAGGAGCCGTCTGATCTGGGTCTACTCTGTTTGCATATGGTATAATACAGTTTCTGCTACAGACAAACTTTATGTTCATATGCCATTGCAGAAGTTCATATAATTAATAACCATGTCAATATTTCATACATGCAATAATAGCCCATCATTATTTAATGGTAGAGTCAATTTTTGTATGAAGGGACTAGAATTACCTGAGAATGTTGAATGATAAACTACATATTGTGATCAGAGGTTTCCAGCTTGACCCTCTGAACTTGGTCTACAGTCTGCACTGTTTGCAAGTGACAGCTAACTCTCAGTGTCTGCCAAAGCCACAAAACTGTGTCCTTACACCAGTATAAAAATTCAGCTTATTAATGCTTTACTCAATAAATATACATTTGCAACCAGAGCAGACCCAGATCAGATGGCTGCTATAGGAGCCGTCTGATCAGGGTCTGCTCTGTTAGCTTATTAAATAATATAGATCAGATTTTAATGGTTTCTGTCATTGTCAAACATTCATATGTTCATGTCATTGTAAAAATGAAAGTTATTAATATTCATTATTTCTTACATTAATATTTATGAGGGAAATGGTTAATGTTCATGAAATTATACCTATTTGTACTTTAAGAGATTGTTCCTGAATTAAAGAAGAAGGTATTAGAGACAATTTTTAGCTCCACTTTTTCAAAAAGTGGAGCTATTGTCATGACCCTCTCGTTGGCGTTGGTGTTGGTCAACCTTTTTGTTAAGGTCCTTTTCTCAGAAACCATCAAAGATATTTGGTTCATATTCTGTATGTATGTTTACTATCACAAGGGGAACCCATTTCACAAGGATAGGTAACCCTAAAATTAATTTTGCCATAGTTATGCCCCTTTTTCAACTTAGAATTTTCATTGTTGGTTAAGTTTTATGTTCAAGTCCATGTCTCAGAAACTGTCCAAGATATTTGGTTCATCTTTGGTATACATATTAACTATTACAAGGGGGACCCATTTCACAAGGGCAGGTAACCCTAAAAGTAATTTTGCTGTTGTTATCTCCACTTTCTGACTTAGACTTCCACTACACTATCCAGCACTAAAGAAAATGGAGTGTGCTGTCCAAGGACAGCTCTTGTTTTATATGCCCTGGCATGAGAAGCCACGGGTGTCTTTTTCTCAGTGTAGGAAGCACATTTTTTGTAAGGTAAAATATAGTATTTACTTTTTGTGCTTGAGGATGGATATCTGAACTTTAAATGCATAGATAATTGTAACTGGGTGTTCTTATAAAGAAACGTACCTGCTCAGACCCGTGATCGAACCTTCGTCCCCAGGTTCACAGTCGTGCATTATACCACATCGCCATAAAAGCGCGCTTGTACAGCAAGGCCGTACAAGTGATGATAAACCTACACACTTTGACAAATGTAATATGGTGAAAAAGTTGTGACTCGATCTCGACTGGGACTCGAACCCAGGGCCTCTGGCTTACCATGCCAACACTCTACCGACTGAGCTACCAAGCCACGCAGTAAAGCCTATCAACTTATTTCACCACAATCTCTACCCGGCTACACGTACATACTCCCCAGCAAGTTGAAATTCGGTCCGAATTTCTATGGGCATCAGACCGACTGGGAATCAAACTCGGGGCTCATACAGTTACAGTCCCATCTTGGGCGCCAAATGTAACTGGGTGTTCTTATAAAGAAACAGACCCGGGGTCGATTCCGTGTCGCCAGGTTCGCCGTCGTGCACATTAGCATGTCGCCATAAAAGTGTGCTTGTATAGAAAGGCCATACAAGTGATGATAAACCTACACACTGTGACATAACTAATACATATACATGTATACATTTGAAATGATTGCACATTTATGTAACAATTTTTCATAGGCATGCTTATTTATGTCACAGGGTGTAGTTTACCTACATGTATCAACATTTGTAAAGCCTTGCTGTGCAAGCCAGCTTTTATGCGATAGAGTACTTGACTAGGAATCTTGAAGTCTAGGGTTTGATCCCCACACCGACAGGTATACTCTCCCTTAGAGAAACCCTGGTTTCATTTAAGTAAATCAAACTCTTTTTTTTTCAAAGTTTCGAAAGAAATGGAAATTTAAGGAAGTATAAAAAAGTCTGATGCATATATAATGTAGACTATGCCTTCATACATGGAATGTCTGAGTGCACCTATCAGTTTTTCTTGCTAAGCACTTTTTTCCTTGAATTTTAGAATCAAGATTTTTGTACAAAAGCATACTAAGCGTATGAAATATGTGTTTTAAAAAATTGCTTCCACTTTCCATATGACTGTATTTCTTGATTTACAGCTTATTAAGAACATGATAGAGAGGGGTTTATCTGAATCCAGGATGGGGTCCTGCAGCATGGCCATTTAGACTTAAGTAACCCGAGAGGATAAGCTTCAGGACATATTATATCAACACTTAAAAAATAATAAATAATTAAACATATCGCATGAACAAAAAATATAATTTTGAACCGTGAAAATGCAGCTGTCTATCCCGCCCAGTCGGCGTTTTAGCGTGATTCTTAATTTTAAGGAAGGTAACTCTGGATAGTTAATAACAAAAATATCCCGGATACTCGTAAGTAGTCAACATGGTTTTCTTACGGTAGTTTCCTGCCGATGTCAAGACAGTAGTAATGTAATAAAGCTCGTAAGAAAGAACTTCTCTGCTGATTATACTGCACGACTTTTTGCAAGCTTACCCACAATTTAAGATTTTTTTTCACAGAATAACTAGTATCCGGACACACGGTGTTTCGGACTAAATGTTGTAGTTTTTTTTGTACGGCTGCATACTAGGTTGACGTTCTAGTAGTCAAAATGGCAAGTAGCTTCTTTGTATTTCGGATTAAAAACAGAAGGGAAACTATGTGAATATTAATTATGTATTTACATTTATTCCTACTGTACATAGCTTAATTGGTATGGATCGAATGCCATTCTGCCATGCTAATTGCTAAATACAATTTGCCAATTGCTCAATGCTAATTGCAGAATGCCAATTGCGAAATGCCAGATGCAAAATGCCAGATGCTTAATGTCAAATGCTAAATGCTTCTTTTGTCTTATTTTTAATAAAGGAATAATGGGATGCCGCTCAAAATATCACATTTACCTTTGCTTTTAATCCTGAGGTTTACGGACGTTTCGCTACACAGCGTTTCGCTACCTTGACCATTTCGCTACCCTGACCATTTCGCTACAGTCATTTCGCACCCTTACTGGAAGTCATTTCGCTACCCAGTCACCCAATTAATTATAATTATTCACAGATTTAATTGATTTGGATGATAACAGTTTAACAGATGAAAAAGATACCTTTACCAATTTGAAATACCGAGCGTAACAGCATAGGCAAACAGTTTGGATCCGAATGAAACGTTCACAGTAAATTGGTTAATTCGCATATAAGATATAGCTGTTCGGAAATATGTTCAACGTAAGTATATCACAAAATTAAGAGAATATTTGAAACTTTAGAGCAGGTAAATGGTTAACAGACCTTAAAGTAAAAGTTCATAAATAATGATTGCGTTTTCAAGTTTTCATGTGATCGTAATACTCTGTATGTATATCAAAGATTCAACATATTTTTCTAGTCTGAACTCTTTAGTATTTTTTATCATTTATAATTAACAAAATGCATTGGCGTTTGTCTTACAGTGAAGCCTATATATGTTATTCCCACTAGCAGTATTTACAAGCCATTGTTATCGGCTTATCGGCGGTACCTGTGATCGCTGGATGGACAATATTGATTGGCACGTGTAATTACGAAAGCAGCGGGTGACTTAATTCAATCAGCAATATCACAGAGGCACCGATAATGACACGTGTATTATATTTATATTTAATCTAATATTTTTGTTGTGATTATCATCATGTTTTATTATTATTATTATTATTATCATTATGTATTTCACAAAGCCGATAATATTTCTTATCGCTTAAACTTTTATTTATTAAGCTACCATCTCACTGTATTCGTATACACTATACATTAAGAAAACAAAACCTGATATAAGCGGTATTGATATAAGCACATGTGTCATTCATTTAACACTCTGGTTACTACAGTAAACCCCCGCTAATGCTACCACCTCAAAGAGGTATAATTATGGGTGATATATGCAGATCGTAGATGTAGACAGTAGCTTAATGCTGGACAAAAGTAATGCAGAAATGACATACATGAGCTTTCTGGATTACTTTTGTCCTGCATTAAGAAGCCACCTGCTTATAAAGACGCCCATATTTATTCACTGAGTGGTCACTTTAGATTGGGTTTACTGTACATTGACGAGTAAGAGTAGACCTGCCAAGCAACGGCGAAAGACCCATCATTCATCCTCTAACATAACACTTTCTTTTTCTTTTTGGTATCTGAATATAAATATTTATTATATGTTAATAAATTCGACTCTCAAATCACTAACCATCCCGCAACAATATTGGTTTTCCTAATAAATTCGGTAGGTAGCGAAACGTACAGGTAGCGAAATGTTCAGGGTAGCGAAATGACTTATCGGTGGGTAGCGAAATGACTGTAGCGAAATGGTATGGGTAGCGAAATGTCTGACAACCAATCCTGATAGTCACAAATATGTTCACACTCGTACTTTCGTTTTAGGTCGCCAGTATGGCAACAGTACATGTACACGGTTGAAACAAATTTACGGATATCTGAAAAAGACTTTGAACAAAATTTTTATGCCCCCCAACGTCTGGCATATAGTAATCGCATTGTCCATCTGTTCTCCCATCCGTCCGTCCCAAATTTCATGTCCCTTCTATAACTTTTTTATCTGTGAATGGATTTCAAAATAACCAGGCACAAATGTTCACCACACAAAGACGTTGTGTCGCGTTCATATCCCTTGTCCATGGGTCAAATGTCAAGGTAATCCTTCAGGGTCAAAGGTCAGGGACATAGTGTTTCACAAACAAATCTTATTATTTTTACTTTTATTTTTTTTAAAACAATTTTAAAAATGTGAAACTCCTAAAAAGCTAAGTCTCCATTCTGTAAGGACTTTAAACCGGTGAATGAGAATTGACTCACTCGCCGAAATCTAAAGGACATACAATGTATATAAATTTGGTTTAATCCTTTGGATATTAACAATTTACACATTTTTCAAGTTGTTATACTTTGCATTGACAATGTCCAAGTTTTTACCAGAAGTAGGGGGACTGTAACCATTTGATCTGAGTGGTGATTCGTCTGCATTAGCACAAAGATGGAAGAGATCATTTCAGTAATGCAGAAGGACATTGTGTTACGAAAGTTGAACAGAAGAAAGCTTAATTATTGCACAACGCTGCAATGGCTGTCCAAGATATTTTTGACACTTTGCTTGAAGGTGACAGAAGTAAGGTCTCTGCAAAGGCTGTCAAATCGTTAGACGATTACTTTATGCCACAGTCCAATATTCCATATGAAAGACATATGTTTCGTCAGTTAACACAAGAATCGACAGAGACAGTTGAGCAGTTCATAACACGTCTAAGACAGAGAGCTGAAACTTGTAAATTCACAAATGCTGATGAGCAAATTCGCGACACAGTTGAGCAGAAATGTTTTTCTGCGCGCCTACGTAGTAAATTATTGGAGAAAGGAACCGATTTAACTTTGGTGACTTTGCATGAATTGGCCAGAACTTATGAAACTGCAGTCACAATAAATGAAAATGGAAGGAGTTTAGGAACGAGTTCAGAGATTAACTATCAAACCAAGTTTTAAACGGAGAGGTCAGACAAATTCAGACATGGAGTGTTACAGGTGTGGAACATATGGCCAAAGATCCAAAATGCCCAGCAAAAGACAAACGCTGTCGGAAATGCAAGAAGGTGGGACATTTTGAGAGAAAATGCAAAAGCGCCAACCCAGTGATACCTAAAAAGAAAGTTTGTCATGTCACTAACGACTCTAGCAGTGAAGATGAAACACAAGGCTTTACATTCAGTATTTATGACAGGTACCCAAAAACAACATCCATTTCAGTACAAATAGGTGGGGTTGAGACAAAAATAATCATTGACTCTGGATCTAGTAGTAACATTGTGGACAGAAACACATGGGAATATCTCAAATAAAACAAATTCAAGTGCACTAATGAAAAAAGGAACACATTTCTCTATGCTTATGGATCCAAGCAAGCTCTGACAGTAGCAGGAATGTTTTGGGCAAATCTAAAGTACCAGGACAGAATCGTGAATAATGTAGAATTGGTAATAATCGAAGGAAAAGGTAAATCGTTACCGGTACTTAGTTGTGACACTCCTATGAAACTAGGAGTGCTGAAAATTGTCAGAAATGTTGAATCAGACTACCAGAGTGCTGAACAATTGTTTGAGAAGTACAGTGATGTTTTTGATGGGCTAGGGAAATTGGAGGATTACCAGCTCAAGATTCCAATCGCTAATGAGGTGGAACCAGTTGTACAAAACACCAGACATATTCCATACAACTTAAGGGACAAACTCAGCAAAAAGTTGGACGAGTTAGAGGCAAAGGACATAATTGAACGTGCACATGTGGAAGGACCAATTTCATGTGTATCACTGATTGTAATTGTACAAAAACCAGATGGAGATATCAGGATATGTTTAGATATGAGACAGGCAAACAGTACTGTAAAACTGGTGCGACATCCAATTTCAACGGTAGACGAAGGTCTACAAGACCTCAACCAAAGTAAGATATTTAGCAAACTGGACATTAAAATGGCTTACCATCAAATAGAACTTTCAGAAGGATCCCGTGATATCACTACATTTACTACTCACAATGGATTATATCGTTACAAGAGGTTGTTGTTTGGAGTTAGTTGTGCCAGTGAAATATATCAAAATATTATGCAACGTGAAATATATCAAAATATTATCTAACAAGTTATCAGTGGTTGTAAAGGGGTTAAAAACATCATGGATGATATTTTGTCCATAGCAAAAATATGGAAGACCATAAACGCCATCTTGAAAATGTCTTGAGGGTGTTGAGAGAGAAAGAGAGGGTTGAAACTCAATATATAGGGATAAGAGATAGTTTTTCATGAGTAAACTCATATTCATGGGCCATCAGCTGTCTGATCAGGGTGTTGGTCCAACTAAAGCTAGGGTAGAAGCTGTAACAAATGCATGAGAACAGAGAAATGCGTCTGAAGTCCGAAGTTTTCTTGGTTTAGTCAATTACAGTGCAAGATATATTTGCGACCTAGCAACAATAGCCGTGCCATTGCGTGAACTGACAAAGAAAGGGTCAAAGTCCAAATGGGGTTCGAAAGAACAAACAGCTTTCGATGAGCTGAAGAAACGCTTGTCTAGAGTTCAAACGTTGGGTTACTATGACAAAAATGCACCGACGAAAGTCATTGTATATGTTTTAAGTCCGGTAGGTCTAGGTTGTGTTCTTGTTCAAGAACAAAATGGTGAAAACAGAGTTATTCATTATGCAAGTAGAAGTTTGTCGGATGTAGAACATCAATACTTACAAACTGAACAAGAAGCTCTAGCGGTAGTTTGGAGTTGCAAAAGACTCAGTGTTTATCTGATAGGTATAGAGTTTGAGTTGTTGAGTGATCACAAATCACTAGAATTCATATACATGTATAGGAAAAAGTCGAACACATGTGCGCGTATTGAACGATGGGTTTTGAGACTTCAGTTGTTCAATTTCAAAATCAAACACATTACAGGTTCAAAAAAT
The DNA here is from genome assembly GCA_963576725.1 of Azorinus chamasolen. Lineage (NCBI taxonomy): Eukaryota > Metazoa > Mollusca > Bivalvia > Cardiida > Solecurtidae > Azorinus > Azorinus chamasolen. The sequence continues at coordinate 30,250,971 of OY755239.1, read as the reverse complement.
ATTGTAGATTGGTTTTCTAGATTGTCAGGGAAACATTCTGCAAGGCAATCCGAGGATTCGGATGAATATGTAAAATTTGTTGCACATGAAGTGACGCCATCAGCAATGAAGTCATGAATATTTATTAGCAGAATTTGAATAATGACACATGTGGTACAGGATATTTTGGTATTGGTCAAAACTGAAGATGTATAATTTCATAAGCAAACAGAGCAGACCCTGATCAGACGACTCCTATAGGAGCAATCTGATCTGGGTCTTCTCTGTTTGCAAATGTGAGAAAAGGAGTTTATATGAGGGAAAGGGTTAAAATAGGAAGATTTTGAACTAAAATCTATAGACATTATTCAGAGGTCCAGATAAGATGCGTAAATTTATATATTTTCAAGAATAGTTAATTGTTTTCTCCACCAAACCCTATACTGTGACCACTCTTTAGAATTGTCTCTTCGAGATGTTTCTAAAGAGTGGTCAGAGTATAGGGTTTGGTGGAGAAATGACGATTTTAGTATTTGAATACGCACCTTTATCTGTACATAGCTCTGTTATTATTTTACAGCTTCCATGACAGCTATAGTACCAGTCAGCCTTTGAAGTGAAAAGTGATCTGTAATTTAATACATACTTGATAACAGACTAATGGCAGGACCTGGTCAGCATTATCCAATTACATCACAAGGCTCACTGTCTGGACCCATCATGAGTTCTCAGGGCTCTGTAGGTGGATATGGGCAAACTCAGACAGGCCCAAATACGAGCCTGCCCCATCAGCAGTCATTCCCGTCTCCCATGTCATCATCAACACAACAGGTAGGGTAAAAAATAGATTAATGTTTAGTGTTAGTGAAAGACGATGCTTGTTGTGAAACATTTTCTGTTTTAGATACTCCATATGATCAGATCATTTTCATGTTATCATTTGCAGATTCGATTCTGTGGGACTGGAAAAGAATTCATGTTAAAGAGTATAGTAAGGGACAAATCATTTGTATTGCGAAAATTTGATTGCTTGGAAATTCAACAAAAACTCTTCTGCACTTTCAACAAAATCTGCTGTACAAATCAGTTATGGAGTACACATTTTGATGGACCTGTAGGTCAGCTATTACACAGAAAACATTCTCTTCCTTTTTCACTTTCGACTGACCTGCACTGTGAACACTGAATTGATATCTAAACACGTACTGTGAACACTCATTATACCAGCATTTGTTACAATGGCATGCACCCTCGTTATACCGGCAATATGCATTGAAACAAAATTACCGTTAAGTCTTTGAAACAACCACTGAATAAATATGTGCAATGCCAATAAGACGGATGATTGCTTAAGGCGTTCACCTGTTGGTACTAGTTTAAAACTGGCCATATGGTTCCTTTCACATTTAAACTCGTTATAACGGCTAACTCGTTATACCAGCAAAATGTCGGGGAAAAAACACCTCCGTTGTAACGAGGGTTCACTGTATGTTGTTTCAAAAGTGATTTAATTCAATTGGTTTTTGGCTGAAGCTGTGTGTTGGTATCTGTAAAAATCAGCAAAGTTTTCCGTCTCTTAAAAAGTTGGCGGTTTTCTAAAGATTTAGGGGTATTAAGACGTCACTAGTATTTATTTGAATATTCTGTTGGAATATGGGTTGTAAGCATTAATTTAACTCTCACCCTGTTGCATACTCCTGTTAGAAAAATAATGAATATGAATATTAGATGAATTTATATAATGTAAAATTTCGAGGGATTTTTTTTGTTTTGGCAAAAACTGTAGAACCAGATCTATATCATGTCCTAAGCAAACAGAGCAGATCCTGATCGGATGGCTCCTACAGGATCCATCTGATCTGCATCTACTCTGTATGAAAGGCATGAAAAAGTTTTTATACATTGTATAAAGAAAAGATTTAATGAAATGACTAGATGTACAACTTCTAGTATTTATTGATTTATATGCAAAAATGAACAGAATATAACTTTAACACATTATCCCCTAGTTTTTTTGCGCATCTATAAAAGTCACTTTATGAAACCATTGTGATAAACAGAGCATTTGCTCCTATAGGAGCAAATGCTCTATTTATCACAATGGTTTCAAACTACAAAATTCTATATTTTCCCTTTCCTCTAGTTAATGCTCCTTTTCAGTAGATACATTAAAAGAGGTTGGGTCTTAAAATGGCTCAGGAGAGAATGAGTTAAACAATGGAAAGCCTGTTCAATTGTCATATTTGCAATAACAATGAGAGTCTAAACTGTTTACAATGCCACATACTGAACATATCTTGGGGAAACTCCTTTTAAACACTGATTAGGGGGGGGGGGGGGGGGGGGGGGGGTGAAGATACAAGAACAAAATGAAAATGAAAAAGGTGTTACAGGAGACAAATTTAACCGTTTATTCCATGAATATTTATATTAGTAAAAGAGACATCATGAATATGTAGCAGAGTGTAAATTATCATACATTTACTTATAATGTAGGTTTAAGGTTAGACAACTCATGTTGATACCAATTCAATGCTGTGGATTATCTTCTCTTACTTTTTACTTTTCTCCCTTTCCTATCTTTATCTTGTTCTATTTTTAAACTTGACTGACCACTGGATAGACTGACCTTTGACATGAGTTTTAGAGAATTTGAGCGGGTCAATATACAGTAAAACCTCTCTATAACGGCCACTAAATTACATAAATTATTTTGTGTTAAAAGCAGGTGGCTGCTTAAAGCAAGGTGAAAGTAAAACAAAATGCTCCCATAAGAACACTCTGTTTCACTTTCACCTTGCTTTAAACAGCCACTTGCCCTAAATACCAACTAATTAACACAATTTAGTGGTTGTTATAGAGAGATTTTATTGTAATTGTTTATACAGTTTCTGCCATGACCAAAGTTTCCTGTTTTCATATTAAAACCAATTTTAAAAATTAATCTAATTATTGTTCTTGATGTTATTATTTCTTACATGAATATTCATGGAGTAAAAATCATTAACATACATGACTATTCATCAGATAAAGGTTAACTAGGTATTATGTTATACAAGATTCTCTAATTCATATATTTCAGCCCCCACAAATGATGTCACCTACAAAGTCCGTTAATTCTGTGTCACTATGTAAACTGGGGCAAGAAACTAACCAAGAACTGGTCAACAGGTTGTTAGATGTTTTCAGGCAGTTGAAAACAATGCAGGTATGATTATATGATAGTTAACCCTTTCCCTGTTCTATGTTTATTCCGAATTTCAATACCTATTGAATATTCATGAGCAAAATAGTTATAATGAAATATGGAAGGTGGAATATTGTAGCCATTTAAGAAAGTAAAGAAACAGATCTATCAAATTCCAATAGCAAACAGAGCAGACCCTGATCAGACGGCTCCTCTAGGAGCCGTCTGATCTGGGTCTACTCTGTTTGCAAATGCGTGAAAACACGTTTCTATGAGGGAAAGGGTTAAACATAATTTCTGTCATTTTTATTTCATGATGTAAACATTTCTGCAAATATCAATCTAAATCAAGCAAACAGGGAATTCATAAAAAAGCCAGGGGAGACCCTGAGACAGCTCCTATATGAGCTGTCTGATCATGGTCAGCTCTGTTTGCTAATGGAATTTGAAATGTTTTTCTCCAACATATAGACACCTTTTTACACCTTTTGCAAACAGAGTAGACCATGATCAGATCCTGAAAGAGCCATCTGATCAGGGTCTGGTCTGTTTGCTTTTGAAATTATACAGGTCTGATTCTACAATTTCTCCCAAAGGAGAAAATAACATTATGAAAACAGCTAATATATCTTCATGATGTCATTATTTCTTACATGAATATTGAACATGTAAATGGTTAAATGTTGGAAATGTTTACAGCTACAATTATAAAGGAATATCTGTTGTGACGTTGGCAAAAGTTTGAATGCAGATGAGAAACTTGTTAGCAGAACATCAGGTCAGGATTCAAACTACATGTATACACAGTAGAACCTTTATTAACCCATTCCCTCATATTGACGACTTTTGAAGACTCTGTAAAAGTCACTTTGTGAAACCATTGTGATAAATAGAGCAATTGCTCCTATAGGAGCAAATGCTCTATTTTATCACAATGGTTTGAAACTACAAATTTCTAAACATTTACTTTTCTCTACTTAATGCTCCTTTTCAGTAGATTTATTTACAGAGGTAGGGTCTTAAAATTGCCTATGAGGTAATGGGTTAAGGAGCCATCAAAACAAGTCTAATTATGGGTCTGTGAAGCAGGTGGTACTTTAATGCAGGTCAAAAGTAATGCAAAAAACTCCTATAGGAGCTTTCAGCCTACTTTTGCCCTGCATTAAGCAACCACCTGCTTTTTAACACTCCTATATTCAAGAAATGAATGGCTGCTTGCATAAGACAGGTTCTACTGTAGCGTTTGGGTTTCACTTTTAACCTTACTCTGATAGAGGCACCTCCTGACACCTTTTCAAACAGAGTAGACCGAGATCAGACAGCTCCTATAGGTGCACTCAGATCAGGGTCTGCTCTGAGTGCTTATGAAATTATATATCAGAGCAAAAGATAACAGTGCATACACAAATACTAAAATCGTCATTTCTCCACGTAACCCTATATTGTGACCACTCGAAGAGACAATTCTAAAGAGAGGTCACAACATAGGGTTTGGTGGAGAAAAAAAGAAGTTATACTTGAAAATATTTTAATTTATGCATCTTATCTGGATCTCTGTATATATCGGGTTAAACATTTTCTGCTATGGCCAAAATATTCTGTGTTCATTTGCAAGTTCAGCCAATAAATATTTATGTCATTATTTCTTACATAGATATTCATCAGGTAAAGTGCAAACAGAGTAGACCCAGATTAGTGGGCTACAATACTGCTTTCTTTGCTTATGGCATAATATAGATCTGATTAAAAAATTCCCATGTTCATATACAAATATAGATTTTCAGATAATAAATATGCTTGATGTTATTATTTCTTACAGGAATATTAATTCATGGTAAAGGATTAAAGATAAAGAAATGTTTTATCTATTTTCAAGCTGCCCAATGGGGCAAACAGCAACATGTATCAAGAAAAGCGTATGAAGATGGACGAGAGCCTGAGGCAGCTGAGTATGAACTTCCGTAAATTGCGGGTCATCTATGACAAAGTTTCGGAGCTCATAAATGACCCTGACAACCCAGAGGAGGTGAGTTTGTAGTATTAGAATATGAGATGGTGTTGCAGGGTATATTAGTTACCTTGAACTATAGCTCTAGTGTAGTGATTTAAATATGGAGAGGTGATACATACTTAGGTATGTGCTTACTCAGTGACTTACAAATATGCACATATCTTCAAGATTTTACAGTAGTGGTGCTCTTTGTCACACTGATGCTATACATGTATGTATGTGCATGCCTCTGCCCTCTGGCCATTGAGTACATGTCTTTAATTTCTTAGGCCAATTACTTTACAATTTGGCACATACCTTAATCATGAGTTGAAGTAACACATACAAGAATCACACTAGCATCATCAGTTGTGGCAAATTGACTTTACATGTTGCTGTTTACTTACAAAGTAAAACCGTTTGATGGAATCTCTTTTGACATTCAGTGTCTCTGAAATTTTTTAATAGTGCAACATAAATTTGACACACCAGTTTTGAAATCCAATGGAATCTCATTAAGTCATGACATTTCTTTCCTCTTATTTTCTGCAGTTGGTCTATTATTCCTTGCAGAAGGCAGAGGGATATTGTTTTGGCATACGTCCTGGAGTAATATCTCAGAAACGGTTTTAGTTTTTCATTGAAACTTTGTGTAAATATTTAATACCATAATAGAATGTGGGCCTGAAAGTATTACTCAAGTTGACCTTGGAACACAGGAGTTATGGCCTTTTGTTTGCCAAAAATGTAACATTTTTGCATGTCTGGAGCAGTTTCTCAGAAATTGTATGAAGTTTTTCAATGAATGTTAAGTAGCATAAGGACATGCGGCTCTGCAGGTATCATTTATATTGACCCAGGAGCACCAGAATTATGGCCTTTTGTGTGCAAAAATGTAACTGTTTTGTCTGTCTAGAGCCATTTCTCAGAAACTAATTGGAATTTTTTCTATGTAACTTTTTGAAAATGTTCAGTAGCATAATGACATGTGGCTCTGCAAGTATCATTTATATTGACCAAGGAACACTAGAGTTATGGCACTTTGTTTGCGAAAAATGAAACATTTTTATCTGTCCGTAGCCATATCTTAGAAACTATATGGAAGTTTTCTACGAAACTTGGTGTTAATGTTTTATAGAAAAATAAGTTCAACGCAAGATGGCAAGAAAAAGAAATGACTTTGACATTTGGTAAAGAAATGATATAAGTGATAATTGGTGATGATTTCGTGAAGCTGAAAGTAAACCTTCCCGGGGAGAGGTCCTTGTATAACACTGCAAACTTTGTTCCAAACAAATGAGTTATGGAACACGCGGCTGCGTAGCCTTCGAGAACCATCTGAAAACCACTAAACATGTTCAGTGTTTGAAACAGCGGTTTTAACCTGTAATATCAAGTGTTACTCACCAGAAAGTGGTGTCTGTCAATAGCTATTCATAGCTAATGTTAAAGGAACTGGTCAAGATGTACCGATTCAGAAATTTTATACATGTATTTTGTGATTATTATACAGTTTAATGAATTAGAACATGTTTTATGAAAAAATAATGATTTTGAATGTGAACTTTGACTAGAAATTGTGACTATAAATGAGTATAAAAAGGTGAACTTTGGCTAGAAAGTTAACTAATGTTAACTGTTATAATACCATACCGACTTTAAATAAAATTTTGTATCTTTATCTGTGATCACTGAGTTCTATTTGTTTTCGTTTTTAAAACCTGTGAGTTTTTATTGCTTGTGTTGGACAAGAAATCTTCTCCTCTGAATCTACAGGGTTCTCAGCTTTCATCTTTGGCACATAGCATCATCTGTAGGTCCTCTACAAAAGTTATATAAATTAAGCCCCTGGGGTCAAAATTGGCCCCGCCCCAGGGGTGGCCAGTTTTCAATAGAAACATATAGTGAAAACTTTGAAAATCTTCTCCTCTTGAACTGGAAGGTTCTCAGCTTTCATATTTGGCACATAGCATCATGTTCAGTCCTCTACAAAAGTTATATAAATTATGCCCCTTTGGTCAAAATTGGCCCCACCCCAGGGGTGGCAAGTTTTCAATAGAAATGTAATGGGTGGGGAGGTATTTGAATATTGTACAATGTTCCTAAAATCTCTTGGGTATTTTGAATAGGCAACTTGTTTACATTATTCATCAATGCATATTAGTAATCTATGTATTTAACTTTATTCAGATTTGTTAACCCATTTCAATTAACAACATTCTGTATATAATACAGTTGTTGTACACTTTAACAGGACGGGCATGTTGAGTTCTTAAATTAGAAAGATCTTGTATATTGTTAATGGTATGTCTAGACTTCAGTATATAGGTGGCATTTTAGAGACAGAGGGAGTTAGTGGTGTTTAGGCTTCTGTGTACTGGCATTTAACCCTTTCCCTATTCAATAGTCATGTAAGAAATAATGACATCATGATTATCAATTAGATTAATTTTTATAATGGCATATGAACACAGTGGTAAACGGACCGTAGCCCACCCGGACTGTAGCCCACCAGTCCTTTTCGCCCCTATTTCTCTATGGGTGGACAGTTCCCCCCCCCCCCCCTTGGTAATATATCCATGGGGAAGATTAGCCCACTCAGACAGTAAACCCCTCAATATTATAATTGATGTTTGCCGGCATGGACAGTAGACCCCTCAATATTATAATTGATGTTTGCCCACGCAGACAGTAGACCTCTCGATATTATGATTGATCTTTGCCCGCCCTGATAATAGACTCCTCGAGAGTATAATTGATGTTGATTCACACTCCAAATTAGTTCAAAATCTGCTTTTCTTACTGGTTCTGTGCATCTTTATGATACAGAAAACAAGCCTTTGTCGGACCAAGGATGTTTGGCCCCTAATTATCTAAATTAGAATGTTTGTTTGCGTGTTACAGTACAATGTTTGATTAATCATTGATAATTACATGGATTGTTAGTGTTAAAATATAAGCACAAAACCAGAATTTGATTCTGTAATATGAACGAGTTTTATTTTTTATCCCAATTTTATTTCTATCAATAAAAGACGAACGCTGCTTTCAATATGTTCACTTCCATTGTCGGGCCAGGTATAAACTTTTAGCCGAATTCGTTTCCCTGATACAATTGATACAGGAATGTTTTACTTTGAGTTATTTGTCATTTGCTCTGTACCAACATCGATTTATGCTGTCAGTTAGAGTTTCTCAATATAAAGCAAATTAAAACAGGAGCAAATGCTCTATTTATCACAATGGTTTCAAGAAGTGGTTATTACAGAGGCATAGAAAGGCGTATTTATGGAGGAAAGGGTTGATTGTTTGAATGTACTGGATTTGGCCAAGTGCTGAAGGGCTTGATGGTATGTTTAAGTGTACTGATTTGTTTCAGGTGCTGGTGCCATTTAAAGGGGAGGTTGTAGAGGAGAAGAACACCAGCACAGAGGCCTACAAATATGTAGCTGAGGAACACCGGCAGATTGTGGAGGTAGGGCATCTTCTGCATACCTTTGCATAAAATTGACTGAAAGCTTTGTATGTAGAATTGACTGAAACATGGTGAAGAACAGACTGGTCTGGACTAAGAATTGATTCCTCACAATTTGTAATTTTGAAAATGGAGAATCTGAACCCTTTTAAATCTAAATTTTCCCATCAATGATTAACTATAGAGTCCACTAAGTATGAAAGGCTAAAACTTGCTAGAGAAGTTTGAATGACAATTTTGTATGACAAACAGTGCAGACCTTGGTCAAAGGACTCCTCTAGGAGCCCTCTTATCCTAGTCTACACTTATTGAAAATGACAGTGCATGTGTGTCAAACAGTTAAACTCATAATTTAATATTGGTTTAACATTTTACTCCATAAATACGCTTTTCTACACCTCTGTAAAAGTCATTTAATGAAACCATTGTGATAAATAGAGCATTTGCTCCTATAGGAGCAAATGCTCTATTTATCACAATGGTTTCAAACTACAAAATTCTAAAAAAAAATCCTTTTCTCTTCTCTAGTTAATGCTCCTTTTCGGTAGATTCATTCAAATATATTGGGTCTAAAAATAGCTTATGGAGGAAAGGGTTAATAATTTTATGTACATTGTAGTTCATACAGAGCATTATTCATATACTTACTGCAAGGTCAGGATGCTCAGTTTGTTCCATCTTTCATCCATATATTAAGTCTACATCACGTCCCAGCCATATCTCTTAACCATTTACTGTATGAATATTTATGTGCATAATAATGACATCATTAATCGTTTCCTCCATGAACATTCATATAAGAAACAATGAGGTCATGAATATTAATTAGATGTAATTGGTATAATATCACATGTACACATGAATTGTTGGTCATGTAAGAAACTGTAGAATCATATCTATATTATATCATAAGCAAACAGAGTAGACCCTGACCAGATGTCACTTATAATAGCCATCTGATCTGGGTCTACTCTGTTTGCAAAGACATAGAAAGGCATATTTATGGAGGAAAGGGTTAATATCAATTAGATTATAAAATATTATCACATATTAACGTATGATGCTTTAGCCATGACAGAAATTTAGAATCCAATCTATATAATTTCTTAACCCTTTCCTCCATATAAACACTTTTTCATGCATTTGCAAACAGAGTAGACCCAGATTAGACTGCTCCTGTAGCAGCCGTCTGATGAGGATCTGCTCTGTTTGCAAATGGAATTTGATAGATCTGTTTCTTTACTTTCTAAAATGGCTATAGTGTTCCACTTCTATATTTCATTATAACTATTTCTTCCATGCATATTCAGTAGGTATTGAAATTTTGAATTAACGTTGAACAGGAAAACGGAAAAGCAAACTGAACAGACCCAGCTCCTGTTGGAGCCATCTGATCTGGGGCCTACTCAGTTTACAAAGGCATTAAAAGGTGCTTTTATGGAGTAAAGAGTAGTTTAAGATTTCAATCAAGCTTCATTGAATTGTTGACAAGTATAGGGTAGGACATTGTGTTGCAGACATCACTCATATGATGTATTGTATCAGTAACTAGTGCTCATGGTCATACACTTTGTTGCACACCTCACTTTTGTATAGAATCAGTAACTAGTGCTCTTGGTCACCAATTGTGTTGCACACATCACTCGTGTCAGACAATTGATGAATTGTTGACAAGTATAGAATACAACATTGTGTTGCACACATCACTCATATGATGTATTGTATCAGTAACTAGTGCTCATGGTCATACATTGTGTTGCACACATCACTTGTGTATTGTATCAGTAACTTGTACTCATGGTCACTCTTCTTGTATGTTTTTTTCCATTTCAGCAAATTCAGCAGAGAAATTTACAGATTAAGGAAGTGATTGATAAGATCCGAACAATTATGTGGGAGATAAACACCATGATAGTGATGAGGAAAACTTGAATTTTGCCACAGAATTATGGTGATACTATAATAATGAAATGATCTGTATGGTGTTTGTACATACAGATGAAGGGCCCAGTTCACAGTTACAGCTGGAACAGATAAAGTTCTGTGTGTCAGTATGAGTTAACACTTTACCTGATCTCAATATCTTTTCACACTTTTGCTCTCTATTTGATGGCTGCTCCAAGCAGGTGGTTGCCTAATGCTGGGTAAAAGTAATGCAGAAAGCTCCCATAGTAGATTTCTGCATTATTTTTACCTGCATTAAACTACCATCTACCTTACAGACCTATAATAAGACCTTTCTGATGGCTGCTCATTAGTGCTCAAGACAGGTTTTGCTGTACAACGTGTAGTTCGTACAACAGACAGTTGACTTGAGCATTTTCTAGTATGCCTATCCAGTCCACACTTGTTGGGTGTTAACCCTTCGCTTGCTATTCACGTCAATATACATACCTGTAAATAGTGAAGACCCAGATGAGACAGCTCCTGCAGGAGCTGTCTCATCAGGGTCTGCACTATTTACAAGTTGATTTGCAACCAGTGCACTCCACAGCAGTGATTGCACAGCGAAATACTTGTACACAGTGAAGATATGTGTAATTATACAACAGAGCATGGGTAAAGAAGGAGAAATGTATTTTAAAATTCAGCAAGAGAAGGGTTAATTTTACACCTACCATATCTACCATCATAATCTCTGCAACAGAGTTGTAGGACATGTATTACCTTTGTAGTGAGTATTACTTGCGGGTGCTTATATTTCATTTAAGCTTTTACAAAGGCTATTTAACTTCAATCTTATTAGCCGTTTTACTTCTTTATTTGTTAGAGCCCTATGCATATTGGTCCTAACCCAGAGAAATAAAGACACATATTCAAATACTAAAATCAAACACTTTTTTGTACCATACCTTATGTTGTGACCACTCTAATAGAGCATAGTTCTTGTTAAGTAAGTAAGTGCTATTCTTGAAAATGTTACCTCTTATCTTCGCTTCTATATTAAATTAATCCTTTCCTTGTTGAATATTCATGTAAGAAACCATGATTTCTATGTAGCCTGCGAAACATTGCAGACATATAGGGATCACGTTGTCCGTCATCGTCATCGTCAGGCGTCACACTCTTCTTGTCCGGCCTGTATCTCCTACTCTACTGATACCAATCCATGGAATTCAAACTTCACAAATGGAACAGGCTTGATGAGAGGAAGTGTCATGTACAAGGTCCATAACTCTAGCTTCAGTATTTTTGGAGTTATTCCCCTTTTTTTGTATTTTTTTTTTTGTCAGGCCTATACGTCCTGTTCTTCTGATGCCATTGAATTCAAACTTCACACATGGAACAGGCTTGATGAGAGAAATTGTCATGCACAAGGTCCATAGCCCTAGCTTCAGTATTTTTGGAGTTATTCCTCTTTTTTAATTTTTTTGTCTGGCCAATAAGTCCTGTTCTACTGAAATTTAAACTTCACATATTACACTTTGGTCATTATTCTCATTATTTTTTTTGTCTTAGTTTCACACTTCTTACATGTACATCATGCTCCAAGTTACATAGCATCATAGCTGGATTTATGTTTTACCCATTTACATGTATACATGTACTGCAATTGTGTCAAGTTTAAAATTGGTGGGAGGAGGGTCAGTGCGCAGGCAGGCGACATAAGTGTTCCGAGGAACACCTTTCTAGTTTTATTATTGCAGGTATACACAGGTATATTGGTCTGATCTATTATAATTTTTCATAAGCAAACATAGCAGAGCCTGATGAGATGGTTCTAACATCTTCCATCTTTTGTTACTTTCGATTTGTTCAGGGCTTTGAGTAACTATTATTGGAGTGTTGCACAGCTTGGATCCTGGTGAGAGTGTCAAAGGGAAGCCAGGTTTGCTTAGCAAGATAATGGTAAATTGAAAGTACTATTTAACCTTTTCCTTCGTATAAAGTATAAACACCTTTTCACAACTTTGCATACAGAATAGACCCAGATAAGATGGCAGATAACAGGAGCCATCTGACTATGGTCTACTCTGTTTGTTTATAAAATTATAATAGGTGTTACTCTATAATTTCTATAAATAACAACATATCCTGTGTAGATATGCTTTTGTGAAAAATCAGCTAATAGATATTCATGATGTCTTTAATTCTTACATGAATATTCAACTAGGAAAGTGTGATGGTTGACTTACTAAAATAATTGAATTCATGTCTCTGTATTGAAGAAGTTCAAAAAATATTTTTTCATATTTGAACATGTGCTGTTGTCATTACATGTTATTCATTTGTCATTAAATGTACATGTATATAATTGTGTAGTTTATCCTTTTCCTTCATGAATCTTTATACAAGAATTAATTATGTCTCCTCCAACATAGTTGGGAGGCCAGGTTAGGGTGACTTTGATTTTGTACTGTACGTCTGTCACAAAGTATGTCTGCGTTTCTTCTCAAAAACGGCCGGGCAGATTTAAAAAACAAACTACACAGCAGTGATCACCATGAAGTGTAATTATGCGTATCACCAGGATGATCTGGTTTGATTACTTGAACAGTCATGTCCCCTTGAGTGATAATTTTTTTATGCCTCCAAAGCTTTCTTTGGGGTGGAGGAGTGTCGCATTCCATTTTCAGGTCTCTGTGACCTTGACCTTGACCTCAGTTGTAGGAAAATATTGTTGAGAGCATATCTCCTATATTATTTAAGGTAGGAATGCCGAATTTTTGGGTGTGTGATATCTTGGGATTGCATAGTGTAGCGTACCATTTTGACCTTGAATTTGACTGTGTATCTGTGTGACTGTGTACAGCTTGTCCGGAGCAAATCTCCTATATTACCTGTGGTAGGAATGCCAAAGTATGTGTGCAGGTGTGGATTTAGAATATTGCCCAAACAAACTTTTTTGAGTAATTTTTAGCTCGCCTGTGCGTAAAACAGTAGAGCTTATGTTATACCCCCGGCTTGAGCGTGAGCGTGCGCATGAGCGTGGCCAAGGTTAAGGTTTTTTGGACGGAATGTTTTAAAGCTTAATATTTGTACTAGGATTCTGATATTTTGTATGGAAGTTCATTTGTGATCAAATATTGCTTTTATGAAGTTAAACATTAAAAATATGTTTCAATTTTATCAAATTTTGACATGTTTTGGACATAGTCCTTTTTGGCCACAAATCACCAGGTTAAAGTTTTTTGGACGGGTTGTTTTAAAACTTTAAAATTGTGCTAGGATGCTGAAATGTTGTATGGAGGTTCATTTGGGATCAACTATTACTGTTATGAAGTTAAACATTAAAAATGTTTTTGAATTTTATTCAATTTTTGACATGTTTTGGATCACCAGGTTAAAGTTTTTGGGACTGGATGGTATAAAGCTTAATATTTGTGCTATGATGATGAAATTTGGTGAGAAGGTTCATTTTGTCCAGACCCTTCCGACCATGCCAGCTTTTTTTGCCCTTCTGACCTTGACCTTTGACCTACTTTTGCACAAACCTTTAAATGCCTATATTATTTGAACCATTTGGCCTAGGGCTTCTATACTTGGTATAACCATGCCAACATTTTTGCCCTTCTGACCTTGACCTTGACCTTCTTTGCAAAAATCTTTAAATGCCTATACTATTTGAACCAATACACATAGGGCTTCCATACTTGGTATGCAACTTCCTTGTTTTAAGACTTCAAACAATATCATTGTTTGCTCTTCTGACCTTGACATTAACCTTCGACCTTCTTTTGAAAAAATGTTTAAATACCTATATTATTGGAACCATTTGACCTAGGGTTCCATACTCAGGGTTCCCATGGACAGGGAAAAGTCAGGGAAAAAGATTTTTTTCAAGGTCAGGGAAAAGTCAGGGAATTTTTTAATTGGTCAGGGAAATTTGAAATTTCGCAAAAGTCAGGGAAAAGTCAGGGAATTTTGGAACCAAAGAATGAGGGCTGAGGAAATACGTCAAAAAGGAGAAAGAATGAAAATAAAAGGCTAAGGCAGTTTCTTCAGACATCTTTATACATAAATACTTGATTTGCTCTGATATAATATTTTGACCATTAAGGGCCTTTTTCAAAGATTATCATGTCAAAATACACGTCACTTTTTTGTTACATGCGTTCAGCCATAAAATCAAAGAGAACATCTTTATACATCTTTGATTAGCTTTGTATATTTTGCATCCACATTTTATAGTATATCTGTCATGAAGTCTGTTAAAAAAAAATCATCGGAGAATTCTGGCACCTCTGCAAGACTCCAGCATCCATTTTGACAGCAGTGCTAGAATGGGGCAGCAATGCTTGATATTGGACATTCTACTGTAGTATCTTCACTTGTTAGGACAGGCTGGGCAGCGGTGCTAGATATTCGACATTCTACTGTACTGTCTTCACTTGTAAGGGTAGCAATAATTGGTCTGCTATTATGAAAACAGTGAAAATGTAGACTCTTTTCTGGCATCTACATAGACCCATTAAAAGGACCTATTTTTCCCAATTTGGGAAAAACATCCCAAGTGATGCAAAATTTTGATTAAATTGCAAAACAAGAGGGTCTGAAAGGCCCTTATATCGCTCACCAGAAAATCAGAGGAGAATATTTTCAAAGTTTTCACCATGTGTTTCTATAGAAAACTAGCCAGCCCTGGGGCGGGGCCAATTTTGACCCCATTTTAATAGCATGCTGTATCAGTGTCTTACAGACTGTATGATATACTATTTTAAAATTCAGCTTACACAGAAAAACTGAAAGATTAACCATTTCTACCATAGATACACATTTTATCACCTTTGCAAACAGAATAGACCCATATCAGGCAGCTCCCGTAGGAGCTGCCTGATCAGGGTCTACTCTGTTTGCTTAGAAAAATAACATAAATCTGAGTTTTTACTGTAGTCTACTGCCAAAATATTTCTTAACTTTGCTTTAAAAAAAATAAAATTTTACTTAATTATATATTCATAGTAGATAGAGTCTCTAATAAAAACTCATGGAGGAAAGGGTTAATAGAGGTAGAAAATATTCAAGATACTTTATACTTTGGGTGCATATTAGGACATATTTGGCATCCTGCATGTAACATTCAATATTGAGCAATTACAAATGAAAAAGAAGTCAAAATCATTTTTTTTAAATGATCAAAACACTACTGCTGTATATATAGTTGTCATAAAGAGAGAGGTGGTAAGGATTGGCTGATGGGGAGGACGGAGGCCAACATTTATTGATCATGCTTATAGATGACCAATTTAACTTTATCTGTTAACATGGGGTCAGGGAAAATTGAATTCAGACAGGGAAAAGTCAGTGAAAAGTCAGGAAATTTTATTTTTTCTGTTATGTGGGAACCCTGATACTTCATATGATCATGCCAACAGTTTTGCCCACCTGACCTTGACCTTTGACCAACTTTTTCAAAAATCTTTAAATGCCTATAACATTTGAACCAATAGGCCAAAGGCTTCCATACTTGGTTTGCAACTTCCTTGTGTTAAGACCTTTCCACCAATATCATTGTTTTTGCCATGGTACTTTGACCTTAAAATTTGAACCAGTAGGCCAAGGGCTTCGATACTTGGTATGCAACTTTCTCGGTTTAAGACTTTTGACCTCTGATTTACGTTAGCAAAAGTCTTTATATGCCTATAGCATTGCAACAAATAGGCATAGGGCTTCCATACTTGGTATGACCATGCCAACATGTCTGCCTTTCTGACCTTGACCTTTGACCTACTTTTGCAAGTCTTTAAATGCATATTCCATA
This sequence comes from Azorinus chamasolen, assembly GCA_963576725.1. NCBI lineage: Eukaryota > Metazoa > Mollusca > Bivalvia > Cardiida > Solecurtidae > Azorinus > Azorinus chamasolen. Next base: position 30,234,638 of record OY755239.1, on the reverse strand, counting down.
CCTGGTTTGTATCCTTTCTGTCTGAAGACTTTTTCAAACATACCAATGTTTTTTAACTTATGACATTGACATTTGATCTACTTTTGCTAAAAGCTAAGTGCCTATAACTTTGGAACAAATAGAACTAGGACTTCCATACTTGGTATGACCATGCAAACATTTTTGCCCTTCTGACATTGACCTTAACATTTTACCTACTTTTGCAAAAGTCTTTAAAGACGATTTCGGTAGTAAGTTATGCGCAGCTTTTTGCGCTGAATACTCTCTACAAAGGAAACAACCGGTACCGGTATTCTGGATGACACTTATTTCGAACGACTGGTTTCATCCAACATTTACAAACCTTAAATGTATCAACAATTTCTATTACACGGGAAAATTGCTAAAAGATAATTAGCTGAACGTACCAAGACTTAAAATCAAACAGGAAAATCCGCTGCAGGAGTATAATTTATAAATTGGTAGGACATAGCAATGTGACGCCAAAAGACGTCGCCCATTTTGGCGTAATTTTCATGGGAGAGCACCACCACTAGGTGATATATTGAGTAATTACTTAAAGACGAAGCCTGCAACCCACATATTTCTTTTTGATTTCATATTAAGGATACTATTAAGCACAACATGTGAAATTTTGAAAAACATTCTTGGATAAGTTTTTTAGAAATTTACGAAAATATCACCGACGATTACGTGATATACATGTACATGATTTTTGTACTGTCCCATTTGTAAAAGGCAGGAAGCACACTTATGTTTTTTTCATGATAATAACTCAAAAATAAAGTCTGTAACCCCCTCTTTTCTTTTTTATTTTGAAATCGCCATACTTTAAACAACAAAATATAAAATCAAAAACATTCTTGGAAGGAAACAAACTGTAGAAATCGTCTTTAAATGCATATAACATTGGAACTAGTATGAATAAATAAATGAATGAATGAAAGACTTTATTTAAAGTAGGCCTAGGGCTTCCATATTTTATAAGTATCTTTCCAGTTTTAAGACTATCCAACCATACTAATGTTTTTTTACCATGTGACCTTGACTTTGACCTTTTGCAAAAATCTTAAATGCCTATAATATTGGATGCGATGAACATAGGACTTCTATACTTGGTGTGACCATGCCAACAATTTTGCCCTTCTGACCTTAACTTTTGACAAACATTTGCAAACACCTTTAACTGCCTATTACATTGGAACCAATATACCTAGGACTTCAATGTTTGGTATATATCTTTCTTGTTTAATAATCTTTTTAAATTGATGAAACTTGGTATTCGGGGGGCAATAAAGTTCACCCCGATTGCCCCGGAATGTCATCGTAATTCACCGGGGCGCTCATTGGGGTGCACCGAGGGTGTCCCGGTGCGCGCGGGGTGCACCCCCTTCTCCTGAGGGCTGTTTCTGAGGCTTGGTGGGCCCCCGGTGGGCCCCCCGGGGGGCAATAAAGTTCACCCCGATTGCCCCGGAATGTCATCGTAATTCACCGGGGCGCTCATTGGGGTGCACCGAGGGTGTCCCGGTGCGCGCGGGGTGCACCCCCTTCTCCTGAGGGCTGTTTCTGAGGCTTGGTGGGCCCCCGGGGGGCAATAAAGTTCACCCCGATTGCCCCGGAATGTCATCGCAATTCACCGGGGCGCTCATTGGGGTGCACCGAGGGTGTCCCGGTGCGCGCGGGGTGCACCCCCTTCTCCTGAGGGCTGTTTCTGAGGCTTGGTGGGCACCCGGTGGGCCCCCCGGGGGGCAATAAAGTTCACCCCGATTGCCCCGGAATGTCATCGTAATTCACCGGGGCGCTCATTGGGGTGCACCGAGGGTGTCCCGGTGCGCGCGGGGTGCACCCCCTTCTCCTGAGGGCTGTTTCTAAGGCTTGGTGGGCCCCCGGTGGGCCCCCCGGGGGGCAATAAAGTTCACCCCAATTGCCCCGGAATGTCATCGTAATTCACCGGGGCGCTCATTGGGGTGCACCGAGGGTGTCCCGGTGCGCGCGGGGTGCACCCCCTTCTCCTGAGGGCTGTTTCTGAGGCTTGGTGGGCCCCCGGTGGGCCCCCCGGGGGGCAATAAAGTTCACCCCGATTGCCCCGGAATGTCATCGTAATTCACCGGGGCGCTCATTGGGGTGCACCGAGGGTGTCCCGGTGCGCGCGGGGTGCACCCCCTTCTCCTGAGGGCTGTTTCTGAGGCTTGGTGGGCCCCCGGTGGGCCCCCCGGGGGGCAATAAAGTTCACCCCGATTGCCCCGGAATGTCATCGTAATTCACCGGGGCGCTCATTGGGGTGCACCGAGGGTGTCCCGGTGCGCGCGGGGTGCACCCCCTTCTCCTGAGGGCTGTTTCTAAGGCTTGGTGGGCCCCGGTGGGCCCCCCGGGGGGCAATAAAGTTCACCCCGATTGCCCCGGAATGTCATCGTAATTCACCGGGGCGCTCATTGGGGTGCACCGAGGGTGTCCCGGTGCGCGCGGGGTGCACCCCCTTCTCCTGAGGGCTGTTTCTGAGGCTTGGTGGGCCCCCGGTGGGCCCCCCGGGGGGCAATAAAGTTCACCCCGATTGCCCCGGAATGTCATCGTAATTCACCGGGGCGCTCATTGGGGTGCACCGAGGGTGTCCCGGTGCGCGCGGGGTGCACCCCCTTCTCCTGAGGGCTGTTTCTGAGGCTTGGTGGGCCCCCGGTGGGCCCCCCGGGGGGCAATAAAGTTCACCCCGATTGCCCCGGAATGTCATCGTAATTCACCGGGGCGCTCATTGGGGTGCACCGAGGGTGTCCCGGTGCGCGCGGGGTGCACCCCCTTCTCCTGAGGGCTGTTTCTAAGGCTTGGTGGGCCCCCGGTGGGCCCCCCGGGGGGCAATAAAGTTCACCCCGATTGCCCCGGAATGTCATCGTAATTCACCGGGGCGCTCATTGGGCTGCACCGAGGGTGTCCCGGTGCGCGCGGGGTGCACCCCCTTCTCCTGAGGGCTGTTTCTGAGGCTTGGTGGGCCCCGGGGGGCAATAAAGTTCACCCCGATTGCCCCGGAATGTCATCGTAATTCACCGGGGCGCTCATTGGGGTGCACCGAGGGTGTCCCGGTGCGCGCGGGGTGCATCCCCTTCTCCTGAGGGCTGTTTCTGAGGCTTGGTGGGCCCCCGGTGGGCCCCCCGGGGGGCAATAAAGTTCACCCCGATTGCCCCGGAATGTCATCGTAATTCACCGGGGCGCTCATTGGGGTGCACCGAGGGTGTCCCGGTGCGCGCGGGGTGCACCCCCTTCTCCTGAGGGCTGTTTCTAATGCTCGGGTCCCCCGGGGGGCAATAAAGTTCACCCCGATTGCCCCGGAATGTCATCGTAATTCACCGGGGCGCTCATTGGGGTGCACCGAGGGTGTCCCGGTGCGCGCGGGGTGCACCCCCCTTCTCCTGAGGGCTGTTTCTGAGGCTTGGTGGGCCCCCGGTGGGCCCCACGGGGGGCAATAAAGTTCACCCCGATTGCCCCGGAATGTCATCGTAATTCACCGGGGCGCTCATTGGGGTGCACCGAGGGTGTCCCGGTGCGCGCGGGGTGCACCCCCTTCTCCTGAGGGCTGTTTCTGAGGCTTGGTGGGCCCCGGTGGGCCCCCCGGGGGGCAATAAAGTTCACCCCGATTGCCCCGGAATGTCATCGTAATTCACCGGGGCGCTCATTGGGGTGCACCGAGGGTGTCCCGGTGCGCGCGGGGTGCACCCCCTTCTCCTGAGGGCTGTTTCTAAGGCTTGGTGGGCCCCCGGTGGGCCCCCCGGGGGGCAATAAAGTTCACCCCGATTGCCCCGGAATGTCATCGTAATTCACCGGGGCGCTCATTGGGGTGCACCGAGGGTGTCCCGGTGCGCGCGGGGTGCACCCCCTTCTCCTGAGGGCTGTTTCTGAGGCTTGGTGGGCCCCCGGTGGGCCCCCCGGGGGGCAATAAAGTTCACCCCGATTGCCCCGGAATGTCATCGTAATTCACCGGGGCGCTCATTGGGGTGCACCGAGGGTGTCCCGGTGCACGCGGGGTGCACCCCCTTCTCCTGAGGGCTGTTTCTAAGGCTTGGTGGGCCCCCCGGGGGGCAATAAAGTTCACCCCGATTGCCCCGGAATGTCATCGTAATTCACCGGGGCGCTCATTGGGGTGCACCGAGGGTGTCCCGGTGCGCGCGGGGTGCACCCCCTTCTCCTGAGGGCTGTTTCTGAGGCTTGGTGGGCCCCTGGTGGGCCCCCCGGGGGGCAATAAAGTTCACCTCGATTGCCCCGGAATGTCATCGTAATTCACCGGGGCGCTCATTGGGGTGCACCGAGGGTGTCCCGGTGCGCGCGGGGTGCACCCCCTTCTCCTGAGGGCTGTTTCTGAGGCTTGGTTGACCCCCGGGGGGCCCCCCGGGGGGCAATAAAGTTGACCCCGATTGCCCCGGAATGTCATCGTAATTCACCGGGGCGCTCATTGGGGTGCACCGAGGGTGTCCCGTGCCCGCGGGGCGCCAAACCTTCTCCTGAGGGCTGTTTCTGAGGCTTGGTTGACCCCCGGGGGGCCCCCCGGGGGGCAATAAAGTTGACCCCGATTGCCCCGGAATGTCATCGTAATTCACCGGGGCGCTCATTGGGGTGCACCGAGGGTGTCCCATGCCCGCGGGGCGCCAAACCTTCTCCTGAGGGCTGTTTCTGAGGCTTGGTTGACCCCCGGGGGGCAATAAAGTTGACCCCGATTGCCCCGGAATGTCATCGTAATTCACCGGGGCGCTCATTGGGGTGCACCGAGGGTGTCCCGTGCCCGCGGGGCGCCAAACCTTCTCCTGAGGGCTGTTTCTGAGGCTTGGTTGACCCCCGGGGGGCCCCCCGGGGGGCAATAAAGTTGACCCCGATTGCCCCGGAATGTCATCGTAATTCACCGGGGCGCTCATTGGGGTGCACCGAGGGTGTCCCGTGCCCGCGGGGCGCCAAACCTTCTCCTGAGGGCTGTTTCTGAGGCTTGGTTGACCCCCGGGGGGCCCCCCGGGGGGCAATAAAGTTGACCCCGATTGCCCCGGAATGTCATCGTAATTCACCGGGGCGCTCATTGGGGTGCACCGAGGGTGTCCCGTGCCCGCGGGGCGCCAAACCTTCTCCTGAGGGCTGTTTCTGAGGCTTGGTTGACCCCCGGGGGGCCCCCCGGGGGGCAATAAAGTTGACCCCGATTGCCCCGGAATGTCATCGTAATTCACCGGGGCGCTCATTGGGGTGCACCGAGGGTGTCCCGTGCCCGCGGGGCGCCAAACCTTCTCCTGAGGGCTGTTTCTGAGGCTTGGTTGACCCCCGGGGGGCCCCCGGGGGGCAATAAAGTTGACCCCGATTGCCCCGGAATGTCATCGTAATTCACCGGGGCGCTCATTGGGGTGCACCGAGGGTGTCCCGTGCCCGCGGGGCGCCAAACCTTCTCCTGAGGGCTGTTTCTGAGGCTTAGTTGACCCCCGGGGGGGCCCCCCGGGGGGCAATAAAGTTGACCCCGATTGCCCCGGAATGTCATCGTAATTCACCGGGGCGCTCATTGGGGTGCACCGAGGGTGTCCCGTGCCCGCGGGGCGCCAAACCTTCTCCTGAGGGCTGTTTCTGAGGCTTGGTTGACCCCCGGGGGGCCCCCCGGGGGGCAATAAAGTTGACCCCGATTGCCCCGGAATGTCATCGTAATTCACCGGGGCGCTCATTGGGGTGCACCGAGGGTGTCCCGTGCCCGCGGGGCGCCAAACCTTCTCCTGAGGGCTGTTTCTGAGGCTTGGTTGACCCCCGGGGGGCCCCCCGGGGGGCAATAAAGTTGACCCCGATTGCCCCGGAATGTCATCGTAATTCACCGGGGCGCTCATTGGGGTGCACCGAGGGTGTCCCGTGCCCGCGGGGCGCCAAACCTTCTCCTGAGGGCTGTTTCTGAGGCTTGGTTGACCCCCGGGGGGCCCCCCGGGGGGCAATAAAGTTGACCCCGATTGCCCCGGAATGTCATCGTAATTCACCGGGGCGCTCATTGGGGTGCACCGAGGGTGTCCCGTGCCCGCGGGGCGCCAAACCTTCTCCTGAGGGCTGTTTCTGAGGCTTGGTTGACCCCCGGGGGGCCCCCCGGGGGGCAATAAAGTTGACCCCGATTGCCCCGGAATGTCATCGTAATTCACCGGGGCGCTCATTGGGGTGCACCGAGGGTGTCCCGTGCCCGCGGGGCGCCAAACCTTCTCCTGAGGGCTGTTTCTGAGGCTTGGTTGACCCCCGGGGGGCCCCCCGGGGGGCAATAAAGTTGACCCCGATTGCCCCGGAATGTCATCGTAATTCACCGGGGCGCTCATTGGGGTGCACCGAGGGTGTCCCGTGCCCGCGGGGCGCCAAACCTTCTCCTGAGGGCTGTTTCTGAGGCTTGGTTGACCCCCGGGGGGCCCCCCGGGGGGCAATAAAGTTGACCCCGATTGCCCCGGAATGTCATCGTAATTCACCGGGGCGCTCATTGGGGTGCACCGAGGGTGTCCCGTGCCCGCGGGGCGCCAAACCTTCTCCTGAGGGCTGTTTCTGAGGCTTGGTTGACCCCCGGGGGGCCCCCCGGGGGGCAATAAAGTTGACCCCGATTGCCCCGGAATGTCATCGTAATTCACCGGGGCGCTCATTGGGGTGCACCGAGGGTGTCCCGTGCCCGCGGGGCGCCAAACCTTCTCCTGAGGGCTGTTTCTGAGGCTTGGTTGACCCCCGGGGGGCCCCCCGGGGGGCAATAAAGTTGACCCCGATTGCCCCGGAATGTCATCGTAATTCACCGGGGCGCTCATTGGGGTGCACCGAGGGTGTCCCGTGCCCGCGGGGCGCCAAACCTTCTCCTGAGGGCTGTTTCTGAGGCTTGGTTGACCCCCGGGGGGCCCCCCGGGGGGCAATAAAGTTGACCCCGGAATGTCATCGTAATTCACCGGGGCGCTCATTGGGGTGCACCGAGGGTGTCCCGTGCCCGCGGGGCGCCAAACCTTCTCCTGAGGGCTGTTTCTGAGGCTTGGTTGACCCCCGGGGGGCCCCCCGGGGGGCAATAAAGTTGACCCCGATTGCCCCGGAATGTCATCGTAATTCACCGGGGCGCTCATTGGGGTGCACCGAGGGTGTCCCGTGCCCGCGGGGCGCCAAACCTTCTCCTGAGGGCTGTTTCTGAGGCTTGGTTGACCCCCGGGGGGCCCCCCGGGGGGCAATAAAGTTGACCCCGATTGCCCCGGAATGTCATCGTAATTCACCGGGGCGCTCATTGGGGTGCACCGAGGGTGTCCCGTGCCCGCGGGGCGCCAAACCTTCTCCTGAGGGCTGTTTCTGAGGCTTGGTTGACCCCCGGGGGGCAATAAAGTTGACCCCGATTGCCCCGGAATGTCATCGTAATTCACCGGGGCGCTCATTGGGGTGCACCGAGGGTGTCCCGTGCCCGCAGGGCGCCAAACCTTCTCCTGAGGGCTGTTTCTGAGGCTTGGTTGACCCCCGGGGGGCCCCCCGGGGGGCAATAAAGTTGACCCCGATTGCCCCGGAATGTCATCGTAATTCACCGGGGCGCTCATTGGGGTGCACCGAGGGTGTCCTGTGCCCGCGGGGCACCAAACCTTCTCCTGAGGGCTGTTTCTGAGGCTTGGTTGACCCCCGGGGAGCCCCCCGGGGGGCAATAAAGTTGACCCCGATTGCCCCGGAATGTCATCGTAATTCACCGGGGCGCTCATTGGGGTGCACCGAGGGTGTCCCGTGCCCGCGGGGCGCCAAACCTTCTCCTGAGGGCTGTTTCTGAGGCTTGGTTGACCCCCGGGGGGCCCCCCGGGGGCAATAAAGTTGACCCCGATTGCCCCGGAATGTCATCGTAATTCACCGGGGCGCTCATTGGGGTGCACCGAGGGTGTCCCGTGCCCGCGGGGCCAAACCTTCTCCTGAGGGCTGTTTCTGAGGCTTGGTTGACCCCCGGGGGGCCCCCCGGGGGGCAATAAAGTTGACCCCGATTGCCCCGGAATGTCATCGTAATTCACCGGGGCGCTCATTGGGGTGCACCGAGGGTGTCCCGTGCCCGCGGGGCGCCAAACCTTCTCCTGAGGGCTGTTTCTGAGGCTTGGTTGACCCCCGGGGGGCCCCCCGGGGGCAATAAAGTTGACCCCGATTGCCCCGGAATGTCATCGTAATTCACCGGGGCGCTCATTGGGGTGCACCGAGGGTGTCCCGTGCCCGCGGGGCGCCAAACCTTCTCCTGAGGGCTGTTTCTGAGGCTTGGTTGACCCCCGGGGGGCCCCCCGGGGGGCAATAAAGTTGACCCCGATTGCCCCGGAATGTCATCGTAATTCACCGGGGCGCTCATTGGGGTGCACCGAGGGTGTCCCGTGCCCGCGGGGCGCCAAACCTTCTCCTGAGGGCTGTTTCTGAGGCTTGGTTGACCCCCGGGGGGCCCCCCGGGGGGCAATAAAGTTGACCCCGATTGCCCCGGAATGTCATCGTAATTCACCGGGGCGCTCATTGGGGTGCACCGAGGGTGTCCCGTGCCCGCGGGGCGCCAAACCTTCTCCTGAGGGCTGTTTCTGAGGCTTGGTTGACCCCCGGGGGCAATAAAGTTGACCCCGATTGCCCGGAATGTCATCGTAATTCACCGGGGCGCTCATTGGGGTGCACCGAGGGTGTCCCGTGCCCGCGGGGCGCCAAACCTTTTCCTGAGGGCTGTTTCTGAGGCTTGGTTGACCCCCGGGGGGGCCCCCGGGGGGCAATAAAGTTGACCCCGATTGCCCCGGAATGTCATCGTAATTCACCGGGGCGCTCATTGGGGTGCACCGAGGGTGTCCCGTGCCCGCGGGGCGCCAAACCTTCTCCTGAGGGCTGTTTCTGAGGCTTGGTTGACCCCCGGGGGGCCCCCGGGGGGCAATAAAGTTGACCCCGATTGCCCCGGAATGTCATCGTAATTCACCAGGGGCGCTCATTGGGGTGCACCGAGGGTGTCCCGTGCCCGCGGGGCGCCAAACCTTCTCCTGAGGGCTGTTTCTGAGGCTTGGTTGACCCCCGGGGGGCCCCCCGGGGGGCAATAAAGTTGACCCCGATTGCCCCGGAATGTCATCGTAATTCACCGGGGCGCTCATTGGGGTGCACCGAGGGTGTCCCGTGCCCGCGGGGCGCCAAACCTTCTCCTGAGGGCTGTTTCTGAGGCTTGGTTGACCCCCGGGGGGCCCCCCGGGGGGCAATAAAGTTGACCCCGATTGCCCCGGAATGTCATCGTAATTCACCGGGGCGCTCATTGGGGTGCACCGAGGGTGTCCCGTGCCCGCGGGGCGCCAAACCTTCTCCTGAGGGCTGTTTCTGAGGCTTGGTTGACCCCCGGGGGGCCCCCCGGGGGGCAATAAAGTTGACCCCGATTGCCCCGGAATGTCATCGTAATTCACCGGGGCGCTCATTGGGGTGCACCGAGGGTGTCCCGTGCCCGCGTGGCGCCAAACCTTCTCCTGAGGGCTGTTTCTGAGGCTTGGTTGACCCCCGGGGGGCCCCCCGGGGGGCAATAAAGTTGACCCCGATTGCCCCGGAATGTCATCGTAATTCACCGGGGCGCTCATTGGGGTGCACCGAGGGTGTCCCGTGCCCGCGGGGCGCCAAACCTTCTCCTGAGGGCTGTTTCTGAGGCTTGGTTGACCCCCGGGGGGCCCCCCGGGGGGCAATAAAGTTGACCCCGATTGCCCCGGAATGTCATCGTAATTCACCGGGGCGCTCATTGGGGTGCACCGAGGGTGTCCCCGTGCCCGCGGGGCGCCAAACCTTCTCCTGAGGGCTGTTTCTGAGGCTTGGTTGACCCCCGGGGGGCCCCCCGGGGGGCAATAAAGTTGACCCCGATTGCCCCGGAATGTCATCGTAATTCACCGGGGCGCTCATTGGGGTGCACCGAGGGTGTCCCGTGCCCGCGGGGCGCCAAACCTTCTCCTGAGGGCTGTTTCTGAGGCTTGGTTGACCCCCGGGGGGCCCCCCGGGGGGCAATAAAGTTGACCCCGATTGCCCCGGAATGTCATCGTAATTCACCGGGGCGCTCATTGGGGTGCACCGAGGGTGTCCCGTGCCCGCGGGGCGCCAAACCTTCTCCTGAGGGCTGTTTCTGAGGCTTGGTTGACCCCCGGGGGGCCCCCCGGGGGGCAATAAAGTTGACCCCGATTGCCCCGGAATGTCATCGTAATTCACCGGGGCGCTCATTGGGGTGCACCGAGGGTGTCCCGTGCCCGCGGGGCGCCAAACCTTCTCCTGAGGGCTGTTTCTGAGGCTTGGTTGACCCCCGGGGGGGCAATAAAGTTGACCCCGATTGCCCCGGAATGTCATCGTAATTCACCGGGGCGCTCATTGGGGTGCACCGAGGGTGTCCCGTGCCCGCGGGGCGCCAAACCTTCTCCTGAGGGCTGTTTCTGAGGCTTGGTTGACCCCCGGGGGGCCCCCCGGGGCGCAATAAAGTTGACCCCGATTGCCCCGGAATGTCATCGTAATTCACCGGGGCGCTCATTGGGGTGCACCGAGGGTGTCCCGTGCCCGCGGGGCGCCAAACCTTCTCCTGAGGGCTGTTTCTGAGGCTTGGTTGACCCCCGGGGGGCCCCCCGGGGGGCAATAAAGTTGACCCCGATTGCCCCGGAATGTCATCGTAATTCACCGGGGCGCTCATTGGGGTGCACCGAGGGTGTCCCGTGCCCGCGGGGCGCCAAACCTTCTCCTGAGGGCTGTTTCTGAGGCTTGGTTGACCCCCGGGGGGCCCCCCGGGGGGCAATAAAGTTGACCCCGATTGCCCCGGAATGTCATCGTAATTCACCGGGGCGCTCATTGGGGTGCACCGAGGGTGTCCCGTGCCCGCGGGGCGCCAAACCTTCTCCTGAGGGCTGTTTCTGAGGCTTGGTTGACCCCCGGGGCCCCCGGGGGGCAATAAAGTTGACCCCGATTGCCCCGGAATGTCATCGTAATTCACCGGGGCGCTCATTGGGGTGCACCGAGGGTGTCCCGTGCCCGCGGGGCGCCAAACCTTCTCCTGAGGGCTGTTTCTGAGGCTTGGTTGACCCCCGGGGGGCCCCCCGGGGGGCAATAAAGTTGACCCCGATTGCCCCGGAATGTCATCGTAATTCACCGGGGCGCTCATTGGGGTGCACCGAGGGTGTCCCGTGCCCGCGGGGCGCCCCACCTTCTCCTGAGGGCTGTTTCTGAGGCTTGGTTGACCCCCGGGGGGCCCCCCGGGGGGCAATAAAGTTGACCCCGATTGCCCCGGAATGTCATCGTAATTCACCGGGGCGCTCATTGGGGTGCACCGAGGGTGTCCCGTGCCCGCAGGGCGCCCCACCTTCTCCTGAGGGCTGTTTCTGAGGCTTGGTTGACCCCCGGGGGGCCCCCCGGGGGGCAATAAAGTTGACCCCGATTGCCCCGGAATGTCATCGTAATTCACCGGGGCGCTCATTGGGGTGCACCGAGGGTGTCCCGTGCCCGCGGGGCGCCCCACCTTCTCCTGAGGGCTGTTTCTGAGGCTTGGTTGACCCCCGGGGGGCCCCCCGGGGGGCAATAAAGTTGACCCCAATTGCCCCGGAATGTCATCGTAATTCACCGGGGCGCTCATTGGGGTGCACCGAGGGTGTCCCGTGCCCGCGGGGCGCCCCACCTTCTCCTGAGGGCTGTTTCTGAGGCTTGGTTGACCCCCGGGGGGCCCCCCGGGGGGCAATAAAGTTGACCCCGATTGCCCCGGAATGTCATCGTAATTCACCGGGGCGCTCATTGGGGTGCACCGAGGGTGTCCCGTGCCCGCGGGGCGCCCCACCTTCTCCTGAGGGCTGTTTCTGAGGCTTGGTTGACCCCCGGGGGGCCCCCCGGGGGGCAATAAAGTTGACCCCGATTGCCCCGGAATGTCATCGTAATTCACCGGGGCGCTCATTGGGGTGCACCGAGGGTGTCCCGTGCCCGCGGGGCGCCCCACCTTCTCCTGAGGGCTGTTTCTGAGGCTTGGTTGACCCCCGGGGGGCCCCCCGGGGGGCAATAAAGTTGACCCCGATTGCCCCGGAATGTCATCGTAATTCACCGGGGCGCTCATTGGGGTGCACCGAGGGTGTCCCGTGCCCGCGGGGCGCCCCACCTTCTCCTGAGGGCTGTTTCTGAGGCTTGGTTGACCCCCGGGGGGCCCCCGGGGGGCAATAAAGTTGACCCCGATTGCCCCGGAATGTCATCGTAATTCACCGGGGCGCTCATTGGGGTGCACCGAGGGTGTCCCGTGCCCGCGGGGCGCCCCACCTTCTCCTGAGGGCTGTTTCTGAGGCTTGGTTGACCCCCGGGGGGCCCCCCGGGGGGCAATAAAGTTGACCCCGATTGCCCCGGAATGTCATCGTAATTCACCGGGGCGCTCATTGGGGTGCACCGAGGGTGTCCCGTGCCCGCGGGGCGCCCCACCTTCTCCTGAGGGCTGTTTCTGAGGCTTGGTTGACCCCCGGGGGGCCCCCCGGGGGGCAATAAAGTTGACCCCGATTGCCCCGGAATGTCATCGTAATTCACCGGGGCGCTCATTGGGGTGCACCGAGGGTGTCCCGTGCCCGCGGGGCGCCCCACCTTCTCCTGAGGGCTGTTTCTGAGGCTTGGTTGACCCCCGGGGGGCCCCCCGGGGGGCAATAAAGTTGACCCCGATTGCCCCGGAATGTCATCGTAATTCACCGGGGCGCTCATTGGGGTGCACCGAGGGTGTCCCGTGCCCGCGGGGCGCCCCACCTTCTCCTGAGGGCTGTTTCTGAGGCTTGGTTGACCCCCGGGGGGCCCCCCGGGGGGCAATAAAGTTGACCCCGATTGCCCCGGAATGTCATCGTAATTCACCGGGGCGCTCATTGGGGTGCACCGAGGGTGTCCCGTGCCCGCGGGGCGCCCCACCTTCTCCTGAGGGCTGTTTCTGAGGCTTGGTTGACCCCCGGGGGACCCCCCGGGGGGCAATAAAGTTGACCCCGATTGCCCCGGAATGTCATCGTAATTCACCGGGGCGCTCATTGGGGTGCACCGAGGGTGTCCCGTGCCCGCGGGGCGCCCCACCTTCTCCTGAGGGCTGTTTCTGAGGCTTGGTTGACCCCCGGGGGGCCCCCCGGGGGGCAATAAAGTTGACCCCGATTGCCCCGGAATGTCATCGTAATTCACCGGGGCGCTCATTGGGGTGCACCGAGGGTGTCCCGTGCCCGCGGGGCGCCCCACCTTCTCCTGAGGGCTGTTTCTGAGGCTTGGTTGACCCCCGGGGGGCCCCCCGGGGGGCAATAAAGTTGACCCCGATTGCCCCGGAATGTCATCGTAATTCACCGGGGCGCTCATTGGGGTGCACCGAGGGTGTCCCGTGCCCGCGGGGCGCCCCACCTTCTCCTGAGGGCTGTTTCTGAGGCTTGGTTGACCCCCGGGGGGCCCCCCGGGGGGCAATAAAGTTGACCCCGATTGCCCCGGAATGTCATCGTAATTCACCGGGGCGCTCATTGGGGTGCACCGAGGGTGTCCCGTGCCCGCGGGGCGCCCCACCTTCTCCTGAGGGCTGTTTCTGAGGCTTGGTTGACCCCCGGGGGGCCCCCCGGGGGGCAATAAAGTTGACCCCGATTGCCCCGGAATGTCATCGTAATTCACCGGGGCGCTCATTGGGGTGCACCGAGGGTGTCCCGTGCCCGCGGGGCGCCCCACCTTCTCCTGAGGGCTGTTTCTGAGGCTTGGTTGACCCCCGGGGGGCCCCCCGGGGGGCAATAAAGTTGACCCCGATTGCCCCGGAATGTCATCGTAATTCACCGGGGCGCTCATTGGGGTGCACCGAGGGTGTCCCGTGCCCGCGGGGCGCCCCACCTTCTCCTGAGGGCTGTTTCTGAGGCTTGGTTGACCCCCGGGGGGCCCCCCGGGGGGCAATAAAGTTGACCCCGATTGCCCCGGAATGTCATCGTAATTCACCGGGGCGCTCATTGGGGTGCACCGAGGGTGTCCCGTGCCCGCGGGGCGCCCCACCTTCTCCTGAGGGCTGTTTCTGAGGCTTGGTTGACCCCCGGGGGGCCCCCCGGGGGGCAATAAAGTTGACCCCGATTGCCCCGGAATGTCATCGTAATTCACCGGGGCGCTCATTGGGGTGCACCGAGGGTGTCCCGTGCCCGCGGGGCGCCCCACCTTCTCCTGAGGGCTGTTTCTGAGGCTTGGTTGACCCCCGGGGGGCCCCCCGGGGGGCAATAAAGTTGACCCCGATTGCCCCGGAATGTCATCGTAATTCACCGGGGCGCTCATTGGGGTGCACCGAGGGTGTCCCGTGCCCGCGGGGCGCCCCACCTTCTCCTGAGGGCTGTTTCTGAGGCTTGGTTGACCCCCGGGGGCCCCCCCGGGGGGCAATAAAGTTGACCCCGATTGCCCCGGAATGTCATCGTAATTCACCGGGGCGCTCATTGGGGTGCACCGAGGGTGTCCCGTGCCCGCGGGGCGCCCCACCTTCTCCTGAGGGCTGTTTCTGAGGCTTGGTTGACCCCCGGGGGGCCCCCCGGGGGGCAATAAAGTTGACCCCGATTGCCCCGGAATGTCATCGTAATTCACCGGGGCGCTCATTGGGGTGCACCGAGGGTGTCCCGTGCCCGCGGGGCGCCCCACCTTCTCCTGAGGGCTGTTTCTGAGGCTTGGTTGACCCCCGGGGGGCCCCCCGGGGGGCAATAAAGTTGACCCCGATTGCCCCGGAATGTCATCGTAATTCACCGGGGCGCTCATTGGGGTGCACCGAGGGTGTCCCGTGCCCGCGGGGCGCCCCACCTTCTCCTGAGGGCTGTTTCTGAGGCTTGGTTGACCCCCGGGGGGCCCCCCGGGGGGCAATAAAGTTGACCCCGATTGCCCCGGAATGTCATCGTAATTCACCGGGGCGCTCATTGGGGTGCACCGAGGGTGTCCCGTGCCCGCGGGGCGCCCCACCTTCTCCTGAGGGCTGTTTCTGAGGCTTGGTTGACCCCCGGGGGGCCCCCCGGGGGGCAATAAAGTTGACCCCGATTGCCCCGGAATGTCATCGTAATTCACCGGGGCGCTCATTGGGGTGCACCGAGGGTGTCCCGTGCCCGCGGGGCGCCCCACCTTCTCCTGAGGGCTGTTTCTGAGGCTTGGTTGACCCCCGGGGGGCCCCCCGGGGGGCAATAAAGTTGACCCCGATTGCCCCGGAATGTCATCGTAATTCACCGGGGCGCTCATTGGGGTGCACCGAGGGTGTCCCGTGCCCGCGGGGCGCCCCACCTTCTCCTGAGGGCTGTTTCTGAGGCTTGGTTGACCCCCGGGGGCCCCCCGGGGGGCAATAAAGTTGACCCCGATTGCCCCGGAATGTCATCGTAATTCACCGGGGCGCTCATTGGGGTGCACCGAGGGTGTCCCGTGCCCGCGGGGCGCCCCACCTTCTCCTGAGGGCTGTTTCTGAGGCTTGGTTGACCCCCGGGGGGCCCCCCGGGGGGCAATAAAGTTGACCCCGATTGCCCCGGAATGTCATCGTAATTCACCGGGGCGCTCATTGGGGTGCACCGAGGGTGTCCCGTGCCCGCGGGGCGCCCCACCTTCTCCTGAGGGCTGTTTCTGAGGCTTGGTTGACCCCCGGGGGGCCCCCCGGGGGGCAATAAAGTTGACCCCGATTGCCCCGGAATGTCATCGTAATTCACCGGGGCGCTCATTGGGGTGCACCGAGGGTGTCCCGTGCCCGCGGGGCGCCCCACCTTCTCCTGAGGGCTGTTTCTGAGGCTTGGTTGACCCCCGGGGGGCCCCCCGGGGGGCAATAAAGTTGACCCCGATTGCCCCGGAATGTCATCGTAATTCACCGGGGCGCTCATTGGGGTGCACCGAGGGTGTCCCGTGCCCGCGGGGCGCCCCACCTTCTCCTGAGGGCTGTTTCTGAGGCTTGGTTGACCCCCGGGGGGCCCCCCGGGGGGCAATAAAGTTGACCCCGATTGCCCCGGAATGTCATCGTAATTCACCGGGGCGCTCATTGGGGTGCACCGAGGGTGTCCCGTGCCCGCGGGGCGCCCCACCTTCTCCTGAGGGCTGTTTCTGAGGCTTGGTTGACCCCCGGGGGGCCCCCCGGGGGGCAATAAAGTTGACCCCGATTGCCCCGGAATGTCATCGTAATTCACCGGGGCGCTCATTGGGGTGCACCGAGGGTGTCCCGTGCCCGCGGGGCGCCCCACCTTCTCCTGAGGGCTGTTTCTGAGGCTTGGTTGACCCCCGGGGGGCCCCCCGGGGGGCAATAAAGTTGACCCCGATTGCCCCGGAATGTCATCGTAATTCACCGGGGCGCTCATTGGGGTGCACCGAGGGTGTCCCGTGCCCGCGGGGCGCCCCACCTTCTCCTGAGGGCTGTTTCTGAGGCTTGGTTGACCCCCGGGGGGCCCCCCGGGGGGCAATAAAGTTGACCCCGATTGCCCCGGAATGTCATCGTAATTCACCGGGGCGCTCATTGGGGTGCACCGAGGGTGTCCCGTGCCCGCGGGGCGCCCCACCTTCTCCTGAGGGCTGTTTCTGAGGCTTGGTTGACCCCCGGGGGGCCCCCCGGGGGGCAATAAAGTTGACCCCGATTGCCCCGGAATGTCATCGTAATTCACCGGGGCGCTCATTGGGGTGCACCGAGGGTGTCCCGTGCCCGCGGGGCGCCCCACCTTCTCCTGAGGGCTGTTTCTGAGGCTTGGTTGACCCCCGGGGGGCCCCCCGGGGGGCAATAAAGTTGACCCCGATTGCCCCGGAATGTCATCGTAATTCACCGGGGCGCTCATTGGGGTGCACCGAGGGTGTCCCGTGCCCGCGGGGCGCCCCACCTTCTCCTGAGGGCTGTTTCTGAGGCTTGGTTGACCCCCGGGGGGCCCCCCGGGGGGCAATAAAGTTGACCCCGATTGCCCCGGAATGTCATCGTAATTCACCGGGGCGCTCATTGGGGTGCACCGAGGGTGTCCCGTGCCCGCGGGGCGCCCCACCTTCTCCTGAGGGCTGTTTCTGAGGCTTGGTTGACCCCCGGGGGGCCCCCCGGGGGGCAATAAAGTTGACCCCGATTGCCCCGGAATGTCATCGTAATTCACCGGGGCGCTCATTGGGGTGCACCGAGGGTGTCCCGTGCCCGCGGGGCGCCCCACCTTCTCCTGAGGGCTGTTTCTGAGGCTTGGTTGACCCCCGGGGGGCCCCCCGGGGGGCAATAAAGTTGACCCCGATTGCCCCGGAATGTCATCGTAATTCACCGGGGCGCTCATTGGGGTGCACCGAGGGTGTCCCGTGCCCGCGGGGCGCCCCACCTTCTCCTGAGGGCTGTTTCTGAGGCTTGGTTGACCCCCGGGGGGCCCCCCGGGGGGCAATAAAGTTGACCCCGATTGCCCCGGAATGTCATCGTAATTCACCGGGGCGCTCATTGGGGTGCACCGAGGGTGTCCCGTGCCCGCGGGGCGCCCCACCTTCTCCTGAGGGCTGTTTCTGAGGCTTGGTTGACCCCCGGGGGGCCCCCCGGGGGGCAATAAAGTTGACCCCGATTGCCCCGGAATGTCATCGTAATTCACCGGGGCGCTCATTGGGGTGCACCGAGGGTGTCCCGTGCCCGCGGGGCGCCCCACCTTCTCCTGAGGGCTGTTTCTGAGGCTTGGTTGACCCCCGGGGGGCCCCCCGGGGGGCAATAAAGTTGACCCCGATTGCCCCGGAATGTCATCGTAATTCACCGGGGCGCTCATTGGGGTGCACCGAGGGTGTCCCGTGCCCGCGGGGCGCCCCACCTTCTCCTGAGGGCTGTTTCTGAGGCTTGGTTGACCCCCGGGGGGCCCCCCGGGGGGCAATAAAGTTGACCCCGATTGCCCCGGAATGTCATCGTAATTCACCGGGGCGCTCATTGGGGTGCACCGAGGGTGTCCCGTGCCCGCGGGGCGCCCCACCTTCTCCTGAGGGCTGTTTCTGAGGCTTGGTTGACCCCCGGGGGGCCCCCCGGGGGGCAATAAAGTTGACCCCGATTGCCCCGGAATGTCATCGTAATTCACCGGGGCGCTCATTGGGGTGCACCGAGGGTGTCCCGTGCCCGCGGGGCGCCCCACCTTCTCCTGAGGGCTGTTTCTGAGGCTTGGTTGACCCCCGGGGGGCCCCCCGGGGGGCAATAAAGTTGACCCCGATTGCCCCGGAATGTCATCGTAATTCACCGGGGCGCTCATTGGGGTGCACCGAGGGTGTCCCGTGCCCGCGGGGCGCCCCACCTTCTCCTGAGGGCTGTTTCTGAGGCTTGGTTGACCCCCGGGGGGCCCCCCGGGGGGCAATAAAGTTGACCCCGATTGCCCCGGAATGTCATCGTAATTCACCGGGGCGCTCATTGGGGTGCACCGAGGGTGTCCCGTGCCCGCGGGGCGCCCCACCTTCTCCTGAGGGCTGTTTCTGAGGCTTGGTTGACCCCCGGGGGGCCCCCCGGGGGGCAATAAAGTTGACCCCGATTGCCCCGGAATGTCATCGTAATTCACCGGGGCGCTCATTGGGGTGCACCGAGGGTGTCCCGTGCCCGCGGGGCGCCCCACCTTCTCCTGAGGGCTGTTTCTGAGGCTTGGTTGACCCCCGGGGGGCCCCCCGGGGGGCAATAAAGTTGACCCCGATTGCCCCGGAATGTCATCGTAATTCACCGGGGCGCTCATTGGGGTGCACCGAGGGTGTCCCGTGCCCGCGGGGCGCCCCACCTTCTCCTGAGGGCTGTTTCTGAGGCTTGGTTGACCCCCGGGGGGCCCCCCGGGGGGCAATAAAGTTGACCCCGATTGCCCCGGAATGTCATCGTAATTCACCGGGGCGCTCATTGGGGTGCACCGAGGGTGTCCCGTGCCCGCGGGGCGCCCCACCTTCTCCTGAGGGCTGTTTCTGAGGCTTGGTTGACCCCCGGGGGGCCCCCCGGGGGGCAATAAAGTTGACCCCGATTGCCCCGGAATGTCATCGTAATTCACCGGGGCGCTCATTGGGGTGCACCGAGGGTGTCCCGTGCCCGCGGGGCGCCCCACCTTCTCCTGAGGGCTGTTTCTGAGGCTTGGTTGACCCCCGGGGGGCCCCCCGGGGGGCAATAAAGTTGACCCCGATTGCCCCGGAATGTCATCGTAATTCACCGGGGCGCTCATTGGGGTGCACCGAGGGTGTCCCGTGCCCGCGGGGCGCCCCACCTTCTCCTGAGGGCTGTTTCTGAGGCTTGGTTGACCCCCGGGGGGCCCCCCGGGGGGCAATAAAGTTGACCCCGATTGCCCCGGAATGTCATCGTAATTCACCGGGGCGCTCATTGGGGTGCACCGAGGGTGTCCCGTGCCCGCGGGGCGCCCCACCTTCTCCTGAGGGCTGTTTCTGAGGCTTGGTTGACCCCCGGGGGGCCCCCCGGGGGGCAATAAAGTTGACCCCGATTGCCCCGGAATGTCATCGTAATTCACCGGGGCGCTCATTGGGGTGCACCGAGGGTGTCCCGTGCCCGCGGGGCGCCCCACCTTCTCCTGAGGGCTGTTTCTGAGGCTTGGTTGACCCCCGGGGGGCCCCCCGGGGGGCAATAAAGTTGACCCCGATTGCCCCGGAATGTCATCGTAATTCACCGGGGCGCTCATTGGGGTGCACCGAGGGTGTCCCGTGCCCGCGGGGCGCCCCACCTTCTCCTGAGGGCTGTTTCTGAGGCTTGGTTGACCCCCGGGGGGCCCCCCGGGGGGCAATAAAGTTGACCCCGATTGCCCCGGAATGTCATCGTAATTCACCGGGGCGCTCATTGGGGTGCACCGAGGGTGTCCCGTGCCCGCGGGGCGCCCCACCTTCTCCTGAGGGCTGTTTCTGAGGCTTGGTTGACCCCCGGGGGGCCCCCCGGGGGGCAATAAAGTTGACCCCGATTGCCCCGGAATGTCATCGTAATTCACCGGGGCGCTCATTGGGGTGCACCGAGGGTGTCCCGTGCCCGCGGGGCGCCCCACCTTCTCCTGAGGGCTGTTTCTGAGGCTTGGTTGACCCCCGGGGGGCCCCCCGGGGGGCAATAAAGTTGACCCCGATTGCCCCGGAATGTCATCGTAATTCACCGGGGCGCTCATTGGGGTGCACCGAGGGTGTCCCGTGCCCGCGGGGCGCCCCACCTTCTCCTGAGGGCTGTTTCTGAGGCTTGGTTGACCCCCGGGGGGCCCCCCGGGGGGCAATAAAGTTGACCCCGATTGCCCCGGAATGTCATCGTAATTCACCGGGGCGCTCATTGGGGTGCACCGAGGGTGTCCCGTGCCCGCGGGGCGCCCCACCTTCTCCTGAGGGCTGTTTCTGAGGCTTGGTTGACCCCCGGGGGGCCCCCCGGGGGGCAATAAAGTTGACCCCGATTGCCCCGGAATGTCATCGTAATTCACCGGGGCGCTCATTGGGGTGCACCGAGGGTGTCCCGTGCCCGCGGGGCGCCCCACCTTCTCCTGAGGGCTGTTTCTGAGGCTTGGTTGACCCCCGGGGGGCCCCCCGGGGGGCAATAAAGTTGACCCCGATTGCCCCGGAATGTCATCGTAATTCACCGGGGCGCTCATTGGGGTGCACCGAGGGTGTCCCGTGCCCGCGGGGCGCCCCACCTTCTCCTGAGGGCTGTTTCTGAGGCTTGGTTGACCCCCGGGGGGCCCCCCGGGGGGCAATAAAGTTGACCCCGATTGCCCCGGAATGTCATCGTAATTCACCGGGGCGCTCATTGGGGTGCACCGAGGGTGTCCCGTGCCCGCGGGGCGCCCCACCTTCTCCTGAGGGCTGTTTCTGAGGCTTGGTTGACCCCCGGGGGGCCCCCCGGGGGGCAATAAAGTTGACCCCGATTGCCCCGGAATGTCATCGTAATTCACCGGGGCGCTCATTGGGGTGCACCGAGGGTGTCCCGTGCCCGCGGGGCGCCCCACCTTCTCCTGAGGGCTGTTTCTGAGGCTTGGTTGACCCCCGGGGGGCCCCCCGGGGGGCAATAAAGTTGACCCCGATTGCCCCGGAATGTCATCGTAATTCACCGGGGCGCTCATTGGGGTGCACCGAGGGTGTCCCGTGCCCGCGGGGCGCCCCACCTTCTCCTGAGGGCTGTTTCTGAGGCTTGGTTGACCCCCGGGGGGCCCCCCGGGGGGCAATAAAGTTGACCCCGATTGCCCCGGAATGTCATCGTAATTCACCGGGGCGCTCATTGGGGTGCACCGAGGGTGTCCCGTGCCCGCGGGGCGCCCCACCTTCTCCTGAGGGCTGTTTCTGAGGCTTGGTTGACCCCCGGGGGGCCCCCCGGGGGGCAATAAAGTTGACCCCGATTGCCCCGGAATGTCATCGTAATTCACCGGGGCGCTCATTGGGGTGCACCGAGGGTGTCCCGTGCCCGCGGGGCGCCCCACCTTCTCCTGAGGGCTGTTTCTGAGGCTTGGTTGACCCCCGGGGGGCCCCCCGGGGGGCAATAAAGTTGACCCCGATTGCCCCGGAATGTCATCGTAATTCACCGGGGCGCTCATTGGGGTGCACCGAGGGTGTCCCGTGCCCGCGGGGCGCCCCACCTTCTCCTGAGGGCTGTTTCTGAGGCTTGGTTGACCCCCGGGGGGCCCCCCGGGGGGCAATAAAGTTGACCCCGATTGCCCCGGAATGTCATCGTAATTCACCGGGGCGCTCATTGGGGTGCACCGAGGGTGTCCCGTGCCCGCGGGGCGCCCCACCTTCTCCTGAGGGCTGTTTCTGAGGCTTGGTTGACCCCCGGGGGGCCCCCCGGGGGGCAATAAAGTTGACCCCGATTGCCCCGGAATGTCATCGTAATTCACCGGGGCGCTCATTGGGGTGCACCGAGGGTGTCCCGTGCCCGCGGGGCGCCCCACCTTCTCCTGAGGGCTGTTTCTGAGGCTTGGTTGACCCCCGGGGGGCCCCCCGGGGGGCAATAAAGTTGACCCCGATTGCCCCGGAATGTCATCGTAATTCACCGGGGCGCTCATTGGGGTGCACCGAGGGTGTCCCGTGCCCGCGGGGCGCCCCACCTTCTCCTGAGGGCTGTTTCTGAGGCTTGGTTGACCCCCGGGGGGCCCCCCGGGGGGCAATAAAGTTGACCCCGATTGCCCCGGAATGTCATCGTAATTCACCGGGGCGCTCATTGGGGTGCACCGAGGGTGTCCCGTGCCCGCGGGGCGCCCCACCTTCTCCTGAGGGCTGTTTCTGAGGCTTGGTTGACCCCCGGGGGGCCCCCCGGGGGGCAATAAAGTTGACCCCGATTGCCCCGGAATGTCATCGTAATTCACCGGGGCGCTCATTGGGGTGCACCGAGGGTGTCCCGTGCCCGCGGGGCGCCCCACCTTCTCCTGAGGGCTGTTTCTGAGGCTTGGTTGACCCCCGGGGGGCCCCCCGGGGGGCAATAAAGTTGACCCCGATTGCCCCGGAATGTCATCGTAATTCACCGGGGCGCTCATTGGGGTGCACCGAGGGTGTCCCGTGCCCGCGGGGCGCCCCACCTTCTCCTGAGGGCTGTTTCTGAGGCTTGGTTGACCCCCGGGGGGCCCCCCGGGGGGCAATAAAGTTGACCCCGATTGCCCCGGAATGTCATCGTAATTCACCGGGGCGCTCATTGGGGTGCACCGAGGGTGTCCCGTGCCCGCGGGGCGCCCCACCTTCTCCTGAGGGCTGTTTCTGAGGCTTGGTTGACCCCCGGGGGGCCCCCCGGGGGGCAATAAAGTTGACCCCGATTGCCCCGGAATGTCATCGTAATTCACCGGGGCGCTCATTGGGGTGCACCGAGGGTGTCCCGTGCCCGCGGGGCGCCCCACCTTCTCCTGAGGGCTGTTTCTGAGGCTTGGTTGACCCCCGGGGGGCCCCCCGGGGGGCAATAAAGTTGACCCCGATTGCCCCGGAATGTCATCGTAATTCACCGGGGCGCTCATTGGGGTGCACCGAGGGTGTCCCGTGCCCGCGGGGCGCCCCACCTTCTCCTGAGGGCTGTTTCTGAGGCTTGGTTGACCCCCGGGGGGCCCCCCGGGGGGCAATAAAGTTGACCCCGATTGCCCCGGAATGTCATCGTAATTCACCGGGGCGCTCATTGGGGTGCACCGAGGGTGTCCCGTGCCCGCGGGGCGCCCCACCTTCTCCTGAGGGCTGTTTCTGAGGCTTGGTTGACCCCCGGGGGGCCCCCCGGGGGGCAATAAAGTTGACCCCGATTGCCCCGGAATGTCATCGTAATTCACCGGGGCGCTCATTGGGGTGCACCGAGGGTGTCCCGTGCCCGCGGGGCGCCCCACCTTCTCCTGAGGGCTGTTTCTGAGGCTTGGTTGACCCCCGGGGGGCCCCCCGGGGGGCAATAAAGTTGACCCCGATTGCCCCGGAATGTCATCGTAATTCACCGGGGCGCTCATTGGGGTGCACCGAGGGTGTCCCGTGCCCGCGGGGCGCCCCACCTTCTCCTGAGGGCTGTTTCTGAGGCTTGGTTGACCCCCGGGGGGCCCCCCGGGGGGCAATAAAGTTGACCCCGATTGCCCCGGAATGTCATCGTAATTCACCGGGGCGCTCATTGGGGTGCACCGAGGGTGTCCCGTGCCCGCGGGGCGCCCCACCTTCTCCTGAGGGCTGTTTCTGAGGCTTGGTTGACCCCCGGGGGGCCCCCCGGGGGGCAATAAAGTTGACCCCGATTGCCCCGGAATGTCATCGTAATTCACCGGGGCGCTCATTGGGGTGCACCGAGGGTGTCCCGTGCCCGCGAGGGGGTGTCCGTGCCCGCGGGGCGCCCCACCTTCTCCTGAGGGCTGTTTCTGAGGCTTGGTTGACCCCCGGGGGCCCCCCGGGGGCAATAAAGTTGACCCCGATTGCCCCGGAATGTCATCGTAATTCACCGGGGCGCTCATTGGGGTGCACCGAGGGTGTCCGTGCCCGCGGGGCGCCCCACCTTCTCCTGAGGGCTGTTTCTGAGGCTTGGTTGACCCCCGGGGGCCTCCCCGGGGGGCAATAAAGTTGACCCCGATTGCCCCGGAATGTCATCGTAATTCACCGGGGCGCTCATTGGGGTGCACCGAGGGGTGTCCCGTGCCCGCGGGGCGCCCCACCTTCTCCTGAGGGCTGTTTCTGAGGCTTGGTTGACCCCCGGGGGGCCCCCCGGGGGCAATAAAGTTGACCCCGATTGCCCCGGAATGTCATCGTAATTCACCGGGGCGCTCATTGGGGTGCACCGAGGGTGTCCCGTGCCCGCGGGGCGCCCCACCTTCTCCTGAGGGCTGTTTCTGAGGCTTGGTTGACCCCCGGGGGGCCCCCCGGGGGGCAATAAAGTTGACCCCGATTGCCCCGGAATGTCATCGTAATTCACCGGGGCGCTCATTGGGGTGCACCGAGGGTGTCCCGTGCCCGCGGGGCGCCCCACCTTCTCCTGAGGGCTGTTTCTGAGGCTTGGTTGACCCCCGGGGGGCCCCCCCGGGGGGCAATAAAGTTGACCCCGATTGCCCGGAATGTCATCGTAATTCACCGGGGCGCTCATTGGGGTGCACCGAGGGTTGTCCCGTGCCGCGGGGCGCCCCACCTTCTCCTGAGGGCTGTTTCTGAGGCTTGGTTGACCCCCGGGGGCCCCCCGGGGGCAATAAAGTTGACCCCGATTGCCCCGGAATGTCATCGTAATTCACCGGGGCGCTCATTGGGGTGCACCGAGGGTGTCCCGTGCCCGCCGGGGCGCCCCACCTTCTCCTGAGGGCTGTTTCTGAGGCTTGGTTGACCCCCGGGGCCCCCGGGGCAATAAAGTTGACCCCGATTGCCCCGGAATGTCATCGTAATTCACCGGGGCGCTCATTGGGGTGCACCGAGGGTGTCCCGTGCCCGCGGGGCGCCCCCACCTTCTCCTGAGGGCTGTTTCTGAGGCTTGGTTGACCCCCGGGGGCCCCCCCGGGGGCAATAAAGTTGACCCCGATTGCCCCGGAATGTCATCGTAATTCACCGGGGCGCTCATTGGGGTGCACCGAGGGTGTCCCGTGCCCGCGGGGCGCCCCACCTTCTACTGAGGGCTGTTTCTGAGGCTTGGTTGACCCCCGGGGGCCCCCGGGGGGCAATAAAGTTGACCCCGATTGCCCCGGAATGTCATCGTAATTCACCGGGGCGCTCATTGGGGTGCACCGAGGGTGTCCCGTGCCCGCGGGGCGCCCCACCTTCTCCTGAGGGCTGTTTCTGAGGCTTGGTTGACCCCCGGGGGGCCCCCCGGGGGGCAATAAAGTTGACCCCCGATTGCCCCGGAATGTCATCGTAATTCACCGGGGCGCTCATTGGGGTGCACCGAGGGTGTCCCGTGCCCGCGGGGCGCCCCACCTTCTCCTGAGGGCTGTTTCTGAGGCCTGGTTGACCCCCGGGGGGCCCCCCGGGGGGCAATAAAGTTGACCCCGATTGCCCGGAATGTCATCGTAATTCACCGGGGCGCTCATTGGGGTGCACCGAGGGTGTCCCGTGCCCGCGGGGCGCCCCACCTTCTCCTGAGGGCTGTTTCTGAGGCTTGGTTGACCCCGGGGGGGCCCCCCGGGGGGCAATAAAGTTGACCCCGATTGCCCCGGAATGTCATCGTAATTCACCGGGGCGCTCATTGGGGTGCACCGAGGGTGTCCCGTGCCGGCGGGGCGCCCCACCTTCTCCTGAGGGCTGTTTCTGAGGCTTGGTTGACCCCGGGCTGCCCCCCGGGGGGCAATAAGTTGACCCCGATTGCCCCGGAATGTCATCGTAATTCACCGGGGCGCTCATTGGGGTGCACCGAGGGTGTCCCGTGCCGCGGGGCGCCCCACCTTCTCCTGAGGGCTGTTTCTGAGGCTTGGTTGACCCCCGGGGGGCCCCCCGGGGGGCAATAAAGTTGACCCCGATTGCCCCGGAATGTCATCGTAATTCACCGGGGCGCTCATTGGGGTGCACCGAGGGTGTCCCGTGCCCGCGGGGCGCCCCACCTTCTCCTGAGGGCTGTTTCTGAGGCTTGGTTGACCCCGGGGGGCCCCCCGGGGGGCAATAAAGTTGACCCCGATTGCCCCGGAATGTCATCGTAATTCACCGGGGCGCTCATTGGGTGCACCGAGGGTGTCCCGTGCCCGCGGGGCGCCCCACCTTCTCCTGAGGGCTGTTTCTGAGGCTTGGTTGACCCCCGGGGGGCCCCCCGGGGGGCAATAAAGTTGACCCCGATTGCCCCGGAATGTCATCGTAATTCACCGGGGCGCTCATTGGGGTGCACCGAGGGTGTCCCGTGCCCGCGGGGCGCCCCACCTTCTCCTGAGGGCTGTTTCTGAGGCTTGGTTGACCCCCGGGGGCCCCCCGGGGGGCAATAAAGTTGACCCCGATTGCCCCGGAATGTCATCGTAATTCACCGGGGCGCTCATTGGGGTGCACCGAGGGTGTCCCGTGCCCGCGGGGCGCCCCACCTTCTCCTGAGGGCTGTTTCTGAGGCTTGGTAGACCCCCGGGGGGCCCCCCGGGGGGCAATAAAGTTGACCCCGATTGCCCCGGAATGTCATCGTAATTCACCGGGGCGCTCATTGGGGTGCACCGAGGGTGTCCCGTGCCCGCGGGGCGCCCCACCTTCTCCTGAGGGCTGTTTCTGAGGCTTGGTTGACCCCTGGAGGGCCCCCCGGGGGGCAATAAAGTTGACCCCGATTGCCCCGGAATGTCATCGTAATTCACCGGGGCGCTCATTGGGGTGCACCGAGGGTGTCCCGTGCCCGCGGGGCGCCCCACCTTCTCCTGAGGGCTGTTTCTGAGGCTTGGTTGACCCCCGGGGGGGCCCCCGGGGGGCAATAAAGTTGACCCCGATTGCCCCGGAATGTCATCGTAATTCACCGGGGCGCTCATTGGGGTGCACCGAGGGTGTCCCGTGCCAGCGGGGCGCCCCACCTTCTCCTGAGGGCTGTTTCTGAGGCTTGGTTGACCCCGGGGGGCCCCCCGGGGGGCAATAAAGTTGACCCCGATTGCCCCGAATGTCATCGTAATTCACCGGGGCGCTCATTGGGGTGCACCGAGGGTGTCCCGTGCCCGCGGGGCGCCCCACCTTCTCCTGAGGGCTGTTTCTGAGGCTTGGTTGACCCCCGGGGGGCCCCCCGGGGGGCAATAAAGTTGACCCCGATTGCCCCGGAATGTCATCGTAATTCACCGGGGCGCTCATTGGGGTGCACCGAGGGTGTCCCGTGCCCGCGGGGCACCCCACCTTCTCCTGAGGGCTGTTTCTGAGGCTTGGTTGACCCCCGGGGGCCCCCCCGGGGGCAATAAAGTTGACCCCGATTGCCCCGGAATGTCATCGTAATTCACCGGGGCGCTCATTGGGGTGCACCGAGGGTGTCCCGTGCCCGCGGGGCGCCCCACCTTCTCCTGAGGGCTGTTTCTGAGGCTTGGTTGACCCCCGGGGGGCCCCCCGGGGGGCAATAAAGTTGACCCCGATTGCCCCGGAATGTCATCGTAATTCACCGGGGCGCTCATTGGGGTGCACCGAGGGTGTCCCGTGCCCGCGGGGCGCCCCACCTTCTCCTGAGGGCTGTTTCTGAGGCTTGGTTGACCCCCGGGGGGGCCCCCGGGGGGCAATAAAGTTGACCCCGATTGCCCGGAATGTCATCGTAATTCACCGGGGCGCTCATTGGGGTGCACCGAGGGTGTCCCGTGCCCGCGGGGCGCCCCACCTTCTCCTGAGGGCTGTTTCTGAGGCTTGGTTGACCCCCGGGGGGCCCCCCGGGGGCAATAAAGTTGACCCCGATTGCCCCGGAATGTCATCGTAATTCACCGGGGCGCTCATTGGGGTGCACCGAGGGTGTCCCGTGCCCGCGGGGCGCCCCACCTTCTCCTGAGGGCTGTTTCTGAGGCTTGGTTGACCCCCGGGGGCCCCCGGGGATTGCCCGGAATGTCATCGTAATTCACCGGGGCGCTCATTGGGGTGCACCGAGGGTGTCCCGTGCCCGCGGGGCGCCCCACCTTCTCCTGAGGGCTGTTTCTGAGGCTTGGTTGACCCCCGGGGGGCCCCCCGGGGGGCAATAAAGTTGACCCCGATTGCCCCGGAATGTCATCGTAATTCACCGGGGCGCTCATTGGGGTGCACCGAGGGTGTCCCGTGCCCGCGGGGCGCCCCACCTTCTCCTGAGGGCTGTTTCTGAGGCTTGGTTGACCCCCGGGGGGCCCCCCGGGGGGCAATAAAGTTGACCCCGATTGCCCCGGAATGTCATCGTAATTCACCGGGGCGCTCATTGGGGTGCACCGAGGGTGTCCCGTGCCCGCGGGGCGCCCCACCTTCTCCTGAGGGCTGTTTCTGAGGCTTGGTTGACCCCCGGGGGGCCCCCCGGGGGGCAATAAAGTTGACCCCGATTGCCCGGAATGTCATCGTAATTCACCGGGGCGCTCATTGGGGTGCACCGAGGGTGTCCCGTGCCCGCGGGGCGCCCCACCTTCTCCTGAGGGCTGTTTCTGAGGCTTGGTTGACCCCCGGGGGGCCCCCCGGGGGGCAATAAAGTTGACCCCGATTGCCCCGGAATGTCATCGTAATTCACCGGGGCGCTCATTGGGGTGCACCGAGGGTGTCCCGTGCCCGCGGGGCGCCCCACCTTCTCCTGAGGGCTGTTTCTGAGGCTTGGTTGACCCCCGGGGGGCCCCCCGGGGGGCAATAAAGTTGACCCCGATTGCCCCGGAATGTCATCGTAATTCACCGGGGCGCTCATTGGGGTGCACCGAGGGTGTCCCGTGCCCGCGGGGCGCCCCACCTTCTCCTGAGGGCTGTTTCTGAGGCTTGGTTGACCCCCGGGGGGCCCCCCGGGGGGCAATAAAGTTGACCCCGATTGCCCCGGAATGTCATCGTAATTCACCGGGGCGCTCATTGGGGTGCACCGAGGGTGTCCCGTGCCCGCGGGGCGCCCCACCTTCTCCTGAGGGCTGTTTCTGAGGCTTGGTTGACCCCCGGGGGGCCCCCCGGGGGGCAATAAAGTTGACCCCGATTGCCCCGGAATGTCATCGTAATTCACCGGGGCGCTCATTGGGGTGCACCGAGGGTGTCCCGTGCCCGCGGGGCGCCCCACCTTCTCCTGAGGGCTGTTTCTGAGGCTTGGTTGACCCCCGGGGGGCCCCCCGGGGGGCAATAAAGTTGACCCCGATTGCCCCGGAATGTCATCGTAATTCACCGGGGCGCTCATTGGGGTGCACCGAGGGTGTCCCGTGCCCGCGGGGCGCCCCACCTTCTCCTGAGGGCTGTTTCTGAGGCTTGGTTGACCCCCGGGGGGCCCCCCGGGGGGCAATAAAGTTGACCCCGATTGCCCCGGAATGTCATCGTAATTCACCGGGGCGCTCATTGGGGTGCACCGAGGGTGTCCCGTGCCCGCGGGGCGCCCCACCTTCTCCTGAGGGCTGTTTCTGAGGCTTGGTTGACCCCCGGGGGGCCCCCCGGGGGGCAATAAAGTTGACCCCGATTGCCCCGGAATGTCATCGTAATTCACCGGGGCGCTCATTGGGGTGCACCGAGGGTGTCCCGTGCCCGCGGGGCGCCCCACCTTCTCCTGAGGGCTGTTTCTGAGGCTTGGTTGACCCCCGGGGGGCCCCCCGGGGGGCAATAAAGTTGACCCCGATTGCCCCGGAATGTCATCGTAATTCACCGGGGCGCTCATTGGGGTGCACCGAGGGTGTCCCGTGCCCGCGGGGCGCCCCACCTTCTCCTGAGGGCTGTTTCTGAGGCTTGGTTGACCCCCGGGGGGCCCCCCGGGGGGCAATAAAGTTGACCCCGATTGCCCCGGAATGTCATCGTAATTCACCGGGGCGCTCATTGGGGTGCACCGAGGGTGTCCCGTGCCCGCGGGGCGCCCCACCTTCTCCTGAGGGCTGTTTCTGAGGCTTGGTTGACCCCCGGGGGGCCCCCCGGGGGGCAATAAAGTTGACCCCGATTGCCCCGGAATGTCATCGTAATTCACCGGGGCGCTCATTGGGGTGCACCGAGGGTGTCCCGTGCCCGCGGGGCGCCCCACCTTCTCCTGAGGGCTGTTTCTGAGGCTTGGTTGACCCCCGGGGGGCCCCCCGGGGGGCAATAAAGTTGACCCCGATTGCCCCGGAATGTCATCGTAATTCACCGGGGCGCTCATTGGGGTGCACCGAGGGTGTCCCGTGCCCGCGGGGTGCCCCACCTTCTCCTGAGGGCTGTTTCTGAGGCTTGGTTGACCCCCGGGGGCCCCCCGGGGGGCAATAAAGTTGACCCCGATTGCCCCGGAATGTCATCGTAATTCACCGGGGCGCTGATTGGGGTGCACCGAGGGCGTCCCGTGCCCGCGGGGCGCCCCACCTTCTCCTGAGGGCTGTTTCTGAGGCTTGGTTGACCCCCGGGGGGCCCCCCGGGGGGCAATAAAGTTGACCCCGATTGCCCCGGAATGTCATCGTAATTCACCGGGGCGCTCATTGGGGTGCACCGAGGGTGTCCCGTGCCCGCGGGGCGCCCCATCTTCTCCTGAGGGCTGTTTCTGAGGCTTGGTTGACCCCCGGGGGGCCCCCCGGGGGGCAATAAAGTTGACCCCGATTGCCCCGGAATGTCATCGTAATTCACCGGGGCGCTCATTGGGGTGCACCGAGGGTGTCCCGTGCCCGCGGGGCGCCCCACCTTCTCCTGAGGGCTGTTTCTGAGGCTTGGTTGACCCCCGGGGGGCCCCCCGGGGGGCAATAAAGTTGACCCCGATTGCCCCGGAATGTCATCGTAATTCACCGGGGCGCTCATTGGGGTGCACCGAGGGTGTCCCGTGCCCGCGGGGCGCCCCACCTTCTCCTGAGGGCTGTTTCTGAGGCTTGGTTGACCCCGGGGGGCCCCCCGGGGGGCAATAAAGTTGACCCCGATTGCCCCGGAATGTCATCGTAATTCACCGGGGCGCTCATTGGGGTGCACCGAGGGTGTCCCGTGCCCGCGGGGCGCCCCACCTTCTCCTGAGGGCTGTTTCTGAGGCTTGGTTGACCCCCAGGGGGGCCCCCCGGGGGGCAATAAAGTTGACCCCGATTGCCCCGGAATGTCATCGTAATTCACCGGGGCGCTCATTGGGGTGCACCGAGGGTGTCCCGTGCCCGCGGGGCGCCCCACCTTCTCATGAGGGCTGTTTCTGAGGCTTGGTTGACCCCCGGGGGGCCCCCCGGGGGGCAATAAAGTTGACCCCGATTGCCCCGGAATGTCATCGTAATTCACCGGGGCGCTCATTGGGGTGCACCGAGGGTGTCCCGTGCCCGCGGGGCGCCCCACCTTCTCCTGAGGGCTGTTTCTGAGGCTTGGTTGACCCCCGGGGGGGCCCCCGGGGGGCAATAAAGTTGACCCCGATTGCCCCGGAATGTCATCGTAATTCACCGGGGCGCTCATTGGGGTGCACCGAGGGTGTCCCGTGCCCGCGGGGCGCCCCACCTTCTCCTGAGGGCTGTTTCTGAGGCTTGGTTGACCCCCGGGGGGCCCCCCGGGGGGCAATAAAGTTGACCCCGATTGCCCCGGAATGTCATCGTAATTCACCGGGGCGCTCATTGGGGTGCACCGAGGGTGTCCCGTGCCCGCGGGGCGCCCCACCTTCTCCTGAGGGCTGTTTCTGAGGCTTGGTTGACCCCCGGGGGGCCCCCCGGGGGGCAATAAAGTTGACCCCGATTGCCCCGGAATGTCATCGTAATTCACCGGGGCGCTCATTGGGGTGCACCGAGGGTGTCCCGTGCCCGCGGGGCGCCCCACCTTATCCTGAGGGCTGTTTCTGAGGCTTGGTTGACCCCCGGGGGGCCCCCCGGGGGGCAATAAAGTTGACCCCGATTGCCCCGGAATGTCATCGTAATTCACCGGGGCGCTCATTGGGGTGCACCGAGGGTGTCCCGTGCCCGCGGGGCGCCCCACCTTCTCCTGAGGGCTGTTTCTGAGGCTTGGTTGACCCCCGGGGGGCCCCTCGGGGGGCAATAAAGTTGACCCCGATTGCCCCGGAATGTCATCGTAATTCACCGGGGCGCTCATTGGGGTGCACCGAGGGTGTCCCGTGCCCGCGGGGCGCCCCACCTTCTCCTGAGGGCTGTTTCTGAGGCTTGGTTGACCC
Organism: Azorinus chamasolen; assembly: GCA_963576725.1. NCBI lineage: Eukaryota > Metazoa > Mollusca > Bivalvia > Cardiida > Solecurtidae > Azorinus > Azorinus chamasolen. Next base: position 30,202,759 of record OY755239.1, on the reverse strand, counting down.
CCGGGGGGCCCCACGGGGGGCAATAAAGTTGACCCCGATTGCCCCGGAATGTCATCGTAATTCACCGGGGCGCTCATTGGGGTGCACCGAGGGTGTCCCGTGCCCGCGGGGCGCCCCACCTTCTCCTGAGGGCTGTTTCTGAGGCTTGGTTGACCCCCGGGGGGCCCCCCGGGGGGCAATAAAGTTGACCCCGATTGCCCCGGAATGTCATCGTAATTCACCGGGGCGCTCATTGGGGTGCACCGAGGGTGTCCCGTGCCCGCGGGGCGCCCCACCTTCTCCTGAGGGCTGTTTCTGAGGCTTGGTTGACCCCCGGGGGGCCCCCCGGGGGGCAATAAAGATGACCCTGATTGCCCCGGAATGTCATCGTAATTCACCGGGGCGCTCATTGGGGTGCACCGAGGGTGTCCCGTGCCCGCGGGGCGCCCCACCTTCTCCTGAGGGCTGTTTCTGAGGCTTGGTTGACCTCCGGGGGGCCCCCCGGGGGGCAATAAAGTTGACCCCGATTGCCCCGGAATGTCATCGTAATTCACCGGGGCGCTCATTGGGGTGCACCGAGGGTGTCCCGTGCCCGCGGGGCGCCCCACATTCTCCTGAGGGCTGTTTCTAAGGCTTGGTTGACCCCCGGGGGGCCCCCCGGGGGGCAATAAAGTTGACCCCGATTGCCCCGGAATGTCATCGTAATTCACCGGGGCGCTCATTGGGGTGCACCGAGGGTGTCCCGTGCCCGCGGGGCGCCCCACCTTCTCCTGAGGGCTGTTTCTGAGGCTTGGTTGACCCCCGGGGGGCCCCCCGGGGGGCAATAAAGTTGACCCCGATTGCCCCGGAATGTCATCGTGATTCACCGGGGCGCTCATTGGGGTGCACCGAGGGTGTCCCGTGCCCGCGGGGCGCCCCACCTTCTCCTGAGGGCTGTTTCTGAGGCTTGGTTGACCCCCGGGGGCCCCCCGGGGGGCAATAAAGTTGACCCCGATTGCCCCGGAATGTCATCGTAATTCACCGGGGCGCTCATTGGGGTGCACCGAGGGTGTCCCGTGCCCGCGGGGCGCCCCACCTTCTCCTGAGGGCTGTTTCTGAGGCTTGGTTGACCCCCGGGGGGCCCCTCGGGGGGCAATAAAGTTGACCCCGATTGCCCCGGAATGTCATCGTAATTCACCGGGGCGCTCATTGGGGTGCACCGAGGGTGTCCCGTGCCCGCGGGGCGCCCCACCTTCTCCTGAGGGCTGTTTCTGAGGCTTGGTTGACCCCCGGGGGGCCCCAAGGGGGGGCAATAAAGTTGACCCCGATTGCCCCGGAATGTCATCGTAATTCACCGGGGCGCTCATTGGGGTGCACCGAGGGTGTCCCGTGCCCGCGGGGCGCCCCACCTTCTCCTGAGGGCTGTTTCTGAGGCTTGGTTGACCCCCGGGGGGCCCCCCGGGGGGCAATAAAGTTGACCCCGATTGCCCCGGAATGTCATCGTAATTCACCGGGGCGCTCATTGGGGTGCACCGAGGGTGTCCCGTGCCCGCGGGGCGCCCCACCTTCTCCTGAGGGCTGTTTCTGAGGCTTGGTTGACCCCCGGGGGGCCCCCCGGGGGGCAATAAAGATGACCCTGATTGCCCCGGAATGTCATCGTAATTCACCGGGGCGCTCATTGGGGTGCACCGAGGGTGTCCCGTGCCCGCGGGGCGCCCCACCTTCTCCTGAGGGCTGTTTCTGAGGCTTGGTTGACCTCCGGGGGGCCCCCCGGGGGGCAATAAAGTTGACCCCGATTGCCCCGGAATGTCATCGTAATTCACCGGGGCGCTCATTGGGGTGCACCGAGGGTGTCCCGTGCCCGCGGGGCGCCCCACATTCTCCTGAGGGCTGTTTCTAAGGCTTGGTTGACCCCCGGGGGGCCCCCCGGGGGGCAATAAAGTTGACCCCGATTGCCCCGGAATGTCATCGTAATTCACCGGGGCGCTCATTGGGGTGCACCGAGGGTGTCCCGTGCCCGCGGGGCGCCCCACCTTCTCCTGAGGGCTGTTTCTGAGGCTTGGTTGACCCCCGGGGGGCCCCTCGGGGGGCAATAAAGTTGACCCCGATTGCCCCGGAATGTCATCGTAATTCACCGGGGCGCTCATTGGGGTGCACCGAGGGTGTCCCGTGCCCGCGGGGCGCCCCACCTTCTCCTGAGGGCTGTTTCTGAGGCTTGGTTGACCCCCGGGGGGCCCCACGGGGGGCAATAAAGTTGACCCCGATTGCCCCGGAATGTCATCGTAATTCACCGGGGCGCTCATTGGGGTGCACCGAGGGTGTCCCGTGCCCGCGGGGCGCCCCACCTTCTCCTGAGGGCTGTTTCTGAGACTTGGTTGACCCCCGGGGGGCCCCCCGGGGGGCAATAAAGTTGACCCCGATTGCCCCGGAATGTCATCGTAATTCACCGGGGCGCTCATTGGGGTGCACCGAGGGTGTCCCGTGCCCGCGGGGCGCCCCACCTTCTCCTGAGGGCTGTTTCTGAGGCTTGGTTGACCCCCGGGGGGCCCCCCGGGGGGCAATAAAGATGACCCTGATTGCCCCGGAATGTCATCGTAATTCACCGGGGCGCTCATTGGGGTGCACCGAGGGTGTCCCGTGCCCGCGGGGCGCCCCACCTTCTCCTGAGGGCTGTTTCTGAGGCTTGGTTGACCTCCGGGGGGCCCCCCGGGGGGCAATAAAGTTGACCCCGATTGCCCCGGAATGTCATCGTAATTCACCGGGGCGCTCATTGGGGTGCACCGAGGGTGTCCCGTGCCCGCGGGGCGCCCCACCTTCTCCTGAGGGCTGTTTCTGAGGCTTGGTTGACCCCCGGGGGGCCCCTCGGGGGGCAATAAAGTTGACCCCGATTGCCCCGGAATGTCATCGTAATTCACCGGGGCGCTCATTGGGGTGCACCGAGGGTGTCCCGTGCCCGCGGGGCGCCCCACCTTCTCCTGAGGGCTGTTTCTGAGGCTTGGTTGACCCCCGGGGGGCCCCACGGGGGGCAATAAAGTTGACCCCGATTGCCCCGGAATGTCATCGTAATTCACCGGGGCGCTCATTGGGGTGCACCGAGGGTGTCCCGTGCCCGCGGGGCGCCCCACCTTCTCCTGAGGGCTGTTTCTGAGGCTTGGTTGACCCCCGGGGGGCCCCCCGGGGGGCAATAAAGTTGACCCCGATTGCCCCGGAATGTCATCGTAATTCACCGGGGCGCTCATTGGGGTGCACCGAGGGTGTCCCGTGCCCGCGGGGCGCCCCACCTTCTCCTGAGGGCTGTTTCTGAGGCTTGGTTGACCCCCGGGGGGCCCCCCGGGGGGCAATAAAGATGACCCTGATTGCCCCGGAATGTCATCGTAATTCACCGGGGCGCTCATTGGGGTGCACCGAGGGTGTCCCGTGCCCGCGGGGCGCCCCACCTTCTCCTGAGGGCTGTTTCTGAGGCTTGGTTGACCTCCGGGGGGCCCCCCGGGGGGCAATAAAGTTGACCCCGATTGCCCCGGAATGTCATCGTAATTCACCGGGGCGCTCATTGGGGTGCACCGAGGGTGTCCCGTGCCCGCGGGGCGCCCCACATTCTCCTGAGGGCTGTTTCTAAGGCTTGGTTGACCCCCGGGGGGCCCCCCGGGGGGCAATAAAGTTGACCCCGATTGCCCCGGAATGTCATCGTAATTCACCGGGGCGCTCATTGGGGTGCACCGAGGGTGTCCCGTGCCCCCGGGGCGCCCCACCTTCTCCTGAGGGCTGTTTCTGAGGCTTGGTTGACCCCCGGGGGGCCCCCCGGGGGGCAATAAAGTTGACCCCGATTGCCCCGGAATGTCATCGTAATTCACCGGGGCGCTCATTGGGGTGCACCGAGGGTGTCCCGTGCCCGCGGGGCGCCCCACCTTCTCCTGAGGGCTGTTTCTGAGGCTTGGTTGACCCCCGGGGGCCCCCCGGGGGGCAATAAAGTTGACCCCGATTGCCCCGGAATGTCATCGTAATTCACCGGGGCGCTCATTGGGGTGCACCGAGGGTGTCCCGTGCCCGCGGGGCGCCCCACCTTCTCCTGAGGGCTGTTTCTGAGGCTTGGTTGACCCCCGGGGGGCCCCTCGGGGGGCAATAAAGTTGACCCCGATTGCCCCGGAATGTCATCGTAATTCACCGGGGCGCTCATTGGGGTGCACCGAGGGTGTCCCGTGCCCGCGGGGCGCCCCACCTTCTCCTGAGGGCTGTTTCTGAGGCTTGGTTGACCCCCGGGGGGCCCCAAGGGGGGGCAATAAAGTTGACCCCGATTGCCCCGGAATGTCATGTAATTCACCGGGGCGCTCATTGGGGTGCACCGAGGGTGTCCCGTGCCCGCGGGGCGCCCCACCTTCTCCTGAGGGCTGTTTCTGAGGCTTGGTTGACCCCCGGGGGGCCCCCCGGGGGGCAATAAAGTTGACCCCGATTGCCCCGGAATGTCATCGTAATTCACCGGGGCGCTCATTGGGGTGCACCGAGGGTGTCCCGTGCCCGCGGGGCGCCCCACCTTCTCCTGAGGGCTGTTTCTGAGGCTTGGTTGACCCCCGGGAGGCCCCCCGGGGGGCAATAAAGTTGACCCCGATTGCCCCGGAATGTCATCGTAATTCACCGGGGCGCTCATTGGGGTGCACCGAGGGTGTCCCGTGCCCGCGGGGCGCCCCACCTTCTCCTGAGGGCTGTTTCTGAGGCTTGGTTGACCCCCGGGGGGCCCCCCGGGGGGCAATAAAGTTGACCCCGATTGCCCCGGAATGTCATCGTAATTCACCGGGGCGCTCATTGGGGTGCACCGAGGGTGTCCCGTGCCCGCGGGGCGCCCCACCTTCTCCTGAGGGCTGTTTCTGAGGCTTGGTTGACCCCCGGGGGGCCCCCCGGGGGGCAATAAAGTTGACCCCGATTGCCCCGGAATGTCATCGTAATTCACCGGGGCGCTCATTGGGGTGCACCGAGGGTGTCCCGTGCCCGCGGGGCGCCCCACCTTCTCCTGAGGGCTGTTTCTGAGGCTTGGTTGACCCCCGGGGGGCCCCCCGGGGGGCAATAAAGTTGACCCCGATTGCCCCGGAATGTCATCGTAATTCACCGGGGCGCTCATTGGGGTGCACCGAGGGTGTCCCGTGCCCGCGGGGCGCCCCACCTTCTCCTGAGGGCTGTTTCTGAGGCTTGGTTGACCCCCGGGGGGCCCCCCGGGGGGCAATAAAGTTGACCCCGATTGCCCCGGAATGTCATCGTAATTCACCGGGGCGCTCATTGGGGTGCACCGAGGGTGTCCCGTGCCCGCGGGGCGCCCCACCTTCTCCTGAGGGCTGTTTCTGAGGCTTGGTTGACCCCCGGGGGGCCCCCCGGGGGGCAATAAAGTTGACCCCGATTGCCCCGGAATGTCATCGTAATTCACCGGGGCGCTCATTGGGGTGCACCGAGGGTGTCCCGTGCCCGCGGGGCGCCCCACCTTCTCCTGAGGGCTGTTTCTGAGGCTTGGTTGACCCCCGGGGGGCCCCCCGGGGGGCAATAAAGTTGACCCCGATTGCCCCGGAATGTCATCGTAATTCACCGGGGCGCTCATTGGGGTGCACCGAGGGTGTCCCGTGCCCGCGGGGCGCCCCACCTTCTCCTGAGGGCTGTTTCTGAGGCTTGGTTGACCCCCGGGGGGCCCCCCGGGGGGCAATAAAGTTGACCCCGATTGCCCCGGAATGTCATCGTAATTCACCGGGGCGCTCATTGGGGTGCACCGAGGGTGTCCCGTGCCCGCGGGGCGCCCCACCTTCTCCTGAGGGCTGTTTCTGAGGCTTGGTTGACCCCCGGGGGGCCCCCCGGGGGGCAATAAAGTTGACCCCGATTGCCCCGGAATGTCATCGTAATTCACCGGGGCGCTCATTGGGGTGCACCGAGGGTGTCCCGTGCCCGCGGGGCGCCCCACCTTCTCCTGAGGGCTGTTTCTGAGGCTTGGTTGACCCCCGGGGGGCCCCCCGGGGGGCAATAAAGTTGACCCCGATTGCCCCGGAATGTCATCGTAATTCACCGGGGCGCTCATTGGGGTGCACCGAGGGTGTCCCGTGCCCGCGGGGCGCCCCACCTTCTCCTGAGGGCTGTTTCTGAGGCTTGGTTGACCCCCGGGGGGCCCCCCGGGGGGCAATAAAGTTGACCCCGATTGCCCCGGAATGTCATCGTAATTCACCGGGGCGCTCATTGGGGTGCACCGAGGGTGTCCCGTGCCCGCGGGGCGCCCCACCTTCTCCTGAGGGCTGTTTCTGAGGCTTGGTTGACCCCCGGGGGGCCCCCCGGGGGGCAATAAAGTTGACCCCGATTGCCCCGGAATGTCATCGTAATTCACCGGGGCGCTCATTGGGGTGCACCGAGGGTGTCCCGTGCCCGCGGGGCGCCCCACCTTCTCCTGAGGGCTGTTTCTGAGGCTTGGTTGACCCCCGGGGGGCCCCCCGGGGGGCAATAAAGTTGACCCCGATTGCCCCGGAATGTCATCGTAATTCACCGGGGCGCTCATTGGGGTGCACCGAGGGTGTCCCGTGCCCGCGGGGCGCCCCACCTTCTCCTGAGGGCTGTTTCTGAGGCTTGGTTGACCCCCGGGGGGCCCCCCGGGGGGCAATAAAGTTGACCCCGATTGCCCCGGAATGTCATCGTAATTCACCGGGGCGCTCATTGGGGTGCACCGAGGGTGTCCCGTGCCCGCGGGGCGCCCCACCTTCTCCTGAGGGCTGTTTCTGAGGCTTGGTTGACCCCCGGGGGGCCCCCCGGGGGGCAATAAAGTTGACCCCGATTGCCCCGGAATGTCATCGTAATTCACCGGGGCGCTCATTGGGGTGCACCGAGGGTGTCCCGTGCCCGCGGGGCGCCCCACCTTCTCCTGAGGGCTGTTTCTGAGGCTTGGTTGACCCCCGGGGGGCCCCCCGGGGGGCAATAAAGTTGACCCCGATTGCCCCGGAATGTCATCGTAATTCACCGGGGCGCTCATTGGGGTGCACCGAGGGTGTCCCGTGCCCGCGGGGCGCCCCACCTTCTCCTGAGGGCTGTTTCTGAGGCTTGGTTGACCCCCGGGGGGCCCCCCGGGGGGCAATAAAGTTGACCCCGATTGCCCCGGAATGTCATCGTAATTCACCGGGGCGCTCATTGGGGTGCACCGAGGGTGTCCCGTGCCCGCGGGGCGCCCCACCTTCTCCTGAGGGCTGTTTCTGAGGCTTGGTTGACCCCCGGGGGGCCCCCCGGGGGGCAATAAAGTTGACCCCGATTGCCCCGGAATGTCATCGTAATTCACCGGGGCGCTCATTGGGGTGCACCGAGGGTGTCCCGTGCCCGCGGGGCGCCCCACCTTCTCCTGAGGGCTGTTTCTGAGGCTTGGTTGACCCCCGGGGGGCCCCCCGGGGGGCAATAAAGTTGACCCCGATTGCCCCGGAATGTCATCGTAATTCACCGGGGCGCTCATTGGGGTGCACCGAGGGTGTCCCGTGCCCGCGGGGCGCCCCACCTTCTCCTGAGGGCTGTTTCTGAGGCTTGGTTGACCCCCGGGGGGCCCCCCGGGGGGCAATAAAGTTGACCCCGATTGCCCCGGAATGTCATCGTAATTCACCGGGGCGCTCATTGGGGTGCACCGAGGGTGTCCCGTGCCCGCGGGGCGCCCCACCTTCTCCTGAGGGCTGTTTCTGAGGCTTGGTTGACCCCCGGGGGGCCCCCCGGGGGGCAATAAAGTTGACCCCGATTGCCCCGGAATGTCATCGTAATTCACCGGGGCGCTCATTGGGGTGCACCGAGGGTGTCCCGTGCCCGCGGGGCGCCCCACCTTCTCCTGAGGGCTGTTTCTGAGGCTTGGTTGACCCCCGGGGGGCCCCCCGGGGGGCAATAAAGTTGACCCCGATTGCCCCGGAATGTCATCGTAATTCACCGGGGCGCTCATTGGGGTGCACCGAGGGTGTCCCGTGCCCGCGGGGCGCCCCACCTTCTCCTGAGGGCTGTTTCTGAGGCTTGGTTGACCCCCGGGGGGCCCCCCGGGGGGCAATAAAGTTGACCCCGATTGCCCCGGAATGTCATCGTAATTCACCGGGGCGCTCATTGGGGTGCACCGAGGGTGTCCCGTGCCCGCGGGGCGCCCCACCTTCTCCTGAGGGCTGTTTCTGAGGCTTGGTTGACCCCCGGGGGGCCCCCCGGGGGGCAATAAAGTTGACCCCGATTGCCCCGGAATGTCATCGTAATTCACCGGGGCGCTCATTGGGGTGCACCGAGGGTGTCCCGTGCCCGCGGGGCGCCCCACCTTCTCCTGAGGGCTGTTTCTGAGGCTTGGTTGACCCCCGGGGGGCCCCCCGGGGGGCAATAAAGTTGACCCCGATTGCCCCGGAATGTCATCGTAATTCACCGGGGCGCTCATTGGGGTGCACCGAGGGTGTCCCGTGCCCGCGGGGCGCCCCACCTTCTCCTGAGGGCTGTTTCTGAGGCTTGGTTGACCCCCGGGGGGCCCCCCGGGGGGCAATAAAGTTGACCCCGATTGCCCCGGAATGTCATCGTAATTCACCGGGGCGCTCATTGGGGTGCACCGAGGGTGTCCCGTGCCCGCGGGGCGCCCCACCTTCTCCTGAGGGCTGTTTCTGAGGCTTGGTTGACCCCCGGGGGGCCCCCCGGGGGGCAATAAAGTTGACCCCGATTGCCCCGGAATGTCATCGTAATTCACCGGGGCGCTCATTGGGGTGCACCGAGGGTGTCCCGTGCCCGCGGGGCGCCCCACCTTCTCCTGAGGGCTGTTTCTGAGGCTTGGTTGACCCCCGGGGGGCCCCCCGGGGGGCAATAAAGTTGACCCCGATTGCCCCGGAATGTCATCGTAATTCACCGGGGCGCTCATTGGGGTGCACCGAGGGTGTCCCGTGCCCGCGGGGCGCCCCACCTTCTCCTGAGGGCTGTTTCTGAGGCTTGGTTGACCCCCGGGGGGCCCCCCGGGGGGCAATAAAGTTGACCCCGATTGCCCCGGAATGTCATCGTAATTCACCGGGGCGCTCATTGGGGTGCACCGAGGGTGTCCCGTGCCCGCGGGGCGCCCCACCTTCTCCTGAGGGCTGTTTCTGAGGCTTGGTTGACCCCCGGGGGGCCCCCCGGGGGGCAATAAAGTTGACCCCGATTGCCCCGGAATGTCATCGTAATTCACCGGGGCGCTCATTGGGGTGCACCGAGGGTGTCCCGTGCCCGCGGGGCGCCCCACCTTCTCCTGAGGGCTGTTTCTGAGGCTTGGTTGACCCCCGGGGGGCCCCCCGGGGGGCAATAAAGTTGACCCCGATTGCCCCGGAATGTCATCGTAATTCACCGGGGCGCTCATTGGGGTGCACCGAGGGTGTCCCGTGCCCGCGGGGCGCCCCACCTTCTCCTGAGGGCTGTTTCTGAGGCTTGGTTGACCCCCGGGGGGCCCCCCGGGGGGCAATAAAGTTGACCCCGATTGCCCCGGAATGTCATCGTAATTCACCGGGGCGCTCATTGGGGTGCACCGAGGGTGTCCCGTGCCCGCGGGGCGCCCCACCTTCTCCTGAGGGCTGTTTCTGAGGCTTGGTTGACCCCCGGGGGGCCCCCCGGGGGGCAATAAAGTTGACCCCGATTGCCCCGGAATGTCATCGTAATTCACCGGGGCGCTCATTGGGGTGCACCGAGGGTGTCCCGTGCCCGCGGGGCGCCCCACCTTCTCCTGAGGGCTGTTTCTGAGGCTTGGTTGACCCCCGGGGGGCCCCCCGGGGGGCAATAAAGTTGACCCCGATTGCCCCGGAATGTCATCGTAATTCACCGGGGCGCTCATTGGGGTGCACCGAGGGTGTCCCGTGCCCGCGGGGCGCCCCACCTTCTCCTGAGGGCTGTTTCTGAGGCTTGGTTGACCCCCGGGGGGCCCCCCGGGGGGCAATAAAGTTGACCCCGATTGCCCCGGAATGTCATCGTAATTCACCGGGGCGCTCATTGGGGTGCACCGAGGGTGTCCCGTGCCCGCGGGGCGCCCCACCTTCTCCTGAGGGCTGTTTCTGAGGCTTGGTTGACCCCCGGGGGGCCCCCCGGGGGGCAATAAAGTTGACCCCGATTGCCCCGGAATGTCATCGTAATTCACCGGGGCGCTCATTGGGGTGCACCGAGGGTGTCCCGTGCCCGCGGGGCGCCCCACCTTCTCCTGAGGGCTGTTTCTGAGGCTTGGTTGACCCCCGGGGGGCCCCCCGGGGGGCAATAAAGTTGACCCCGATTGCCCCGGAATGTCATCGTAATTCACCGGGGCGCTCATTGGGGTGCACCGAGGGTGTCCCGTGCCCGCGGGGCGCCCCACCTTCTCCTGAGGGCTGTTTCTGAGGCTTGGTTGACCCCCGGGGGGCCCCCCGGGGGGCAATAAAGTTGACCCCGATTGCCCCGGAATGTCATCGTAATTCACCGGGGCGCTCATTGGGGTGCACCGAGGGTGTCCCGTGCCCGCGGGGCGCCCCACCTTCTCCTGAGGGCTGTTTCTGAGGCTTGGTTGACCCCCGGGGGGCCCCCCGGGGGGCAATAAAGTTGACCCCGATTGCCCCGGAATGTCATCGTAATTCACCGGGGCGCTCATTGGGGTGCACCGAGGGTGTCCCGTGCCCGCGGGGCGCCCCACCTTCTCCTGAGGGCTGTTTCTGAGGCTTGGTTGACCCCCGGGGGGCCCCCCGGGGGGCAATAAAGTTGACCCCGATTGCCCCGGAATGTCATCGTAATTCACCGGGGCGCTCATTGGGGTGCACCGAGGGTGTCCCGTGCCCGCGGGGCGCCCCACCTTCTCCTGAGGGCTGTTTCTGAGGCTTGGTTGACCCCCGGGGGGCCCCCCGGGGGGCAATAAAGTTGACCCCGATTGCCCCGGAATGTCATCGTAATTCACCGGGGCGCTCATTGGGGTGCACCGAGGGTGTCCCGTGCCCGCGGGGCGCCCCACCTTCTCCTGAGGGCTGTTTCTGAGGCTTGGTTGACCCCCGGGGGGCCCCCCGGGGGGCAATAAAGTTGACCCCGATTGCCCCGGAATGTCATCGTAATTCACCGGGGCGCTCATTGGGGTGCACCGAGGGTGTCCCGTGCCCGCGGGGCGCCCCACCTTCTCCTGAGGGCTGTTTCTGAGGCTTGGTTGACCCCCGGGGGGCCCCCCGGGGGGCAATAAAGTTGACCCCGATTGCCCCGGAATGTCATCGTAATTCACCGGGGCGCTCATTGGGGTGCACCGAGGGTGTCCCGTGCCCGCGGGGCGCCCCACCTTCTCCTGAGGGCTGTTTCTGAGGCTTGGTTGACCCCCGGGGGGCCCCCCGGGGGGCAATAAAGTTGACCCCGATTGCCCCGGAATGTCATCGTAATTCACCGGGGCGCTCATTGGGGTGCACCGAGGGTGTCCCGTGCCCGCGGGGCGCCCCACCTTCTCCTGAGGGCTGTTTCTGAGGCTTGGTTGACCCCCGGGGGGCCCCCCGGGGGGCAATAAAGTTGACCCCGATTGCCCCGGAATGTCATCGTAATTCACCGGGGCGCTCATTGGGGTGCACCGAGGGTGTCCCGTGCCCGCGGGGCGCCCCACCTTCTCCTGAGGGCTGTTTCTGAGGCTTGGTTGACCCCCGGGGGGCCCCCCGGGGGGCAATAAAGTTGACCCCGATTGCCCCGGAATGTCATCGTAATTCACCGGGGCGCTCATTGGGGTGCACCGAGGGTGTCCCGTGCCCGCGGGGCGCCCCACCTTCTCCTGAGGGCTGTTTCTGAGGCTTGGTTGACCCCCGGGGGGCCCCCCGGGGGGCAATAAAGTTGACCCCGATTGCCCCGGAATGTCATCGTAATTCACCGGGGCGCTCATTGGGGTGCACCGAGGGTGTCTCGTGCCCGCGGGGCGCCCCACCTTCTCCTGAGGGCTGTTTCTGAGGCTTGGTTGACCCCCGGGGGGCCCCCCGGGGGGCAATAAAGTTGACCCCGATTGCCCCGGAATGTCATCGTAATTCACCGGGGCGCTCATTGGGGTGCACCGAGGGTGTCCCGTGCCCGCGGGGCGCCCCACCTTCTCCTGAGGGCTGTTTCTGAGGCTTGGTTGACCCCCCGGGGGGCAATAAAGTTGACCCCGATTGCCCCGGAATGTCATCGTAATTCACCGGGGCGCTCATTGGGGTGCACCGAGGGTGTCCCGTGCCCGCGGGGCGCCAAACCTTCTCCTGAGGGCTGTTTCTGAGGCTTGGTTGACCCCCGGGGGGCCCCCCGGGGGGCAATAAAGTTGACCCCGATTGCCCCGGAATGTCATCGTAATTCACCGGGGCGCTCATTGGGGTGCACCGAGGGTGTCCCGTGCCCGCGGGGCGCCAAACCTTCTCCTGAGGGCTGTTTCTGAGGCTTGGTTGACCCCCGGGGGGCCCCCCGGGGGGCAATAAAGTTGACCCCGATTGCCCCGGAATGTCATCGTAATTCACCGGGGCGCTCATTGGGGTGCACCGAGGGTGTCCCGTGCCCGCGGGGCGCCAAACCTTCTCCTGAGGGCTGTTTCTGAGGCTTGGTTGACCCCCTGGGGGCAATAAAGTTGACCCCGATTGCCCCGGAATGTCATCGTAATTCACCGGGGCGCTCATTGGGGTGCACCGAGGGTGTCCCGTGCCCGCGGGGCGCCAAACCTTCTCCTGAGGGCTGTTTCTGAGGCTTGGTTGACCCCCGGGGGGCCCCCCGGGGGGCAATAAAGTTGACCCCGATTGCCCGGAATGTCATCGTAATTCACCGGGGCGCTCATTGGGGTGCACCGAGGGTGTCCCGTGCCCGCGGGGCGCCAAACCTTCTCCTGAGGGCTGTTTCTGAGGCTTGGTTGACCCCCGGGGGGCCCCCCGGGGGGCAATAAAGTTGACCCCGATTGCCCCGGAATGTCATCGTAATTCACCGGGGCGCTCATTGGGGTGCACCGAGGGTGTCCCGTGCCCGCGGGGCGCCAAACCTTCTCCTGAGGGCTGTTTCTGAGGCTTGGTTGACCCCCGGGGGGCCCCCCGGGGGGCAATAAAGTTGACCCCGATTGCCCCGGAATGTCATCGTAATTCACCGGGGCGCTCATTGGGGTGCACCGAGGGTGTCCCGTGCCCGCGGGGCGCCCAACCTTCTCCTGAGGGCTGTTTCTGAGGCTTGGTTGACCCCCGGGGGGCCCCCCGGGGGGCAATAAAGTTGACCCCGATTGCCCCGGAATGTCATCGTAATTCACCGGGGCGCTCATTGGGGTGCACCGAGGGTGTCCCGTGCCCGCGGGGCGCCAAACCTTCTCCTGAGGGCTGTTTCTGAGGCTTGGTTGACCCCCGGGGGGCCCCCCGGGGGGCAATAAAGTTGACCCCGATTGCCCCGGAATGTCATCGTAATTCACCGGGGCGCTCATTGGGGTGCACCGAGGGTGTCCCGTGCCCGCGGGGCGCCAAACCTTCTCCTGAGGGCTGTTTCTGAGGCTTGGTTGACCCCCGGGGGGCCCCCCGGGGGGCAATAAAGTTGACCCCGATTGCCCCGGAATGTCATCGTAATTCACCGGGGCGCTCATTGGGGTGCACCGAGGGTGTCCCGTGCCCGCGGGGCGCCAAACCTTCTCCTGAGGGCTGTTTCTGAGGCTTGGTTGACCCCCGGGGGGCCCCCCGGGGGGCAATAAAGTTGACCCCGATTGCCCCGGAATGTCATCGTAATTCACCGGGGCGCTCATTGGGGTGCACCGAGGGTGTCCCGTGCGCGCGGGGTGCCCCACCTTCTCCTGAGGGCTGTTGCTAAGGCTTGGTTGACCCCCCCGGGGGTCAATAAAGTTGACCCCGATTGACCCGGAATGTCATCGTAATTCACCGGGGCGCTCATTGGGGTGCACCGAGGGTGTCCCGTGCGCGCGGGGTGCCCCGTGCGCGCGGGGTGCCCCACCTTCTCCTGAGGGCTGTTGCTAAGGCTTGGTTGACCCCCCCGGGGGTCAATAAAGTTGACCCCGATTGACCCGGAATGTCATCGTAATTCACCGGGGCGCTCATTGGGGTGCACCGAGGGTGTCCCGTGCGCGCGGGGTGCCCCGTGCGCGTGGGGTGCCCCACCTTCTCCTGAGGGCTGTTGCTAAGGCTTGGTTGACCCCCCCGGGGGTCAATAAAGTTGACCCCGATTGACCCGGAATGTCATCGTAATTCACCGGGGCGCTCATTGGGGTGCACCGAGGGTGTCCCGTGCGCGCGGTGTGCCCCACCTTCTCCTGAGGGCTGTTGCTAAGGCTTGGTTGACCCCCCGGGGGTCAATAAAGTTGACCCCGATTGACCCGGAATGTCATCGTAATTCACCGGGGCGCTCATTGGGGTGCACCGAGGGTGTCCCGTGCGCGCGGGGTGCCCCGTGCGCGCGGGGTGCCCCACCTTCTCCTGAGGGCTGTTGCTAAGGCTTGGTTGACCCCCCCGGGGGTCAATAAAGTTGACCCCGATTGACCCGGAATGTCATCGTAATTCACCGGGGCGCTCATTGGGGTGCACCGAGGGTGTCCCGTGCGCGCGGGGTGCCCCACCTTCTCCTGAGGGCTGTTGCTAAGGCTTGGTTGACCCCCCCGGGGGTCAATAAAGTTGACCCCGATTGACCCGGAATGTCATCGTAATTCACCGGGGCGCTCATTGGGTTGCACCGAGGGTGTCCCGTGCGCGCGGGGTGCCCCGTGCGCGCGGGGTGCCCCACCTTCTCCTGAGGGCTGTTGCTAAGGCTTGGTTGACCCCCCCGGGGGTCAATAAAGTTGACCCCGATTGACCCGGAATGTCATCGTAATTCACCGGGGCGCTCATTGGGGTGCACCGAGGGTGTCCCGTGCGCGCGGGGTGCCCCACCTTCTCCTGAGGGCTGTTGCTAAGGCTTGGTTGACCCCCCCCGGGGGTCAATAAAGTTGACCCCGATTGACCCGGAATGTCATCGAAATTCACCGGAGCGCTCATTGGGGTGCACCGAGGGTGTCCCGTGCGCGCGGGGTGCCCCGTGCGCGCGGGGTGCCCCACCTTCTCCTGAGGGCTGTTGCTAAGGCTTGGTTGACCCCCCCGGGGGTCAATAAAGTTGACCCCGATTGACCCGGAATGTCATCGTAATTCACCGGGGCGCTCATTGGGGTGCACCGAGGGTGTCCCGTGCGCGCGGGGTGCCCCGTTTTCTCCTGAGGGCTGTTGCTAAGGCTTGGTTGACCCCCCCGGGGGTCAATAAAGTTGACCCCGATTGACCCGGAATGTCATCGTAATTCACCGGGGCGCTCATTGGGGTGCACCGAGGGTGTCCCGTGCGCGCGGGGTGCCCCGTGCGCGCGGGGTGCCCCACCTTCTCCTGAGGGCTGTTGCTAAGGCTTGGTTGACCCCCCCGGGGGTCAATAAAGTTGACCCCGATTGACCCGGAATGTCATCGTAATTCACCGGGGCGCTCATTGGGGTGCACAGAGGGTGTCCCGTGCGCGCGGGGTGCCCCACCTTCTCCTGAGGGCTGTTGCTAAGGCTTGGTTGACCCCCCCGGGGGTCAATAAAGTTGACCCCGATTGACCCGGAATGTCATCGTAATTCACCGGGGCGCTCATTGGGGTGCACCGAGGGTGTCCCGTGCGCGCGGGGTGCCCCGTGCGCGCGGGGTGCCCCACCTTCTCCTGAGGGCTGTTGCTAAGGCTTGGTTGACCCCCCCGGGGGTCAATAAAGTTGACCCCGATTGACCCGGAATGTCATCGTAATTCACCGGGGCGCTCATTGGGGTGCACCGAGGGTGTCCCGTGCGCGCGGGGTGCCCCGTGCGCGCGGGGTGCCCCACCTTCTCCTGAGGGCTGTTGCTAAGGCTTGGTTGACCCCCCCCGGGGGTCAATAAAGTTGACCCCGATTGACCCGGAATGTCATCGTAATTCACCGGGGCGCTCATTGGGGTGCACCGAGGGTGTCCCGTGCGCGCGGGGTGCCCCACCTTCTCCTGAGGGCTGTTGCTAAGGCTTGGTTGACCCCCCCGGGGGTCTATAAAGTTGACCCCGATTGACCCGGAATGTCATCGTAATTCACCGGGGCGCTCATTGGGGTGCACCGAGGGTGTCCCGTGCGCGCGGGGTGCCCCGTGCGCGCGGGGTGCCCCACCTTCTCCTGAGGGCTGTTGCTAAGGCTTGGTTGACACCCCCGGGGTCAATAAAGTTCACCCCGATTGACCCGGAATGTTATCGTAATTCACCGGGGCGCTCATTGGGGTGCACCGAGGGTGTCCCGTGCGCGCGGGGTGCCCCACCTTCTCCTGAGGGCTGTTGCTAAGGCTTGGTTGACCCCCCCGGGGGTCAATAAAGTTGACCCCGATTGACCCGGAATGTCATCGTAATTCACCGGGGCGCTCATTGGGGTGCACCGAGGGTGTCCCGTGCGCGCGGGGTGCCCCGTGCGCGCGGGGTGCCCCACCTTCTCCTGAGGGCTGTTGCTAAGGCTTGGTTGACCCCCCCGGGGGTCAATAAAGTTGACCCCGATTGACCCGGAATGTCATCGTAATTCACCGGGGCGCTCATTGGGGTGCACCGAGGGTGTCCCGTGCGCGCGGGGTGCCCCACCTTCTCCTGAGGGCTGTTGCTAAGGATTGGTTGACCCCCCCGGGGGTCAATAAAGTTGACCCCGATTGACCCGGAATGTCATCGTAATTCACCGGGGCGCTCATTGGGGTGCACCGAGGGTGCCCCGTGCGCGCGGGGTGCCCCACCTTCTCCTGAGGGCTGTTGCTAAGGCTTGGTTGACCCCCCCGGGGGTCAATAAAGTTGACCCCGATTGACCCGGAATGTCATCGTAATTCACCGGGACGCTCATTGGGGTGCACCGAGGGTGTCCCGTGCGCGCGGGGTGCCCCACCTTCTCCTGAGGGCTGTTGCTAAGGCTTGGTTGACCCCCCCGGGGGTCAATAAAGTTGACCCCGATTGACCCGGAATGTCATCGTAATTCACCGGGGCGCTCATTGGGGTGCACCGAGGGTGTCCCGTGCGTGCGGGGTGCCCCGTGCGTGTGGGGTGCCCCACCTTCTCCTGAGGGCTGTTGCTAAGGCTTGGTTGACCCCCCCGGGGGTCAATAAAGTTGACCCCGATTGACCCGGAATGTCATCGTAATTCACCGGGGCGCTCATTGGGGTGCACCGAGGGTGTCCCGTGCGCGCGGGGTGCCCCACCTTCTCCTGAGGGCTGTTGCTAAGGCTTGGTTGACCCCCCCCCGGGGGTCAATAAAGTTGACCCCGATTGACCCGGAATGTCATCGTAATTCACCGGGGCGCTCATTGGGGTGCACCGAGGGTGTCCCGTGCGCGCGGGGTGCCCCACCTTCTCCTGAGGGCTGTTGCTAAGGCTTGGTTGACCCCCCGGGGGTCAATAAAGTTGACCCCGATTGACCCGGAATGTCATCGTAATTCACCGGGGCGCTCATTGGGGTGCACCGAGGGTGTCCCGTGCGCGCGGGGTGCCCCACCTTCTCCTGAGGGCTGTTGCTAAGGCTTGGTTGACCCCCCCGGGGGTCAATAAAGTTGACCCCGATTGACCCGGAATGTCATCGTAATTCACCGGGGCGCTCATTGGGGTGCACCGAGGGTGTCCCGTGCGCGCGGGGTGCCCCGTTTTCTCCTGAGGGCTGTTGCTAAGGCTTGGTTGACCCCCCCGGGGGTCAATAAAGTTGACCCCGATTGACCCGGAATGTCATCGTAATTCACCGGGGCGCTCATTGGGGTGCACCGAGGGTGTCCCGTGCGCGCGGGGTGCCCCGTGCGCGCGGGGTGCCCCACCTTCTCCTGAGGGCTGTTGCTAAGGCTTGGTTGACCCCCCCGGGGGTCAATAAAGTTGACCCCGATTGACCCGGAATGTCATCGTAATTCACCGGGGCGCTCATTGGGGTGCACAGAGGGTGTCCCGTGCGCGCGGGGTGCCCCACCTTCTCCTGAGGGCTGTTGCTAAGGCTTGGTTGACCCCCCCGGGGGTCAATAAAGTTGACCCCGATTGACCCGGAATGTCATCGTAATTCACCGGGGCGCTCATTGGGGTGCACCGAGGGTGTCCCGTGCGCGCGGGGTGCCCCGTGCGCGCGGGGTGCCCCACCTTCTCCTGAGGGCTGTTGCTAAGGCTTGGTTGACCCCCCCCGGGGGTCAATAAAGTTGACCCCGATTGACCCGGAATGTCATCGTAATTCACCGGGGCGCTCATTGGGGTGCACCGAGGGTGTCCCGTGCGCGCGGGGTACCCCACCTTCTCCTGAGGGCTGTTGCTAAGGCTTGGTTGACCCCCCCCCGGGGGTCAATAAAGTTGACCCCGATTGACCCGGAATGTCATCGTAATTCACCGGGGCGCTCATTGGGGTGCACCGAGGGTGTCCCGTGCGCGCGGGGTGCCCCACCTTCTCCTGAGGGCTGTTGCTAAGGCTTGGTTGACCCCCCCGGGGGTCAATAAAGTTGACCCCGATTGACCCGGAATGTCATCGTAATTCACCGGGGCGCTCATTGGGGTGCACCGAGGGTGTCCCGTGCGCGCGGGGTGCCCCGTGCGCGCGGGGTGCCCCACCTTCTCCTGAGGGCTGTTGCTAAGGCTTGGTTGACCCCCCCGGGGGTCAATAAAGTTGACCCCGATTGACCCGGAATGTCATCGTAATTCACCAGGGCGCTCATTGGGGTGCACCGAGGGTGTCCCGTGCGCGCGGGGTGCCCCACCTTCTCCTGAGGGCTGTTGCTAAGGCTTGGTTGACCCCCCCCGGGGGTCAATAAAGTAGACCCCGATTGACCCGGAATGTCATCGTAATTCACCGGGGCGCTCATTGGGGTGCACCGAGGGTGTCCCGTGCGCGCGGGGTGCCCCACCTTCTCCTGAGGGCTGTTGCTAAGGCTTGGTTGACCCCCCCGGGGGTCAATAAAGTTGACCCCGATTGACCCGGAATGTCATCGTAATTCACCGGGGCGCTCATTGGGGTGCACCGAGGGTGTCCCGTGCGCGCGGGGTGCCCCGTGCGCGCGGGGTGCCCCACCTTCTCCTGAGGGCTGTTGCTAAGGCTTGGTTGACCCCCCCGGGGGTCAATAAAGTTGACCCCGATTGACCCGGAATGTCATCGTAATTCACCGGGGCGCTCATTGGGGTGCACCGAGGGTGTCCCGTGCGCGCGGGGTGCCCCGTGCGCGCGGGGTGCCCCACCTTCTCCTGAGGGCTGTTGCTAAGGCTTGGTTGACCCCCCCCGGGGGTCAATAAAGTTGACCCCGATTGACCCGGAATGTCATCGTAATTCACCGGGGCGCTCATTGGGGTGCACCGAGGGTGTCCCGTGCGCGCGGGGTGCCCCACCTTCTCCTGAGGGCTGTTGCTAAGGCTTGGTTGACCCCCCCGGGGGTCTATAAAGTTGACCCCGATTGACCCGGAATGTCATCGTAATTCACCGGGGCGCTCATTGGGGTGCACCGAGGGTGTCCCGTGCGCGCGGGGTGCCCCGTGCGCGCGGGGTGCCCCACCTTCTCCTGAGGGCTGTTGCTAAGGCTTGGTTGACCCCCCCGGGGGTCAATAAAGTTGACCCCGATTGACCCGGAATGTCATCGTAATTCACCGGGGCGCTCATTGGGGTGCACCGAGGGTGTCCCGTGCGCGCGGGGTGCCCCACCTTCTCCTGAGGGCTGTTGCTAAGGCTTGGTTGACCCCCCCGGGGGTCAATAAAGTTGACCCCGATTGACCCGGAATGTCATCGTAATTCACCGGGGCGCTCATTGGGGTGCACCGAGGGTGTCCCGTGCGTGCGGGGTGCCCCGTGCGTGTGGGGTGCCCCACCTTCTCCTGAGGGCTGTTGCTAAGGCTTGGTTGACCCCCCCGGGGGTCAATAAAGTTGACCCCGATTGACCCGGAATGTCATCGTAATTCACCGGGGCGCTCATTGGGGTGCACCGAGGGTGTCCCGTGCGCGCGGGGTGCCCCACCTTCTCCTGAGGGCTGTTGCTAAGGCTTGGTTGACCCCCCCGGGGGTCAATAAAGTTGACCCCGATTGACCCGGAATGTCATCGTAATTCACCGGGGCGCTCATTGGGGTGCACCGAGGGTGTCCCGTGCGCGCGGGGTGCCCCACCTTCTCCTGAGGGCTGTTGCTAAGGCTTGGTTGACCCCCCGGGGGTCAATAAAGTTGACCCCGATTGACCCGGAATGTCATCGTAATTCACCGGGGCGCTCATTGGGGTGCACCGAGGGTGTCCCGTGCGCGCGGGGTGCCCCACCTTCTCCTGAGGGCTGTTGCTAAGGCTTGGTTGACCCCCCCGGGGGTCAATAAAGTTGACCCCGATTGACCCGGAATGTCATCGTAATTCACCGGGGCGCTCATTGGGGTGCACCGAGGGTGTCCCGTGCGCGCGGGGTGCCCCGTTTTCTCCTGAGGGCTGTTGCTAAGGCTTGGTTGACCCCCCCGGGGGTCAATAAAGTTGACCCCGATTGACCCGGAATGTCATCGTAATTCACCGGGGCGCTCATTGGGGTGCACCGAGGGTGTCCCGTGCGCGCGGGGTGCCCCGTGCGCGCGGGGTGCCCCACCTTCTCCTGAGGGCTGTTGCTAAGGCTTGGTTGACCCCCCCGGGGGTCAATAAAGTTGACCCCGATTGACCCGGAATGTCATCGTAATTCACCGGGGCGCTCATTGGGGTGCACAGAGGGTGTCCCGTGCGCGCGGGGTGCCCCACCTTCTCCTGAGGGCTGTTGCTAAGGCTTGGTTGACCCCCCCGGGGGTCAATAAAGTTGACCCCGATTGACCCGGAATGTCATCGTAATTCACCGGGGCGCTCATTGGGGTGCACCGAGGGTGTCCCGTGCGCGCGGGGTGCCCCGTGCGCGCGGGGTGCCCCACCTTCTCCTGAGGGCTGTTGCTAAGGCTTGGTTGACCCCCCCGGGGGTCAATAAAGTTGACCCCGATTGACCCGGAATGTCATCGTAATTCACCGGGGCGCTCATTGGGGTGCACCGAGGGTGTCCCGTGCGCGCGGGGTGCCCCACCTTCTCCTGAGGGCTGTTGCTAAGGCTTGGTTGACCCCCCCGGGGGTCAATAAAGTTGACCCCGATTGACCCGGAATGTCATCGTAATTCACCGGGGCGCTCATTGGGGTGCACCGAGGGTGTCCCGTGCGCGCGGGGTGCCCCGTGCGCGCGGGGTGCCCCACCTTCTCCTGAGGGCTGTTGCTAAGGCTTGGTTGACCCCCCCGGGGGTCAATAAAGTTGACCCCGATTGACCCGGAATGTCATCGTAATTCACCGGGGCGCTCATTGGGGTGCACCGAGGGTGTCCCGTGCGCGCGGGGTGCCCCACCTTCTCCTGAGGGCTGTTGCTAAGGCTTGGTTGACCCCCCCGGGGGTCAATAAAGTTGACCCCGATTGACCCGGAATGTCATCGTAATTCACCGGGGCGCTCATTGGGGTGCACCGAGGGTGTCCCGTGCGCGCGGGGTGCCCCGTGCGCGCGGGGTGCCCCACCTTCTCCTGAGGGCTGTTGCTAAGGCTTGGTTGACCCCCCCGGGGGTCAATAAAGTTGACCCCGATTGACCCGGAATGTCATCGTAATTCACCAGGGCGCTCATTGGGGTGCACCGAGGGTGTCCCGTGCGCGCGGGGTGCCCCACCTTCTCCTGAGGGCTGTTGCTAAGGCTTGGTTGACCCCCCCCGGGGGTCAATAAAGTAGACCCCGATTGACCCGGAATGTCATCGTAATTCACCGGGGCGCTCATTGGGGTGCACCGAGGGTGTCCCGTGCGCGCGGGGTGCCCCACCTTCTCCTGAGGGCTGTTGCTAAGGCTTGGTTGACCCCCCCGGGGGTCAATAAAGTTGACCCCGATTGACCCGGAATGTCATCGTAATTCACCGGGGCGCTCATTGGGGTGCACCGAGGGTGTCCCGTGCGCGCGGGGTGCCCCGTGCGCGCGGGGTGCCCCACCTTCTCCTGAGGGCTGTTGCTAAGGCTTGGTTGACCCCCCCGGGGGTCAATAAAGTTGACCCCGATTGACCCGGAATGTCATCGTAATTCACCGGGGCGCTCATTGGGGTGCACCGAGGGTGTCCCGTGCGCGCGGGGTGCCCCGTGCGCGCGGGGTGCCCCACCTTCTCCTGAGGGCTGTTGCTAAGGCTTGGTTGACCCCCCCCGGGGGTCAATAAAGTTGACCCCGATTGACCCGGAATGTCATCGTAATTCACCGGGGCGCTCATTGGGGTGCACCGAGGGTGTCCCGTGCGCGCGGGGTGCCCCACCTTCTCCTGAGGGCTGTTGCTAAGGCTTGGTTGACCCCCCCGGGGGTCTATAAAGTTGACCCCGATTGACCCGGAATGTCATCGTAATTCACCGGGGCGCTCATTGGGGTGCACCGAGGGTGTCCCGTGCGCGCGGGGTGCCCCGTGCGCGCGGGGTGCCCCACCTTCTCCTGAGGGCTGTTGCTAAGGCTTGGTTGACACCCCCGGGGTCAATAAAGTTGACCCCGATTGACCCGGAATGTTATCGTAATTCACCGGGGCGCTCATTGGGGTGCACCGAGGGTGTCCCGTGCGCGCGGGGTGCCCCACCTTCTCCTGAGGGCTGTTGCTAAGGCTTGGTTGACCCCCCCGGGGGTCAATAAAGTTGACCCCGATTGACCCGGAATGTCATCGTAATTCACCGGGGCGCTCATTGGGGTGCACCGAGGGTGTCCCGTGCGCGCGGGGTGCCCCGTGCGCGCGGGGTGCCCCACCTTCTCCTGAGGGCTGTTGCTAAGGCTTGGTTGACCCCCCCGGGGGTCAATAAAGTTGACCCCGATTGACCCGGAATGTCATCGTAATTCACCGGGGCGCTCATTGGGGTGCACCGAGGGTGTCCCGTGCGCGCGGGGTGCCCCACCTTCTCCTGAGGGCTGTTGCTAAGGATTGGTTGACCCCCCCGGGGGTCAATAAAGTTGACCCCGATTGACCCGGAATGTCATCGTAATTCACCGGGGCGCTCATTGGGGTGCACCGAGGGTGTCCCGTGCGCGCGGGTGCCCCGTGCGCGCGGGGTGCCCGTGCGCGCGGGGTGCCCCACCTTCTCCTGAGGGCTGTTGCTAAGGCTTGGTTGACCCCCCCGGGGGTCAATAAAGTTGACCCCGATTGACCCGGAATGTCATCGTAATTCACCGGGGCGCTCATTGGGGTGCACCGAGGGTGTCCCGTGCGCGCGGGGTGCCCCACCTTCTCCTGAGGGCTGTTGCTAAGGCTTGGTTGACCCCCCCGGGGGTCAATAAAGTTGACCCCGATTGACCCGGAATGTCATCGTAATTCACCGGGGCGCTCATTGGGGTGCACCGAGGGTGTCCCGTGCGTGCGGGGTGCCCCGTGCGTGTGGGGTGCCCCACCTTCTCCTGAGGGCTGTTGCTAAGGCTTGGTTGACCCCCCCGGGGGTCAATAAAGTTGACCCCGATTGACCCGGAATGTCATCGTAATTCACCGGGGCGCTCATTGGGGTGCACCGAGGGTGTCCCGTGCGCGCGGGGTGCCCCACCTTCTCCTGAGGGCTGTTGCTAAGGCTTGGTTGACCCCCCCGGGGGTCAATAAAGTTGACCCCGATTGACCCGGAATGTCATCGTAATTCACCGGGGCGCTCATTGGGGTGCACCGAGGGTGTCCCGTGCGCGCGGGGTGCCCCACCTTCTCCTGAGGGCTGTTGCTAAGGCTTGGTTGACCCCCCGGGGGTCAATAAAGTTGACCCCGATTGACCCGGAATGTCATCGTAATTCACCGGGGCGCTCATTGGGGTGCACCGAGGGTGTCCCGTGCGCGCGGGGTGCCCCACCTTCTCCTGAGGGCTGTTGCTAAGGCTTGGTTGACCCCCCGGGGGTCAATAAAGTTGACCCCGATTGACCCGGAATGTCATCGTAATTCACCGGGGCGCTCATTGGGGTGCACCGAGGGTGTCCCGTGCGCGCGGGGTGCCCCACCTTCTCCTGAGGGCTGTTGCTAAGGCTTGGTTGACCCCCCCGGGGGTCAATAAAGTTGACCCCGATTGACCCGGAATGTCATCGTAATTCACCGGGGCGCTCATTGGGGTGCACCGAGGGTGTCCCGTGCGCGCGGGGTGCCCCGT